>PNRQ01000311.1:0-35000 GCA_003439915.1 Trichoderma atrobrunneum | reverse complement strand
GAGAAGGAGCTGGCCATTGCCCGCAAGCTGGTCGCCGAGAACGAGCACCTGCTGCCCCGCCTCCGCGGAAGCGAGAAGAAGAGGCTGGCCGAGCTGGCGGCCCAGGGCGCGGATGTTGCTGCCGAGGAGGAGCTGCTGTCTACGCGCAAGAACACGATCAAGGCGTTTGGCGGCGAGCAGAGGAGGATCAAGGTCCGGGTGGACGGAGGCGTGGAGGAAGAGGTGGAGACTTTCTGGGACGAGGAGGACGGCGAGGAGGAAGAGGACGACGACGATGTCGACATGGAGGACTGAGCGGGAGCGTGGCCCGGCTCATCACTTTTGTTACGACGAGATTGGCTGCCGTTGGGCTGGCCTTGAGGGTTACAATGTTGTTGGTGTCTGTCTGGTGATTGGTCAAGACTCGTGGGGTCCAGCGACTTTCGTCAGCGTTGGGTTATTTATCGGCGTTTTAAGGCATATACAAGTATCTGTAATGGAAAACAAAAAGTCCTTCAAAGTTGTGTTTCGTTGTGCAACCAGATGCCAGTTGGTCTGTCTGTTGGGAGCTGCTTTCCTGCAGGTGGTTGGTGCTACGGGGTTGCAGCATGATGTGATTTGTGTGCACAAGTAAAGGGCAATGGGTGAAACACGCCGATGGCCTGCAGTATTTTACGATGGTCAGCAGAATGTGGCTGCATCGCCTATCGAGCGCCTGATGCTTGTACTACGGAAGCAATTGGTGCTACCAAGGCAGGAAAGCTGCTGTTGCATGCCAACGACGAAGCAAGGGGGAGTTGAAGTGTATGTAAGAATCAGGTAGAAGCAGGGAGCGTGTAATAACTCATTTGTGAGCATCGAATCATTCGTCAGGCAATACTTGGCTCCAATGTCGCCAGAACATGGAGCGTTTTGTACCAATCATATATGGGCAGGGCACCTGTGCTTTGGATCAGTCAATTAAATATATTAAATCAATTTATATCGCTCAAGTAGCATTGCCAGAAAGTGGTGAGAGTGGAATGTATGCCTACGCCCGCTTGTTGAGAGGCAGGATTTCGAGGGCAAGGTGATATGGTATTAGGCATCACGACTTTGTCTCACTTTGCAGCTAAAAATGGTCTGGGATGCAGAGTTGCCGTTTTGGTAAAGTTGCGACAAAGAGAATGGGCAGAGACAAAAATCAAGGTTAAATACGTTAGCACGCCATTTCGGGGCTGCTGAGTGGTTGTGTTTTGCTCTGGCTTGTCTGGGTGCATGATAAGGGTGGGCAGGCGTTGAAAAAAAAGGGCGGCAGGATCTGATAAGAGATGCTCGGGGATCTGGATGACGTCTGTAATTGAACGCCACGTCTTGTTTGTTGGCCCTATCCGAACTTCGCATTCCCGTCAGATTCCAATCAGTGGATGTTATGTCACCGAAAGACAAAGCCTCGTAATGATGCAGCAACAACTAGATATTACTCACTACTAACCCTCCCTTCTGACAATCCTGGAGTCCGACGTCGCAGAGCAGTTGGACAGGCGAGGGGTGTGGATAGTAAGAAAAAAGGCACCAAGACGGATTCCATGTAAAAATTCAGCCTCTGGATCTGGGTCCATCGGCATCGGCTGGCTTCGGTTCACACGGCGGATGCTGTGCTGCAGCCTTGAGCGGCCATGCACGATACTCGTACCAACGCGCGAAGCTGTGTGTCCTATTCGCCCGAATTGTCGGCGTCGCGGCTTTTCCAAAGGGGAACCTGCAATTGGTGCTGCCGGTGATCCAGCCACGTTGACGGCCTCATGTACGAGTGTACTCATACGAGGTATGGGGGATTCATCTTACAACGCTGCTGCAGTAGCCGTTAACGCCGGCATCCACTCGATGCCGCATCCGATGCCGACAGCGACTACTCGTACCAATGATTACCATGAGACGGAGAACGGGGTGCGCAATATTGTAAGATGTCAAGCAATGCGGGTATGTATGGTGCATCTTGGCAAAGCACAGGCCTGAGACCGGAATCTCGGATCACGACCGCCAGCAGAGCAGGCTCGTGACCTGCTTTGATGACGGCAGAAAGAGAAGCAAGCAAACAGAAGCAGAAGCAGGACGAAGCTGGACGAAGCATACGAAAGATGAATGTGCTCTTCCTTTCCGGTCGCTACGGCGGCGTGCCCGATCCGATGCCATTGACCAATCCCAAGCGGGATGCAGGGTGTCGTTGCGTGGTTGCCCGTGGCTGGCCAAATTGGACCCCGTGTATCGTAATGTGTAATACGGGGAAGCTGTCTCGCTGCTGGCTTGTCGCATCGACGGGTCGTCAGATGAACACGCCAGGCCTCTCCATCGATTCCGCGTACCAGTACCTGGGCAACGCAAACATGAGAACGATCACCGATGGCGTTTTTAAGGGGTGGCCTGTCAATCAGGAGCTTGGTAGCATTGGCCCTTTTCCCGGCAATGTGGGCAAGCGAGATGGCTGGATGGAAGAGGAAAAGCACCAACGACGAAGAGATCACGAGGACAAGTTTGCTAAGTAACGTTGAGTTGAGCTTGGAAGGCCTAGAAGCTGGAAGGAGGAAGAAATGCGACTGATTATGTAACAGATATTCGGGGCGATTGAGGCTAGAGAGGCTTGGAGATGCTTTTCCAAACCCGGAATTTCTATTACGGCACTCTAACCAGCGTCATACCCACCGCGCCTCCCGAGCCGGAGGGATTGACCGGGCGGCGGTTGTTTTTTTTTCTTGTTGTTGCTTTTGCTTTTGGCCGAGATGACGTGGTGAGGTGAGGATGGAAACATAAGCCACCGGGAGGAATAGAGTGCTGATGAACTCTGAATAATCGCAGTATTTTCGTACCTGTAAGAGGCACCGCATACTTTGCTGCAATGGGCAAGCCGCAGAAGCCTTGGAGAATATTCCGAGCCCAGAAGGGCAGGGACGAAGGATTTGGTGATGCCGCCCCCCTTGGTGCATGTACTCGTACCTGTACGATGTGTAGAGCAACCAACGGCCGTGCCCTTTTTTACTTTTTTCCCCCAAATTGCATTGCATCAATTGACACGCCCCTCACCTCACGGGGCTCGACTCGACTCGCTGCTTGCTCGCTCAGATTCTATGAGCCAAGTGGCACTTGCTCCCAGCGCTGCTCACCTGACGGGCAGAAACATCCAGTCACCGGTTTTCATTACACAATCCAGACGTGCTGTGAGCTAATGGGGGGCGCCGCGTGCCAGCACGTTCCCGCCCCGGAGCGCCAATCGATGAGCCCTGTATGCAGCTGCTGGGAGTGCTGGAGAGCCCTAAAGGCCCGCGGCAAACGCTCCCCCGTCAGGCCTGGTCAGTGGCGCAGAGAGCAGCATCTCCGGCCACCGCTACTGTATGCCGCAAATCCTGGGGTGCTGTTGCGTTTGCGTACGTGATCAGCACTTGTACCGGTACTGGGAGGTGTCATTGTCTGTTGCTGGCGGAACCGCACTAGCACAAGTACAGGTACGAGTACGGCCAGCACAGGCACAGGCACAAACGATGCCCCAAAAATGGGTGCCGGATTGGGCCTCGCAGCTGCGTCTATCTGCACACCCCCCGGGCGCAACGAGGCCCCTTAGCAGCAAATCTTTCCCCCAAAAAAGGTCCCGACAGTGCAGCGAAACTTCGCCTTAGTTCCACACCCCCCCTGTCCGACTCGGACGACGTTCGACTTACACATAAAAATCCCCAGAACCACCACGAAACCGCCACCGGACAGGACCTGCTCTTTCGCCCTTATAAAAAGCTTTTATCTAGGTTTGCACGCTGGTTTTTCTGAGATTCTGCGTCGTTGTATTGTGCAAAGAAATACCCCAAGCGTTCTGAATTGTTTCATCACGCAGCAGTGCATTTCGTTTGCTGGAACCCACTTCACATCCACCTCCATCTCCCCGTGCGTGTCTGCTGTATTTGCTTGGAAGGAGGAGAAGAAAAAGAAGAACAAGGAAGCAAAAAGAAGCGATAGGAGGACGATTTGACGACTGTTGATTCCCCCAAGCGAAAAAGAGGACAGCAAAGACCTCGCAAGACTCCATCTCGTCCATTTTCTCTCCTCACCAACGACGCTCCAAAACCCTCCCCTCTCCACTTCCCACGCGCAGAACAAGAGTCATTACCTACAAACTTCCCACTAGCTTCGGCGCCACAACCAGACTAAACTTTTGCTCGGCCGGGCTAACACGACATACCCTTACTTTTGTCCCAAGAAAGAGCATATAACTACATGGCCACCCCCCGAGGCTCTGAGCACCGACGACCTTCGGTGCTCGAACACACTGCTTCCAACTCCCTCAAGGGCTCGAGTATGGCTCGCGCGATCTCTCCGCCGTCCGAGACAGCTTCGCGATCCTCCTTCTCGTCGGTGCGAGAAAACGACGATGGAATTGCCCAGACCTTCACCCGATCCAAGATCTCGTCGTACACGGAGGTGCCCGAGGATGTCTTTGACGAATCACCAGTGGCCGAGCTGCCTCAGTCGGCCTTCCACCAACCCTTGACGCAGCCAAACAGCAAGCTCCATGGCTTCTGGTATCCCGCCGAGGGCTTTAGAGGATGGAGGGAGATTCCGCTCAAGGGACGGACGGCCAGCCGCAGCTGCGAGGATCTGCACAAGCTGCATATGACTTGGGAGACCCCAGCTCCTGTTGTTGTCAACAAGCCTCACGAAGCCTATCCGACGACTGCATCGCCTCTCGAACAGCTGCCCAGCGAAGTGCTAGGTAAATTCTTCCCCTCATCCATTTTCCAAGCTTTCTTCTATTGTTTCAGGATTGTGGAGTGCATTGTAAAAAATTGAAAAAATTGAGTAATGAGGCTTGGGGCTAACCTTCTCTTCCATCGCAGGTGCCATCATCGATCTTCTATTCATCGAGCTCCCACCCAATGGACTGACCACTCGCAACGCCGACCTCATGTCTCTACTACTCACATCCCGATCTCTTCACGCTGCCACCCTCACCACTCTCTACCGACACATTACTATCCCCCACTCTCGAATCTTCCGCAAGTTCCTAGCCACTATTACGGCATACCCGTCGTTGGCGACTATTGTGCGGCGCCTCGACTTTAGTCACTTCAACCCCTCCATGTTCTTCACCACTGCCAGCGAGAGGGCACAGGCAAAAATCTGACATCAGAGACGCTTGTCCAGTGCCTCAAGCTGACGCCTTTTCTTCAAGAGTTTCTGGCTCAGGAGTACATCGACGAAGATCTTAGCACCGATGTACTGCGCCAGCTCTTCTTCAACTCCCCTCAACTCCGCGCATTAGACTTTTGTGGCTGCTCTTCCCTCTCTTTCAAGACCTCGTTCACCAACGTATTGGAAGACGAGTGGCCCGAAACTCTATCTGTCACAAAGTTGTCTTTCCACAAGTGCCTCAGCCTACCTTCGTCTGTCTTTGAGAAGATTCTTCCTCGACTGCCTCGATTGACTCACTTGGACGTTGCGGGGACACGCATCACCGACCAAGCCCTTCTCTCCATCCCTGCATCTGCGAGACTCACTCACCTCAATCTCGCCAAGTGCAAGGATCTATCTGCAGAGGCCGTTCTGCAATTCATCTCATCTCACCCGGCGGCCAAATCGCTGATTTTCCTCAGCCTTGCCACCGATGCGAGCAACCACTTGTTACTGGGCAAGGAAGATGTGGACCAGCTTCTACCAAAGCTGCCAAACACTCTGCGTTCGCTGAGCCTGCGGGGCAGCCGAATGGAGTCCTCACACCTGCCTGAGCTTATCAGACTCTCCCAGTCTCTGGAGGAGCTCGCTCTCGGTCGTGGCTTAAGTATGGCCGACATTCAAGGCCTCTTCTACCAGGGCCAAAAAGCCCTCCCTCATAACCTGAAATTCCTTGATATTTCAGACATCGATACCCTTATTGGAAGCGCCAGCGAACTGCTGGCCCCCGCCTCGGCCCCGCTTCATGTGATTGAAATCGGCGAGCGGTCCTATGAACGGGCTGCCAAGGTGAACAAGAACCTCGAGCGTGTAGGCTGGACTGCCAAAGAATTTGGTAGCCGCTACTGGCTTGTACGGAGAAACCCGGACGGCACGACTCAGGATAACGGAGGCCGCCTGTGGAAGATGGGCGCCGACAGCTGGGGAATGAGAAAGATCCCCGTCGCCGTGGCCGAAGTCGGCGGCATGTATGGCTCCTTCATGTTTGGACGACGTCTCTAATGACTCGCTTTTCTTCGTTTTTCTTTTTTTCTTACGCTGTCTACGCCTCTAAAGGTTGATTGGAATTCGCGTTTTTTTTCAGGCATCTGTTTGGGTTTGCCTTTTCTCTACTCTGGGATTTTATCACGATCAGCATGGTGCATACAAGCTTGCTTTCGGACGGTGTTTGGGACTGGGAAGATATCCAAAAGCATACTTTTACTCAGCGTTCTGTTTAGTAGGGAAAAAGATACAAAAAAAGTTTGGGCGTTTATTGGGACAGAATGTTAAAGGTTGTTGCGTGGCTTAAGGGATAACGAGGGGCTCAAAGCATCGTTGGCGATATCCACTTTTAGAGGCGCATGCACCAAGGTTTATATTGTCGTTCCTGATTTAGTGCTCTACATAGTTGCTAATTGGACGAGTGAATGAATGAATCACAATTGATGATAGTATTTGTCGGTGAATGGCCCCATGCAATGCAAGGCGACAGAGGCATCGCCGTCTTATGTGACCTATTTAGGAAATGTCCAGAAATGGATGAGTAATGACGGGAGCCAGCATGACGCTCAAGATGGCACAACTGGCACCTGCGACAATGAGAAAAGGCTATATCCATATACATACAAAGCTGAAAATAAAATTAAAGAAAAATAAAAATAAAAGAATATTCGTAAATGCAAAGTATTTCGCTCATTCCCAATGCAACGCAATACCGCACATTGAAATATGATGCCTTGGGTACGGACGGCTCTAGTTTTGGCTCCGACTAACATGCGCAGGCGGTATGTACATAGAGCTGAGGCGGTTCACGTGACCGGATGCAGGTACGTACGTAACGGAACAATTCGCGGCGCCGTCAGTATTCCTAGTACCTCCAATCCATCTCCTCCAAGGAGCTTCTCTCTTTCAATATCTCCCTCCCAACCCCAACGCAATCCTCGAGTTGGGCCTTGGAGTCATAATACCGCATCACCATGGCGCCGCGAAAGGACACGCCGTTCCGCTCGGCGGAAATGAGCATGGTGCAGCTCTACGTCTCCAACGAAATCGGTCGGGAGGTTGTAACTGCGCTTGGAGAGCTTGGCCTGTGCCAGTTTCGCGATGTATATATTGCCCTGCCCTTTGTTGGCGTTTGCCTTGGATGACGACGCCGATTCATGACAGTCGAAAATGCTAACCAGTTTTTTTCTGCGAAATAGCTCAATGAGGATGTCAGCGCCTTCCAGCGAACCTTTACTCAGGAGATTCGACGACTTGATAATGTCGAGCGACAGCTACGTACGTCACTGGCGAGACACCTCGCTCCATCTACCTAACCATCGGCCCCGACGCGGTTTCGACTAACACTCAGTACCTAGGCTACTTTTACGCCCAGATGGAGAAGGCGGGCATTCCCCTGCGGAAGCTGGATCTTGACGCCGAGAAGCTTGCGTCTCCATCGACGTCAGAGATCGACGAGCTTGCTGAGCGGGCTCAGAAGCTTGAGCAGCGCATTTCCGCCCTCAACGACAGCTACGAGACGCTGAAGAAGCGCGAGGGCGATCTCACCGAGTGGCGCTGGGTTCTGCGGGAGGCCGGCAGCTTTTTCGACCGTGCCCACGGCAACGTCGATGAAATCCGCGCGTCGACCGACAATGACGATGCGCCTCTCCTGTCTGACATCGAGCAGCATAACACCGCGCCCGACGTTGAGCGCTCATTCTCCGGCATGAACATTGGCTTTGTTGCCGGTGTCATTAATAGGGACCGTGTCGCCGCCTTCGAGCGTATCCTCTGGAGAACTCTCCGAGGAAACCTGTACATGAACCAGTCGGAGATCCCGGAGCCCTTGATTGACCCGACCAACAACGAGGCCATCCAGAAGAATGTCTTCGTCATCTTCGCCCACGGCAAGGAAATTCTCAGCAAGATCCGCAAGATCTCCGAGTCCATGGGTGCCGATGTCTACAACGTCGACGAGAACAGCGATCTTCGCCGCGACCAGATCCACGAGGTCAACAACCGTCTGGAGGATGTGCAAAACGTCTTGCGCAACACCCAGGCCACTCTCGAGGCTGAGCTCAACCAAATCTCCCAGTCGCTGGCTCCTTGGACTGTGCTCATCGCCAAAGAGAAGGCTGTCTACAGCACGCTCAACCTTCTCTCGTATGATTCGGCTCGCCGAACGCTCATCGCCGAGGCATGGTGCCCCACCAACGACATGCCTCTCATCCGCTCCACGCTGCAGGATGTCACCAACCGAGCTGGCTTGTCCGTCCCATCCATCGTCAACGAGATTAATACCAACAAGAAGCCCCCGACCTATCTCAAGACCAACAAGTTTACCGAGGGTTTCCAGACCATTGTCAACGCATATGGTACAGCCACATACCAAGAAGTCAACCCTGCTCTGCCCGTCATCGTCACCTTCCCATTCCTGTTTGCCGTCATGTTTGGTGACTTGGGTCACGCCGTCATCATGCTTTCTGCCGCCTTGGCCATGATCTACTGGGAGAAGTCGCTGAAGAAGGTGTCCTTTGAACTGTTTGCCATGATTTTCTACGGACGATACATTGCTCTCGTCATGGCTGTATTCTCCGTCTTCACAGGTCTCATGTACAACGACATCTTCTCCAAGTCCATGACTCTCTGGGGTAGTGCGTGGGAGTACGAGCGTCCCGAACACTGGTCCGAAGGCACGCCCGTCATTGCTACCTTGAACGACGAAGGCTATCGCTACCCGTTCGGCCTCGACTGGGCCTGGCACGGTACCGAAAACAACCTCCTGTTCACCAACAGTTACAAGATGAAGATGAGTATCATTCTTGGTTGGGCTCACATGACATACTCGCTGTGCTTCGCGTATATCAATGCCAGACACTTCAAGAAACCTATTGACATCTGGGGCAACTTCATCCCCGGCATGATCTTTTTCCAGTCCATCTTTGGCTACCTGGTCGTTTGCATTATCTACAAGTGGTCGGTTGATTGGAATGCTGTCGGCAAGGCTCCTCCTGGCCTGCTGAACATGCTGATCTACATGTTCCTGCAGCCCGGAAAGCTGGATGAGCGTCTGTATGCTGGACAAGAGTATGTCCAGAGCATCTTGCTTCTGCTCGCTTTTGTTCAAGTGCCCATTCTGCTTTTCCTCAAGCCCTTCTACCTTCGCTGGGAGAACAGCAAGACCCGCGCCAGGGGCTACCGAGGCCTTGGCGAGACCTCTCGAGTTAGTGCCTTGGACGGCGATGACGAGAACGAGGCCCTGGTTAATGGACACGGCAATAGTTTTGACGACGGCGAAGGCGTTGCCATGATTTCCCAGAACATTGATGATGAGCATGAGGAGTTTGAGTTTAGCGAGGTCATGATTCATCAAATCATCCACACCATTGGTAAGTTGTTCAACCAGATGAATAGTCGTCCTGTCCAAGTATATGGAAATGCTAACAATCATCTCTTGTAGAATTCTGCTTGAACTGCGTTTCTCACACTGCGTCCTACCTGCGTCTCTGGGCCTTGTCGCTTGCTCACCAGCAGCTCAGCGTTGTGCTTTGGGACATGACCATTGGTCCCTGCCTCGCTACTGGCGGCGTGCTTGGTGTCATCATGATTGTCATCGGCTTTTACTTGTGGTTCTTCCTTAGTAAGTCTTAACAACACCCGTTTGAATTTTAATCATGGTTCTAACAATTCTTCAGCAATTGCCATTTTGGTTTGCATGGAGGGCACAAGTGCCATGTTGCACTCTCTCCGACTGGCGTGGGTCGAGTCCTTCTCCAAGTTTGCAGAGTTCAACGGTTGGCCGTTTGCGCCCTTTTCGTTCAACACTCTGATAGAAGAGTCGGAAGAGTTGAAGAATTACCTGGAATAACCGGGACATATGCGCGGTGTTATCTGTGGAATTAATTTTCTCCTTTGTTTTTTCTCTGTTTTCTTCCTTGAGTTGTTTCAACCCTCTCCATGTAGTAGACCTAGTGAGCTAGTTAAAGCCCCCCTTTTGTATGATTATATCTTGCATCTTTTATACTTGTACGCAGACTCATGTAAAGGGAAAGTAGAAAGGAAATAATGATATGCTGATCTACTCATTCTTGCTATACGATTTACGTGATTGTTTTGATCTTGTGATTTTTACAATTGGCATGTTTCATTTTGACGCTGGTATCTATCTAAATATGTAACCACCTCTACTATTCCCACCACAAATAGGAGTATATGACAAATTCCCGAGGCCCTATCCCATATCGTATGTCTCTTGTAGTTGAGGAAAAAATCACCATCACATAAAAAACAACCTAGGCAATCTTCCTTATCCCCATAGCGGAGCGGTGACTTCGACTGCTCGCTCAACCACGGCGCGCACTCTGTCCGCAAACACCTTGTTGTTGCACTCCACCTCGAGATCCTCCAGCCAGACCGTCGCCGTCATCTTGTCCACTTTGATCGAGATCCCTGGGACAGGAATACCAATCTTGTGGAGGCGCGCGATTTCCTTGTGCTGGCGCTCTTGTAGCTGCTGCTTTGCGGCGTCTTCGTCGATGTCCATGGCTTCGGGCTTGATGTCTTCGCCGTTGGATTTTTCCTCTTTCAGTGCCTCTTTGCTGTCTTCATCGTCGTCTTCTTCTTTCTTTTCTTCTTTGGGGGAGATGGCGGCGGGGAGGGGGGGAAGCTTGGGGTCTTCGACGGGAGCGACGTTGTCGGCGCCGAATTGGGCTTCTAGGAACCACATGAGACGCTCGAGGCGGTCGGCGGGGGAGACGTGAGCGTGCGGGTTCTTGCTGTCGGGCTGAGCAGCGTAGAGCAGCTTGTCATCAGATTCGCCGTGGGAGTGCGAGTGAGAGTGCTTGCCGTTGGAAGAGCGCTTGACGGCGGCGGGCGAGCTCTCGACGGAAAACAGCACCGCCATGACGGAGTCGGCGATGCCGTCGTTGAGCATGTTGCCCTCCCACTCCAGCTCGACCTCGCCGTTGGTGCGATATCTCACTGAGACGCAGCCCATGACCAGATAAGCTGCGACCAGGTTGGCGACCTCTTCGTCCGCGTCCTCGGCCATCTTCTCATCTTCGCCATCCAACTTGCCGTCCTTGATGCGGCGCATCTCCGGAAGCTCCTCCACAGCGCCAAACGTGCCCTCCAGAGCCCAGCGCACGAGATCGACGCCGGCAGCACTCAGAGTCAGACGCTGCTTACACGTAATAGTCGTCGTGTTGAGCCCGGCATACTCGCGCAAGTCCTCTGGTGCCATGAGGGAGAGCTTAAAGTCGTTTTGGACGAGCACTCCAGTGACGAGCGGCGCGGAGGCGTCAACGTCCTTTGGCGGAGGGATGGAGGCGAGCTTGCCGACGACTTTGGCGGTCTTGTCGGCCTTGAAGGGGATGCGGAGCTCTTCGCAGTTGCGAGGCGAGTAGACTTTGACTTTTGTGGTTTTGCTGGCGTTGAGGGAGAGGAGCTTTGATTTGAGACGCATCATGTTATGCTGCTCACCGTGGACCAGAATCTGCATTGAACAATAGTTAGTAAACATATTGAATTATTCACTTCTTCCTGACATAAAGGAGGAGAGGGGGAGAGAGAGCAACGTACAACAACAGGAGCCGCAACCTCCTCGATAAACTCTCTGTTCTCGACACCATCGACGTGGGCTGCAAAGGAGTACTCCTGGACGCTGCATCGCCGAGGGATGAGCACTTTTTCCGAATCAGCTCCCGGGCCTCGACGAGCGCCCGCGATGCTGCGAGACATGACGGCCTGGATCTGATCGGGCTCCTGCATGATCTGCCGGGCCATGGTGCCTTCGACACTGTAACCAGTGATGATGACGCCGTTCTTTTCGCTGGGTGCCCAGCGCTCAAATAGCTCTCTGCTCACGCCGTTCTGAAGCATACCCGGACTAGCAAGCATGACGCAGCCACCGACATCGTCGAAACGATCAAGATTCTTGAGGGAACGGATATACTTGAAATCCCAGGGTCCATTCTTGCCCGCTGCATCGCCGCTGGCTTCGGCCTCGGCCATACGCTCTCGAAACAGCCGCTTGATGTTATCATTCATGGCTCCGACATATGTCTGGTAGATGACCATACACTTTCGGGCAAGGTTACTGGCGTAGTAGATGGGAAACCTCTGGAATTCTGGGTGCTTGCCCCAGTACTCGTCCAAAATCAGGAGAAGCTCCTGGGCTCGCCCAAGGGCAAACACAGGCAGCAGCGCTCGGCCACCTCGGTTGAGGATTCCCGTGATGGATTTCATGAGGGCCTGCTCTCGTTCAAGGCGCGGCACGTGTGACGCTATGCCATATGTTGACTCGGTGATGAGGACGTCAATCTTGAGGCCCTTGGGGACCTCTGCTGAAACGAGATGGCGATCCTGCTCGCGCGAGTAATCACCAGTGAAGAAGATGTTGAGACCGGCAATCTCGATGAGAAACATGGCCGCTCCTAGCACATGGCCGGCTGGGTAGGGAGTGATGCGGATGGACGAGATGGTGTGAGTAGTGTGGTAGTCAATCGCCTCGATCTGTGGGAACGTGTTGAGGTGATCCTGCTCCGTGTAGAGCTGGGTTGCCGAGTTTGATGCCGTGTTTCCAACTCGAACGCTGTCTTGGATTAGCCACTTGTAAATGGCCTTGGTCGGGTGTGTCATGAAGACACGACCGCGAAAGTTGGTCTTGCTTAGGACATATGGCAAAGACGCCGCATGGTCAATGTGGAAACTATCCCCACGGGTTAGCAACAGACTCGAGGCATCGTATAGGGCTCATTGTCGAGAGTAGTAGTAGTGGCAGGTTGTATAGGTCGGTATATCACGAGGCAGCAAAAGATATGATCTCGGGGCAAAGCGTGAACAGGCGGAGAACGTATTGTATTCATAACTGGCATATAAAGTGGATAGAGAAACAAGAGAGACACAGAGACAATGAAGAGACACGGCATCACTGTGTAGATGGAGATAATGCCCTTTCCTTCGCAACAAGCACCAATTCGCCCTTCGCCCATTACCTATAGCCGCCTGGACTTTGTTTCGACTGGTGAAGAGGGAGAGAGGGAGTATGCACGGGATATCGCTTACTGGCTGATGAGGAGCACGTCTACGGTGCTGAGGTCAAAGTCGTCGTAAAACGGAAGCGCGGCGAGGCCATCATAGGCTGGGTGTTGGCCAGCATCGAGCTGGAATGGGCACAAAACGATTAGCCAAGCTCATGACTGCATTGATCAGATTTTCCTTACCATAACCGTCTTGCCCTTGTATTGAATAATGTGACACGACCGTCCGACTTCGTTGCCGCCGCCGAGACAGAGAAACATGAGCTCGTCTGATGGATCAACTGGCTCGTCCGTCGCGGTCGCATTCATTGCGGACGCCTTCCGCTTGGATGCCATGGTCGCGTTTGATCAGAATGCCTGCCTAGAGGAAGGACAAGGAATACTTCACATCAGCATCACCAAGCTGTTGGGGTTCCTAAATGTTAGAAAACACAAAATCGGGTATTGAATCACCGCCAATGGCACAAACTCCACTGTTAGAAGGGCAAAACAATAGCCAGAGCTTCCCAGCAACAGAGAGTGAAGATGATGTGAAGTCCAGCTGATATTCATGCCACATCAATTGGCTGCACGATAAGTAACAATAGCAGCGGCTAAAATCCGGGTAGTGACGCGTGGTTCAGCCAAGTGCCGGTGCACGTGACTTTAAATTTACGCGACCCCCAACCTTTGCTACGAAGCTTCAACCTCATACAAATCGCCGCGAGAGACCAGCTCTTTGCTCGACGACGCCACGCAGCGCATTTCCATCTCCGAGACGCCCGAATCCGAATCCACAGGTGCCGTAATCGCACGCAGCCAGAATCTCGTACCGCCCGCCAATCCTGTGCCAGCTCTGCGCGTCGGATGGGACGAGGTACGGCAACCGTGACAGGCGGCTTCACTGCCTGTTGAGAGCCTCGATTGCCGCAATCGCTCGCCCCGGCTTTCGTTTGCTCGCCGTTCACCTTGTCCTCAGTTTGTTCGAATCTGCCACCGCCGGGCCGCTCGCTTGCCTTCTAGTGTCGAAGAAGTTGTAGACGATATGGCGCAACCACAACCTTCGCCCCAGATTCCGCCGCGGGCATTTTCGCCTCCGCAGCCAAGCCCATCTCCCGCGACATCACACTCGGGCTTTGCGCTGCCTCCCAACAAACGAGTTCGAACCGACGGGCCTGGATCACAGCCTGGATCGCCCTACGCTGCTTCGCCTTACACAATGAGCCCAGTCCCCGTGGCCACTCCTCCCACTGCGGCCGGATCGCCAACGTATCCTCAAGCTCCAACGCCACCTGTGCAGGCCGGATACGCCATGCAGTACACAAACGGCCATCCTCCACCTCCTCAAGGATTGAGTCTTCCAACCGCCTCTCCAACAGTCTCAACGCCCGTCATGCAGCACACTCCTCAGCAAGCGCCAGCGCAAGGACAGATGCCGATGCAAATCCCAATGCCAACACCAATGCAGGTGCCTACGCCACAACAGGTACATACACCAGGACATGTGCAGACACCGGTGCCTTTGCCGTCTCCGATACCAATGCCCCAGCAGTATACAAATGCAACGATGCAGCCGATGCAACCCATGCAACCAATTCAGCAGATGCAGCAAATGCAGCAAATGCAGCAACAAGCAGCTCCACTAATACAGACTCCTGGGATCATGGGGCCTCCCCAGAAACCAGCAGAGAGACCAACTAAAGACTACGAGTATGACGTGACGGATTCATTGGCTGGTACGGGAATCGATCTTCGTGCAGAAGAGCAGTACATGGCAGACCTCTATTCGAATGCTCTCGAGGGAACACCTGAAGCCAGAACAGGATTCGCCCACTATGCACCGGGTTCCAAGTCCAGCTTCTACGGTGCCGGTCCCGCTAACCAGCCTGCCCAGCCTACCGACTTGGCACAGAAGCAGTATACTGCTCAGGCAGCCGAGCAGGCGTGGCAGGAATCAACAATGCGGCTTGCTGTGCAGAGAACCCAGGAGATCAACGATCCCTTTCTGCTTGTCGCATTACTACATCGCCGGGCAGAGAAGATTGCTCGCGAGCATCATCTTGGTCTTAATCTAGAGCTCAAGAACAACGTCCCATCTATGGGAAAGATGAAGTTGCCAGAGAACTTTGCAGCACCAAAAGTAACAGTCAAGACAAGTACAGGTCCGGATGGCACCTTGGTGGAGACTAGCGGGTCCTTTATTCCGCATGACGCCTTTCTGGTCGATCAGCTTGCGCTGATGTCGATAGCAACGAAGCAGAGAGTACGCGAGTTGGTTGAGGACGCAAATGTGGTGGCGAGAACACGGCAAAAGACGTCTCATGGAGATATACCTCCGGAGTGGGCAGCCGCTGCTGCTCCAATGAATGCAGAGCCATTAGAACCCATTGTGGAAAAGGACGGCGATGCGAACGGAGCTGTAGCTGGAACCGGTGCTGGTACTGAAGCCGGGCAGGGTACCAGTCCGTTGAAGCGTAAGCTTGATGTTGATTTGAATGTTTGCTTTGCATGAATCATCCGCTCACACCTCACAGGTCCTGCCGACACAAATGACACGGCCATCAAACAGCCACCGGCGAAGTTGCCTAAGATCGCCTCTTACGCCACATTGACAATGAGAGATTTGGCCAGGCAAGAGCGTGAATGGGAAGAGGCTCGATTACGGAGACGGCAGATGCGCAAAGAAGGCTTGGGCGACTCAGCAGCTTCAGCCTCACGAGCAGGAAGCGTCGCACCCGGTACACCGGGGTCCGTAGCTCCAGAGTCAGAAAAGGCAATGACGAAGAAGGAGTTGAAGAAGACACAGGCCATGAAGGCGGCCGAGGCCAGCAGCCATGCGAACCAGAACATCACGAGTAGCATGTTTGCGGGCTTGGGAGGCAAGGGAAGCCTCTTTGGCAAGAAGAAGTCGGGCAAGACGTATGACTGGATGAATGTTGGCCGAGGAGGAAGCGGTGCTAGTACCCCGACACGGGCTGCCCCGGGACCAGGCAAAGGCCCGAATGGCGTTCCTGGAGCTCCATCCCCTGGCAACATGGCATTGACGACTGAAGGACGAAATAGACTGGGCACGTGGCGGGAAGACAAAGAAAAGGGGAAGAACATTCAGCTTCGTGACTGGATCACCGTGCTGGAGAGAGACGGCCGGGAGGCCAAGGCGTTGCAACACGCTTATATAAACTTGGACAATTCGAACCCTAAATAATTAATGATGAATGGCGGGGACCTTTTGGAGGATGGAAAGGGATATCAGAACCAATGGGCGGGCTCAGTCATAGTTGAGATACCATGCGCTATGTGTGCAGACTCTTTCTGCCTCCTCTTTTTTTTCTTTTTTTTTCTGCTTCTTTCTTTCTCTCCTCATTTCTGTTTTTCCCTGAGCAAGGTTTTCGGTTCAGCAGGGCGTTTTATGTTATAGGCACCAAAGATAGGAGGGAAAATTACACAGGGGGGGAAAGGTCTAGGGAGAGAAATACAAGAGATGAAATGGCATATCGCTGAATTCCGGTGTGCTCTACTATTCTTCTTTGCGGTGTCTTCTCTCCCATTATTTTTTGTTTTTTCAAGCAATGCTGGTAAATCGATTTGCCATACAAGAGAAAGCTCGCAGGAGGATGGAGAGGAAAGCCAGGTTGGGGTTTTCTGACTCTAAAGAGCTTTTTATGAAACAGCTAGCAAGCTATCCCCTGTTTCCCAGATCCTCTTCACGTCTTTTTTTTTTCACGAGTTTTAAAAGGTTGGGGGTTTTTTTTCTACAAGAGGGTTTTCTTTTCTCTTTATGTCAGGGGGGTTCTCTCCGAGAAGGGAACTATATGGGAACGAGAAAAATGGTTCACAGATGGTGGAATACGCATTAGTTTAAGTTGACAGTGGCAACGTGAGGACAAATAGACGGGGTATGAAAGAGAGTTGTGCTTTTGAGATGTGTACTCGGTTTCTATGTGCTTGCATGTGTTGAACGAAATGAGATGAGATGGGGGCTCCCCAAGTTCTCGTGTGTCAAATCACAGATGGCTTAGAACGAACGAGACAACACTTGGATTATTATGGCTTGTACATGCCTAATTCAGCTGAATAGAAATCACCTCAACTCCAAATTTACCATCAAATCCTTCATTTTTTTCTCTTTTGGCACATTTTACTCATTTAATCATTCCGCTTCTGCATAAGCCCCCTCTCCTCCGCCGCGTCATCCTCCTCATCGCTCTCAGGAATATCCTCCAGCGCGAAATACGCCGCCGAAGACTCCGGCGTCTCTTTATGAATCGTGCCTCTTGACATGGAGCGGCGTCTGGCCAAGAACGACCAGGCGCCCACACCCGCGGCCTCCAGAAGGATGAAGAGGGCAAGCATGGCGATGCCAAATTTGCTGAAGCCGTACAGCACCAGGCCGCCGATGACGTTGGCCCAGCCGCTCACCAGGATCACGAAGCCGAGAGAGATGTGGGCGTAGGAGATCCAGGTGCGGCGGAAGATGCGAATGAAGTCGACGTGGTGTCGCCAGCCGAGCACGGCCTGCACCAGCAGGAGTGAGACAATGACGACACCGGCGATTTGGTGAGGGGAACCAAACACCCTGTCGCTCATCACAATGGCCACGATGGCGCCGCAGAGGGCAGATACCATGGCCGAGGCCTGGATGACCCAGTGGTATTTGAACGACTTTTCAGAGCCCGAGCGAATTGCCACGGCTCCGACAGGGAACAGCAGCAGAAAAGCAGTCATCATGAAGAAACCGTGGAGATGGGCGAGAGGCCGAGACAAGAGCTTCTGCCACAGCCCCGTCTTCACTTCCTTGATGGGCCGATCAGAGGTGCCAATATTGGAATCCTCGCCGGTCACGTTGAAAGTCGGGAAGCCATCAGAGTGGTGCGAGGTGGCCGCCTTCATGTCCACATAAAAGTAACCATAGCCATCCACCATAGAGTGCGCCTCGAGCTGCTGGTCGGGCGCAAAAGCCTTCATGTCCTGCTGCTTGTTCAACGCCCAGATCCACGGCTGCGAGACAGACTCGGGCGAGATTTCCGCTCCCATCCACTCAGAACAGGCGTAGCAGACAATAGACGCAGTGGCCACGTACAGGTCGTCCTCGGCCTTTTTCCAGGTCGTCTCCGAGATGCGAACGTCGAGCTGCTTTCCGGTGTCTTGCTGGGTAACCTGTGCTGGTCGAGAGTGGCCGGCCTTGACGGTTCGCACGCTCAACGTCGGCTTGGCATCGGACGCCTCGGGATCGCCATAGAGGACGAACATGAGAGATCCGGCCATCTTGGGGCCTGTACCGATAGCGGTCCACCCGAGAGAGGTGCCATTGGACTGGGTGGCGGATCGTCTCACGGCCAGTGAGAGATAGACATCGTGAGCTGATGTCGAGTGGTTGTGATAGAGCGACACGGCCATGCAGAAGTCGATTTCATCGCGAGGAAGGCCAAAGAGACAGTACTGCGATGGCGCGGCTGAAACAGTGGCCAGAAAGAAGACAAGGTGAAGCAACAAGCGCTGGAGAGATGACATGGTGGCTGTCTGTCAATCTGTCAGATCTGAGTCTAGATGAATAGCTCTATCTCTCTGTATGACGTGGGGTGAAGTGAAGCGATTGGCGTCCAAGGACAAGAAGAATCACGAAAAAAGAGACTCCCAGCAGCTCTCAATCTCACATGGTCCTGCTGGACAGCAAAGTTGCGCAGTCCCGTCAGAAGCTCCGCAGTTGGGTTGCACAAGAGCAAAATGCTGATGCAAGCGGAGAGACATAAGCTTTTGCTATCTCTCCATCAGGCCGCGTATCAGTGGCGGAGACGGAATCCTGCCATGCATGACACAGTACAGTGATTCGTATGCACTGACCGGGGTGTTTGAAGAAGAAGAAGAAGAAGCATCAAAAGAAATGGCTACCTATGTAAATAATTCAATCATTATCCAGTTCTTCTCTTATTTAGTAGATGAAACGCTCAATTTGTTAATGGATCAATCGCATTGACCCGGTGTTTTGTTAGCGGTTAGTAATTGCGTAGTAGTGAGTGGTCCATACCATTGCAAACACAGGTGCCTCGATTATGCAATGCTGCGGCGGGATCGCGCCAATGAGGTTTCGCATCTGCACGAGCATGAGTGAGTCTTGTTGAGTGAATACTTGCAACGTTTCGAGGTGGTTTCAACATAGCCAAAGCAGCCAGCAAGCGACAACTCGCCTCTGGTGCCGAAATACAGCAGCCTGATCTTTTTGCTTGTACGGAGTACTGTGGTGCAGCTAGGTACTCAATAGAGTACCTCCATCAGTCATGGCCATTGCAGTAGGTTCAATGCGTCTTACACCCAAAACCACCTTGTTCTACCGTCAACATCACCATCACCATCACCACAACTCGTGCTAACACTCTTTCTCTTCACACTCAGGCAATCGGCCAGATTTGCTCCACTGGCTCAATCACGGCAAATCTAAACCAGTGTGTGAGACTGGTTGCCAAGGCAGCACTTGGTGGAGCTCAAGTATGCCCTCTTCTCCGTCTCCCTGCCCCTACAGTAGCTACCTAGACTACTGGTGCTCCCTTTGTTTACAGCAAATTTCACCTCCTACCGTGAGATGAGACGCCTTATGAGACTCTGTTTTCGATCGCAAGATGGCCTATAATGGGCCTGTCTCTGGGAAGCGAGGAATGGAGCTTGTCGTCTCAAGTGAGAACGCACAGCTGTCTCAGCACGTCTTCATCAATCACACAGCCCATGGACCTTTCAGCCCTGGGAGATTGCTGCTGGTCTGAGCCGTGTCTCACAGACTGATAAACTTTCATCGTCGCGTCATGTTCATTCCCTCGCAGATGACCTCTCTTCACCCGACCCGGCTGCTCATCCCCTTAGTAGCCTTGCCTCTCAACCCTCGTACGTTGAGCGAAAGCAACTGACGCTCAAATGCCATCAGGTTCTCTTCCTCCCAGAAGCATCCGATTACATTGCTGTCAATGCCCGAGCTTCGCTAGACTTGGCCGTTCCACAAGCGTCGTCTCCGTTCGTCCAAGGTCTCCGTGCCGCTGCCAAGGCCCACTCCATTGCCGTCCATGTCGGCATCCACGACACCGTTGTGGGCCAAGAGGCCGGCCAACCAGCCCAAAAGATATTGAACCGGGCCTTGTATATAAACGCCGATGGTGGTATTGAAGAAGCGGCCACGTACGACAAGCTGCATGTCTTTGATTACGGGACCCTCCGGGAGAGCGCAACCGTCCAGCCGGGCTCGAGATTCACGCCGCCGTTTGACTCCCCCGTCGGCAGAATAGGCAGCCTAATCTGCTTCGACTTGCGGTTCCCAGAGACAGCCCTCGCCCTCGCCCAGCCAGGCAGCGGCAGCCCCTGGGCCACCCGTCCGGCTCAGATCATCACCTATCCCAGCGCATTCACGCTGCGGACGGGAGAGGCGCACTGGGAGACGCTGCTCCGCGCTCGCGCCATTGAGACGCAGAGCTACATTGTGGCGGCGGCTCAGGTTGGCCGGCACAACGAGAAGCGGGCTAGCTATGGCCGCAGCATGGTTGTCGATCCATGGGGCAAGGTCCTGGTGTGCCTCAAGGGTGTATCAGACGCCGATGGCAACGCGGAAGATGGGGCCGTCGAGGAGATTGGCTTCGCAGACATTGACCTTGACGAGCTAGAGAGGGTTCGGAGGGAGATGCCGCTCCAGCGACGAACGTGAGTTGCTCCTTTGGGATTGACACGGCTGATTACGAGTACACACAGTACCTGTGGGCTGACAACCAACGTGCTAGCGATGTTTATCCCGAGCTTACTGGCGTATGAAGCTGCCGGGGAGCCTGACCTGACTGCCTCGGTCGAATCTCCAGGGATGTTGAGATGAGTACTTGTAAATTGTACTTGTACGAGTATACTTGTAGCAGTAGCAACGTTGTAGATGTCTTGTGCCCGGCTCTGTCCCGTGCCCCGTGTAACGCGGCATATGTCGGAGCCCTGAGACACAGAAGCTCGGCCTGGAGGCGTCGTCACGTATCTACAAGTGTCCTGTCCAACCAGAAGCGTCAACGGACGCACTGCTTCCGTTTAGGACTGCCAGGGGTGTGTGTAGCTAACACGAACGTTGTCCTGCTCGTACTCCTGCTGTCCTCGGTGCGCCCAACACATCATTAGATGGACAAGTTCTAGGCTGTTGGTGAATCATGGATTCGATACGGAGGCAAAAAGAGGATTAGAGGCCGCCCGTGATTTGTTTTTTTTTCCTCCTTCCAACGGTTGGCGAGGTCCGATGCATAAGCGAAGCCATCTGATACGCCCGAGCTGGATCAAACCAAGTGTCTCGTCTCGCCTCTTTTTTTTCTCTTTCTCGATTGTGCGACAAGGATTGTCGGGCCAGTGGCGTGAGGCGGCTATGCGGTCCTGCAGTCCGAGCCGTCTGGCGAAAGGTGGAACATACATGTTCAAGCGTTAAAAAGAAAAAGGAAAAAGGAAAAAGGAAAAAGGGAAAAAAGGAAAAAGAAAAGAGAGAAAATGGGAACAGAGTTTTGTCACAATGTGAGCCATCATGTCTCACCTTCCGTCTTTTGGCCACTCCCTGTCCAACGGTCCAATGACGAAAGAGATGCGGTACGCTTCTGGTGTGCCGATGCGGGTAGCACAAGGTAAACTCGATAGAAACTTTTGGTCAAGTTTATACGCAGAGGTACTTGCTTGGATGTGCTTGCTATTAGCCGACTCTTGATATTGCCTTCTAACCTTCAGGCTGCCTTTGTCCCATGCATTCATTTATTCACGTTCTGAGGCATTGGTAGCCAAAAGTCAATGCTTTTACTTCAATGATCGTGATGCCTATTCAACGCTTATAGTCCACAGCATCGGTAAATTGCAGCTTTTGCCGGCATTGACCAACATCAAACGGGCATTATTCTCACCAACAACGCTCGGCGATGTGATCATGATGCTCTGCATTCTATGTAAGATACACGATGCATCACAAACAGGGGCAGCATATGCCCACAGCGTCTAAAAAAGAGCGCCTCAATGCCCAAAAAGCAACACCCGAAACACGGGAAAAAAAACATCAAACACAAAACACGATCATCTCCTGCATGCACCAAAGATCAGACCTACATATGCGCCCCACACGCACAAGCCCAATCTATCGTGCATCGTGCATTTACTTCCTGCTTTAGCTTCCTCTTCCCTCCTCGCTAAAGTAGGTGCCTGCAGCCGTGCTTTTTTCCCCAGATCCATCCCGGAGCTTTAGTCCGTCCTATCTGTGCATTTTTGCGAAAAGAAACCCCAAAAAGCTAGCGAAATTTTCTTTTCGTTGGGAGGAAGACGAAAGAAAAAAGGAAAACCGAGAAAACTAATGACAAGACTACCTCTAAGCTAGGCATCAAGTTAGAGGCAGTATTGTCCAACCAGATGGAGAAAAAGCGCCCAACCATCCAATAGCACACAACACATCGCCATCCTTTCCCTGCATTCGTATTCATCTCATAGCTCTCCAATAGACAATCACAAAAAAAGAAAGAAAAGTAAGCGATAAACAAAAAACATGACCAAGAGGCAGCCCAGCCGCGCGGGTCCTCCTCCCCCCTTGGCCTCTCCTAGTGTGTATCACATTTTTGTAGCAGTTAGCCGCCCATTCGTTTTCCGTCTGTCTCTCGCTTTGGCTTTCCCTTGTTGCCGTGAATCTCGACTTCTCTAGCCTCCCTCATCACAATTTTTTTTCTTTTTTTTTCGCGCCGTGGGCCTGATCTAGTCTAATGCCGAGACGCGGCAAGCGATATATGTAGGGATAGAAGAAGAAAAGTCAGAGAAGGGATTCATGAGCATGTGAAAAGATACTTGCCGGAACAGAAAATCACAGAGATAAAAGGCAAAAATGATTGTAAAAGTTATGACATATTTGCTGTGAAGCAAGTCTATTCTATAATGTTTCTATCTAGAGAGTTGTCAAAAGGGGTATCCTCCGTAGCATCTTCAGCTCGGACCAGTGCGTAGCCAACACGGCCAAAGCCCCTCAAAGATTTTTCTGTGCCCCCAAAAACTCATTGTACATTTTTGTGAAAAAGAAGGAAAGAAAGCTAAAGTATCGTCCCCAACAAGAGCTGTTGGTGTTTGACGCACACACTTTCGCTTGTTGCCTGCATTTGGTGCGATCCCCGCGAAGGGACCAAGCAACCAAGAACGAAAAACTGAAAATGAAATCTTCCCAAAATGTTCGGACGAAGAGTCCTAAAAGCCAAGTCTATATGCAAAAACAAAACAAATCCCGTTTTGAAGCCGAAAAAATAAATAAATCCCATCCTTTTTGTTTTTCTGATCCCCAGCGTAGTAGTAGTATATCCCTTGGAAGTTGATTATGTAAAAGTTGGCGTTGTACATTGACATCTCGATCGCGGGAATGAGATTCGAGACAACCAGGATCGTGGCGCGCATTCCAAGATGTTCGCCCTTGCCAAGGGTAAGGTAGTCTGCGCTGAAGAGGAAAAAATGGGCAAGTGAATCCCCAGAAACTGTCCGTCTAAGTAGAACGCCATTCTTTTTGGTGCGAAAAAAAACCCGTGTGAAAAACAAATCCCAGATCACGCCGGTGGTCTGAGAACATTTTGAGTGAGTGTGAAAAGCCTTGTTCAATCGTTGCGAAGCGTTCTTTCGTTGGTCGACGGCAAATGTCTTTTGAGAATCCCGTATTGTAAATCCACGAGGGTGCGAATTAAGAGTATTATGAAAAGATTATGTGAGGCTCCATCGCTTGCGACGGAGTCTCGGGCGTGAATAGTAAGAAGTGGAAAAGAAGGACGTTAATGCGTTTGTTGCTGGAAGACATTGTCGAATCCCGGTAGGTCGCATTCCCCATTTACTGAGGCTGAGGAGGAGGAGGCTTGGGGAGGCCAGTGGTATCATAGGCACCACGGCCGAAGTTGCAAATCTCGGTGCTGGCGGCAATCATTTTGGATGGTGGAGCGTGAGGTTGATGTCTGTGTAAGAAGATGTTTGTTAGTATGGAGATGGATATGGAGATGGGTGGGAAAAGAGGCAAGAAGACATTGCCAAGTGTGTGAATCTTACATTAAAAAGATGTAGTAATATGTAGCGTTGAGTTGGTCGTCAGAAAAGATGATTGACGAGTGTTGAGTGTGAGCGTGAGCGTGAGAGAGCGTGAAGATGCCAAACGGCTTATTAGATTAAGTAGTGGTGGTAGTGATGGATTTTTCGATTAAGTGCCAAAGGAGTGGACTGGTTTTTCTTGGACGCCGGCGCAAAGGAAGGAGTGGAACAAGGCAAAAGGAAAAAAGATGATGGTCGATTCAGATCAGATCAGAAAAAACACAGCGGGAAACGAGAGGAATTAAAAGCTTCTTTGGAAGCGTGCCGGAATAGGGGCCCTTGTTGACGACGGCAGCTCGTAATTAAACGGAAGCAAGCGCAAGAGTCGAGTGAAATCGGATACGCCGCTAAGAAAGACACGGGTACCTGACACTGGTGCGAAAAACTGTGTGGATATGGGGTGCCGTATTCGGTCCACGAAAAAGTGAGCGTGAGCGTGAGCTGTGGTGGGGCCGGAGGATGGGTTATGGATTGGATGTGGGTTGGGAAGTGGGAAGAGAGAGAGAGGCTCAAGGCTAACAAGAACCAGTAACAAAAAGCAAAAAGTAAGTGAGATGAGATGAGACGAAGGGTTGGAGAAGGCGAAAGGATTGACGCTTCTTTTTGTAAGTCGGCGAGGGAGCTTTGCGAGTCAAGGAATGAGGAGTGGTTGGATTGAAAGGAGTGGGAGAAGATCGGGGGAAGGGAGAGCTTTTTGTATTGAGTTGCGACAGAGACAGGTTCTCTCTTGTTTTTTTTTTCTTCTTCCTTTTCATTTGATGCAAACAAAAAATGAACCTTGAACAGGGAAACAACACAAAAGGGTCTGGTACCTTGACTCGCAGCGGAATCCCAAGCAAAGACGTTGTTCCAAAGCATCCATAGAAAGAATAGGCCCGGTCCGGGGGACGAGCAAGAAAAAAAAGGAGGGAGGGTACAAAACACAATACTGCTGTACATGACATGGGTGCGGGTACCTTCTCTTGGTACAGTTACACCCAAGCATGTGCGGTACACTACAGCAGGTACGTACCTTGCATCCGCGGCAGGCAGCTCCAGCTGTCACTCGAGGAAATCAAATGCAAACCCATGATCCATCTCGTTCCTGGAACAGTGGAGCCGGCCGAACCCCTGTCAAACCATGTCGGCGGTGCGGTGGGGCCAGGACAAGACATGGAAGACGGTTTAGCTGCGTTTAGGTACTGTAAGAGCGAAGAGGCGACCAGCATGGATTTCCTAGTCCAAGATTTACAGTACATGCTGCCAAGTAGGTACTTGACCAGCCCAGACATCTACGGCGGTACTGCGGCCGCCCATACTGTACAGTCCATTGCGCTCCAGGCAGGCATTGAGGCCCTGGAACCGGTGCTTGTAGCAGGACCTAGAGCTGTAACAGCGCTGTAGCATCACCTGGGTAATCAATTAGCGAGCTCCAAGTGGCGTCCATGCCAGCCGGACCCAAAACGCTGGGCTGGCTGCTGGCCGGCGCGAACTCTAATAACGCTGCAGATGGCTTCAGGTTCGTATCGAGGGGGGGCTAAAGGGCTAGCAGTGCTATGTGCATACCTCAGCTGCCTTACTTTGCATTCTGCATGCACACATGCATACATACTGTGCCTTCGATTAGTAACGGGGCTCTATTAATGGAAAGTGTGAGTGTGCCATGACGACGATGATGATGATGATGCAGTCAGAGAAGGCGGCGCGATTATGCCGTCAGACATGTGCCTCTGGCATCATTACTCGTGCACTACTGCAGTGATACAGAACAGACATCAGGCGTACAAGGACTCTACTCGTGCTGCTCTGCTCTGCTCTGCACTAACCAACTAAAATCCCAGTTTCTCTGACCTTCTATGCCTTCGCGTACTCGTAACCGGCCGCCCGCGGTGGCGTGTCGAGGTATGTGGCCATTTCATCTCAAGCCCTCGATCCATCATCCTCGCCAGCGCAGGCAGGCAGGCATTCTGGCGCCGCGTACCTGGTTTGGGCCCTCCTGCGAAAATCTGGCAGGCCGCCGCACTTTGCAGCGCCCTGGAGAGCCTCATTAGTGGAGTATCAAAGTAAGGTACCGTGCCCGGCGACGACGGTACTTGTACCTGCAGCTTGCATGGGCCGGTACATGTACCTCCGCTGCGGGTACATATGCAGGGTCCTTCTGTGCTCCACGGCCTGCCGCACTTTTTTTTTGCTTGTTCCAGAGCCCTTCCGTCGCGCCGGCATCAGCTCCCCGGAGCTCTAGGCCGGTGAGACAAGCCCCAGGGAGCAAAAAGGGATAGCGGCACTTTTTATCAGGTTTTTTCTTTCTTTTTTCCCGGCCGCTTCGCCTTTGATGCTTGTCAGAGGATGGCGAGGTGGGTGACGAGGGGGGAGGCCTGGCTTAGGATGATGAAGCAAGACCCGGGGAGACGGCAGCACAGTACACGGCGGACTATATCCGTACGGCTCCCAAATCCAGCCTCTGGGTTAAAGAGGTACACCTCAATTCAAATGGCCCAGGGCGCTACTTTAAGTTCCCTTCTTCTTCCCGCCTTGCATGTTTACCTCGCTGCTAGTACCGTTACGGAACTAATTTATCATTGCTTTGGACCTTTGGCTGGGTTACAGGGGCTTGTGGTTTCTAATGAAATTCCATCCCATTTCCCAGGCTAGGTGATACTCGGAGTAGCGCATCTACCCGAAACGGTAGCTTCTTCTCTTGTCCCGCTGCAGCAGAAATCTTCTAGAAGCCGTAGCGGGCCAGCTTCCCGGGGAGCACAACAGCAAGCAGCGGCCCTTCAGAGCCAGCATTGATGTCAATGCAAAGGTAAAGGCGAGGCCGGCCGACCTTTCTCGGTCAGAGAGTTCTCCGTTTGCTCTCCTATTCTTAGGCTGGCTTTGCTATTGTACTGCGGAAAGCCTGAGTCGGCTAAGCAGCCCGCGTACTCGGACCTGTGCATGGCAAGACATTTTTGTTTTTTGGCCCAATAGAGGCGGCAAGGTGGCGAATTGCAAGGAACATAGTCCGGCTTATACTGGTAGGCCGACAGCTTATGTACGTACTGTTGTTACTTTTATTGTTGTTGTCATTTACCTACCTGTTTGTCGTGACACCGTTTCTCCCGCCGATCCCGAGTCATTGCAAACCGTCAATCTTGTTTTATGTATGTTTTTCCTTTTTCTGAATTTGCCGCCACGTCTCGACCCGTGTTCCGCGGGAGCGGTTCCGGGCCAATTTCCAGAGGTCTAGATGAGAGGCGGGAGAGAGCGGGAAGCGATTCACGGCACCCAAATGTCTAATATTTGAAATGGTATCGAGAAATGATAAAATAAAATAAAAAGAAAAGAATAAAAAGAATAAATTCAAAGACAAGCGTACTAAGTTTCACATGTGCCTGGCTTTAGTAGGTGGCGTCTTCATCTACACGCCTCCTCCAAGCTCCGGGCTAAGCATCCACGCCGTCTTCCTTCGGGCACCCGTTCCTGAGCCGCGGCGCCGTGTTTGCACCAAAAGAATGGAAGCACGGCGCCACATTAAGCCGCAACTGACAAGAGGCACGATACCTCGTGCATTTAGTCCTATTTTCTCAGCTCCCTTGGAGAGGGATTTGCTGCCCCGTTTGGGGGAGGATTCTCGGCTCCTGACTCGCTCGGAGCGTCCCGTATTCCCGCCGCTATATTGTGGTAGCAATTGGGAGGAATACCGACGTGCAGCTTGTACGGAACATGTGCCGTGTTACATGCAGAGCAGTGCATTCAGGTGACATTCACAGTGGCTTGTAGCTTAACTTTTTTCTTTTCTTTTTATAACTTCATGTGCAATTACTGTACAGACCTCGGCTGGAAGCTTGATGCTCAGCTTCTGCGCCTCTAAATGACACAAGACGTTGACAAGTGAGCTGTTGCACAACTAACAGCAGCCACCTCTTGCTCTGCATGTCTCGATCTTGCTACGATTCTTCAACATGGTTTCCTAATATAGACTCGTACCCTGTAGTTGATCTCATGGAAACATCGTGGGCAGGTTACACCATCTACGCCCCTTCCTTCAATTGTGCACCGCCTTTTTCTGCCAGCCCATGTGAAAAAAAAACCAGGCACGCACAGCATCTCGCCATTCTGCAGAATTATGCTTCACCGCCAAACATCAGCAAAGCATCCAAGCCCATGCCACGGAGTAGTCCGCAGAACATTTTCCAGGGTGGCCAGCCTTTCATGACGGTGCAGTGCAGTGCATGCTTGTCATCAATCAGGTTACCGGCTTCGGTTCACGCAGAGATCGTTCCGAGGACCCCTATGCCGGCGATAAGGGGAGGTGCTTGCTGCTTGTCAGTATGCATACCAGGTCGGCTTTCTCCGAATACATGTATCCTGCATCTACGGAGACAATAAGGAGATAAAAAAGGGATATCACAAAGGAGACCCAGTCCAGGGGATCATTGACAAGCATTTGCTCGTCGGACAAGGCAAAGAAAGAAAAAAGAAATGTTTCGCCGACGTTCATCATGGGCTGCTTGGATGTCAGTCATGATGTGAGTGTGGCATCATTTTCGAGGCAAGGTGAGCCCAAGGCCCAGGGTGCTGATGCGATACAGCTGGCCACAGGGGACTGTGCTACCCCTAGCCACGATTTCAATCAGCATGGCAACTCGAGTGGCTTGAAAGCATGGCTTGATGCATGTGCCAGCGGTGCACCACCGCAGCATTTGTTTGTCTCCAGCCATAGCCCGCCATCACGACTCCATACTGTGCAACGTCAGGACGGATATGACCGTCCATCGCCTATCTAGTGGTAGCCTCGGAGATTCTACTCGGCCCGCTCCTGTAGTAAATTGTCCCAAGGATCTGGATGTTGCTAGTTGAATGTAACGGAATCGAACGCTTGCTACCAAGTTGGTCGCATCCAGCTGCGCAGCGACAATTACTCACTGACTTCTGTGTATAGCGGCACGGAGCGAGCAGTAGCACCAAGTTCAGGCGGAGCATCGAATTGGTCCCTCACGATGTATTCGTTTATTGACAAAGGTATGGCGGTGGGCCGATCTAGACTACTCGTCCGGAGTATTGGGTCCCGGAGCGATTCCATACAATTCCCGACGGTCTCGAGCAAAGCAAAGAGCCTTGTGGGCCAGACAAACATGCAAACTGCAGTCTTATTCAGGCATCCGCGTTTGTTATGCTGGCTGGCTTAATGCTTGATGAGCTGTCTCGCAACCATATTTACGCTTTTGCGACGGCCCCGGATACCTTGTGCTTCAGACCCGCTACTGTTACACAAGATTCGAACGCAACAGGATGGCTGATTCTCAGGGCCAGTACAGACTGTATGGAGTACTCGGACAAGTACCGCTGGTACCAGATGCAACGTGCGTTTGGAATGCCAAGGGTCACAAATGCGTTTCTTTTCAAGGTTCTCCTTCTTTAAGGAGAATCAAGCATGCCTCTCGGGTACCAGACAGAGGACAAACGGCAAGGCTGGCCTTGGTAGAACTCTGCAACGGAAACCGGGCCTCTCCCCTGACGTTATGCGTCCTGTTGTGCCGTGGAAGCTTTCTAGAATGCGAATGCGCCTTTCCGAAATTGGTATTCCCCACAGTCTCCGTTCATTCTCGAAACAAAGGGGACCCGGTGACAGTGCGAATTTCGCTTGACCCGTTGTGTGAGGCTCTTTGGTGAAGCACAGGGGTGCCCTTGGCTCTCTTGCTCTCGTCGACAGGGCAGGGGGATGCGTAAGGATGCATACAAAGTACACACATCGACGATCGGTCCGTTCCACTCAAACTTCGGCCAACTGTCGCCTTCGTGCCGTCCGTACGGAGGACAGAACAACCCCGGCACGGCTCTACTCTTGACACGTAGCGGAGCACATTTCACAGGCCGGAAGACATCCGTTATTGCCATGGGTTAGTGCCGCCGGGGAAGGGGGAGTCTACGATTCAGATGAGCAATGAGAAGGCAGCAGTATGATTCTGAAACAGAAAATTTCTTCCTTGGGCAAGAAACGGCAAATCTGTCCACCGACCGAGCGGCATCCATCGTGTACCATCTTAGTGCCGTGCCTCTTCTACAGTATAGCCGCGGCACAGGCATGCATGTGCTTCGTGCGCCATTGCGAGCGAAAGATTCACGCGCATGGCGATACTATTAACGGGCCTCTAACAAGACACAGTATGGGCTACAATGTACTCGTACAGCTTGGGGTGTCACTCCCACAAATGCTTCCTAGATGGGAAGACAGACCCTGACAGGAACTTTGGGTTTGGTCATTTTAGGCAATCTTCCATACGCCGGGCTGATTCCCTTGAAGGAATCCCAACGATTGATCCTGGTCTCGCCTACTCGTGCAACGGGACACCTGGCGCAGTTGGGTCTTTGAGCTTCCAGCAAAGCTTCCATGGCCGCGGCAGAGAGCCCAGACGCACACATGCTCACGTACCACGTTCATGCCAACGCACAGGAGCTTGTACTTTCATGATTTGCGCCATACTGGATGCTATGGAGCGGTACATGCACGGAGCATTCTGCATCCAGGCAGCGTTCAACGTTGAGAGACCACCACCCTGGCATGCTCCACTGCTTGTGATCAGCCATGTCGATTTGGAAATAGCTACGCCTGGCAGAATCTTCAGCGGAAGCTCTGTTGCACCCTGTCAGTCGCCTTTGGCAAAGTCTCACCCCGGCTGATAGCAATACTCGTAAGGCGATAACAGAGTAGCATCATCGGCTTGCGATTCAGCTCCCGCCCGAATGCAACCTACGACTATGAAGGAGCATTCGTAACGAATAGCGCTGCTAGTGCATACTGGCACAAATGGTATGGCTTGACTATTGACCCTTGTTCCGGAAGCCCTTCCGCTGGTGAGATGAGAGGCAATAAGCAAGGCCTGTGGTTGGTTACCAGTTTTTGGGAATAGTGGTTTTGCCCAGCCGTCCATCAAATGAAACAATTAGCAGTAGCTCATGAGTGCTGCTAGCGTTTGGAGCAAATTTGCCGCCAATTTTAACGAGTCGTACTCGGACAAGCACATTCAGCGTCCAACTGGTGGACTGACGACCTGTCATTCAGACTTGCGTTTACAGCTCTGCGATTCATCACGAGTCAGCCTCATCAAGACCAGCATCGTTGTTGCTGTCGCCATACAGCACGGAGCAGGATTACGGAGCACGGCAATGCGCCAGCTGCATATCCGACGGTATCGCCGCGTTTGCCTCGCCGCATCTTGAGCTGATAGATGGAGCCGGAGAAATGCCAACGTTTACTTTTGTCTGAACCTTGTTTTTCTCCCCATCTGCATCTGCACCGTTGTGGGTTATGATTCATGCGTACCCCATCCCCGAGCATGCATCAGCTCTGTACGGACAATGCCCATCAAGGGGGCGGCAACAAGAGCCGGCCTGCCAATGTGGTTGTTTCAAAACCAACAAAGCGAGTTCCAAGGCAGCTACACTCATTCGGGGATTAGCAGTAACAGTAAGCAACGGTACCGTACTGTAGCACGTTTCTGCTCCCCCCTTCTTCAAGATCCATGTCTTTAATGTTTCTTCAGGGCACGGGCTTCTTTACGCCACTGATTCGGCTTAGCTTTGCAGTCTTGATCAATGTTTGATGTACAATTTACACAAATATCTGAACCTTGGGAGATGTCGAAAAACGAGAAAACTGCTCTGGTACCATTATACAAGCAATTTCTCCTATTGATTCTCTCCATACTACATACAGCGAGCTGGATCTAGACAAGGCTCTCTTGTCTGATGAGCACGTTTGCCTGGAGAGAGGATCCACCCTACCCATCGCGGTGGGCTTCGTCGCGATTCCGCTAGGGTCATGGCGCCGGGGAGCGTTTCCGCCTCGGAATTTCTCCTGGGCAACGAGTCTTTAGCGTTTGATGGAACGAAGAAGAAGAAACAAAGGGCATTTCTCGGGGACCCAGCCGCCTGGGCGTCGGTCGGAGGCCACCAGCGCACGGCGGAGCTCGCTGATAACTGTCGGCCATAACATAACCTCGCCGTGCTAGCAGGGGGTTGAATGAGGCCAGCTCGCTTAAAGGGCATTATGAATATGGAGTCAAAACGGGACGAAACAATCTTTTTCCTTCTGGAAGCCCCTTTGGTCACCTGTCACGATCGATATCTGTCGCGCTAGGCAGGAAGAAGCCGCAGGCATATTAGATGCTGATTTTACTTTGGTCAGGTGTTGGGGCGCATATACAGAGGATATGGGAGTCAATCTCGGCATTCGAGAACGTGGCCCTGGAGCACTTGAGGGAAGCAGTTTAATGCAATGGGGGCAGTCAAGGATGCGTTCGTGTGACTGATTCACGTTGACTCCATGTGGAAATGCCACTTATTACTGCTACTACCAGTATTGAGCCTTGTTTCTGCTCGGCAATACACTACAGGCGCAGATGCAATAAGTCAATATGCTCAAATACAGGCAGAGCCTTGTAATCAATCCCCAGGATCGTGGATACGCGAGCAGGGTCAGCCTTGTTCCCCAACGTGCGGACGACAAAAAGTCGCGGCCCTTGCAGCACGCCACGTCACATGGAAAATGTCATGTCATCGTGTGACTTCGGGGCTGCCGCTGAGATTGAGCAGCGCACGCAGCTCCGAGACATTTCCCTCCGGTGAGGACATGTTTTGTGGCTGCTGAGAATGCCAATATGAGGTGATGGCTAGGGGGATAGTGGGCGGCTTCGTTGGACGAAGGAGAGGCGCCACGTTCGAGGCGGGCAGGTTTTGGCGATATTTGGATACCATGCGGATATTTGAGCCCTTGCTTGAGAAGTGTTACGTATTATTACTCCGTGTTTCGTAGGGGCTTAAAGTAGACTACTCGTACATCGTTTGAGGATGCGGATACGGATACGTCTTTGTGCGAGATGGTGTATATCCGTATGCTTTCCGGATGTACATTGAAGAATCTGCCTGGCTCATAATGCGCATGGGCTGGAGAGACTTGACGGTGGCTTGAGCAAAGAGTGTCAGTCTTTGGTTTTGAGCCGTCTGACTATTTTGAAAAGGAGGTGGTGTTGTGATTTAGCACCTCAAAACTAGGAGTCTCGTCTACATAGATATGTTCGTATGGTGATGCTTTGGTGGAAATTTCATGGCTAGCGATTACTCTGCAGAGCCTCATCATATATAGCGACGCTACGTATAAGAGACGATTGGATGAAATAAGCTGAGTTATTTTGCAGAATAGCCTTGGATGTCGACTTTTACAGAGGTTTGTGATGTTGGTGATCTTTCTTCTTTCCGTCTGGGGCCTCCTGGAGTTAGGTGGGCTCACTGGAGATGTCTCACGAGGAATGGTTGCAGTCTAGAATTATTTTCATCGCTATTACGTTTAAATTGTTAAGAAGTAGCCGAACATAAGTTGAGCTCCTTAAACCTGTGTAGAAGAAGATCAGAATCTCACGCCTTGGTAGCTCTGACTTTAGACTGGGAGGTTCAAGCACAACGCAACCAGCTTCAAGCCCGCAACTTATAGTTCAATGACTCAACCAGACCAGATAGGATCGTTCCGTCAGGTTATAAAAGGCAGCGATAATCCTGCTTGAAGATGGATTGCGCACGCAACGCTTTCAAGATGAAAAGAACCACCCGACGAGACAACGCACCGCAATAGCCGCAACCCGACCGCAACAGCCAAATAAAGGCCACACACATGAAGGTCTGGAACCGCTGGATATCGCTAGAAATAGAGCTTCTGGAGAAATCGCACCTATACCGTGACCGACTTACGACGCCTCTGCATCGCAAATATTTTCGAACTTCCTGTCAGAATACAATTGCGCTGCGTGGGAGGACTCTATGAAAGACGTTACCTTCTGGCAACATAACCAACTTACGACGCCTTATATTACTTAAGACGATATATTTTTCAAGCTTCCTATCAGAATACAATCGCGCTGCGTGGGAGGACTCTATGAAAGACGTCACCTTCTGGCAATATAACTGATTTACGACGCCTTATATTACTTGGGACGACACATTTTTTCGAAGCGACAGTTTTGCTTATCCTCAACGGAACTATTCCTACCTTCTTCCTCCACTGGTCCCCTGAAGATGGAGATCTTCACGTATATACCCACTACACTGGGCCTCCTTTACGGGAACCATCGTTCTTTGACAGTCAACCGTTATATCCACAACTCCGTCCTTGTCATCTCGTTCGGAGCCGCCGTCATCTTGTTCGGAGCCACCGGTGACTAATGGGAGCTGGATATCGCTAGAAATGGAGCTTCTGGAGAAGACGCACCTGTACTGTGACCGACTTACGACGCCTCATATCACTTGGGACGATGTATCGCAAATATTTTCGAACTTCCTGTCAGAATACAATCGCGCTGCGTGGGAGGAATCGCGCTGCGTAAACGCAATGCCTAGTAATGAAGATAGAAGCTAATCGGGTGTTCATATTGCTGAATATATGCACTTATTCATTTTGCGGTCTCGCTTTTTCTGCCCTCCGCTTGGCCCCCCTCCCCCCGATTCCCTTTCCCAATGGCCAATTCACCGCCTGAGGTGCTCTGTCAAGTGAAAGTGAACCTACGAGTAGGAGTACATACTGGGTTGTCCTATCTGACAGACACACAGACACACAGACACACACGACACACAGACACACAGACACACAGACCACACAGACACACAGCCATACCACGTACCAACACAGACCACTACTACGTACCACACATGACCACTCACCCCTTGACTACTGCATTTACTACTAGGCCACAGTGCCATAGACCTCACTCTCAGCCATTCGCTAGCCAAGAGTGGCATCTCCACCTCTATATTTAG
>PNRQ01000310.1:0-35231 GCA_003439915.1 Trichoderma atrobrunneum | reverse complement strand
TTAAGAATAAAATTAATAAAAGAATATTATATTATAAACTAATTTTATAATTATAATTATAAACTACTTAAGTAAAAGCTAATAATAAATAATAAATTAATTAATTAATAAAAATAACTTAATAAAATTAATTATTAAATTAATTAAATATAATTTAATAAACTTTATTATTAAAATATTAAAATACTTAAATAATTAAATATATAACTTTTACTTTTTATACTTATTTAAAATAATTAAATAGCATAGTTATAAATATAAATAATATTTAATTATATTTATAAAATATCTTTTATAATTATATAAATACCCCTTATTTAATTTTTATTAATTACTTATTAATTTAGCTTAGTTTATTTATTAATATAAACCTAATATAAGGTTTATACCTTAGGAAATCCTTTTTATATTAACCTATAAAAGCTTAGCTTATTATAAATTTTTAAAAAATAAACTTTATATTAAGTTTATATTAGTAAATAAACTAAGTTAAATTAATAAATAATTAATAATAAAAAAATTCAATTATATAATTAATAAATAATATATTTATAATATAATTAAGTATTATTTTATATTTATAACTAGCTATTTAAATTATTTTAAATAAGTATTATAAAATAAATATATAATAATAAACTTACTTAAGTTTACTTATTTTAAAGTAAATTAATTTCCTAAATAAAAGTAACTTACTTTAGCTTACTTATTATAAAGTAAGTTTATTTATAATTAATCCTTTAATTTATTATAGTTCCAAGTAGTACCTACCCTATAGGCCTATTATTATAATTATAAATATATTAGTTTATAATACTTCCTTACTTTTTCCTTTCCTTACTTCTTTCCTTTCCTTACTTCTTTCCTTTACTTCCCCTCCCTACTTTTTTTTCCCCCTTACCCTTAACCCTATTATATAAATCGTTTATTAAGCTATACTTACGGTAAGCCATAGCCCCATTACAATAACCGCTTCCTACCTAATACCGCTGCGCATAAGCTACGAGAACAGCGAGCTATAGTATAGCTCCATTGCGAAATAATAGGATAATAAAAATAAGAATATTCTATAGGAAAAACAATATTACTCTTCATTATTATTTATCCAAAGCTTTTGGAAATAACTACCTTGTGTATCCATAAGCTGTTGTGGCTTACCTGATTCAATAACACAGCCACCTTGAATTACAAATACTTTATCTGAGCTCATGGCTACGCCTTGTTGGTGAGTAACAGTAATCACTGTGTATTCTGCAAATTCGCGCCTAATAATAGAGTGCATAAGCTGCTCTGTTGCGAGGTCTGCTGATGCGCTCACCTCGTCAAGTAATAGGACACCACCTAGGTCCAGAGTGTCATAGGATCTGATTGCACCCATCTGCATTGCAATGTGATTTTCGAGCTCTCTTTTGCGCCCACGACGTCTAAGAATCGCTCTAGCGAGACTGAAGAGTTGTTTCTGACCTTGAGAATAGGAGGCGGTGGAAAGACAAGCGTCTAGGCCGCCATGCGCCTTTACTGCTATCCACAAACCGACCCTGTCCAGCACATCAATGCAATCTTCTGCGGTAAAATTATTGTGTGGGTCTAAATTTGCCTTTACGGATATACTATCCCGAATGAAAACGGGGTCTTGCGGCACTGCGATTATCCGTTGTCGTAGGAGAGAACGGTCCACGTCTTGAAGTGCTATGCCATCGATGGAAAGAGAACTATCCATGTCTGGAAGGGGATCGAGAAGACGAAGTAGTAACAATATGATGGACGACTTGCCACTGTGCGAACGTTAGTATCTGTAGCCATAAGATTCCTGTAAGAAGCATACACTTACCTTCCGGTACGGCCGCAGAGAGCCACTTTCTCTCCTGGTTTTATGGTCATGTTAAGCTCATCGAGAGCAAGACGACTTTGATCGTTAAGGCCATGATTGGTATCTTCATCCAGCCTGGCACTACACAAGCGTTAGCCAGATTCCTTCCCCCAAACGAGGTTCTTGAAGCCATGTTCCAAAGAGAAAGGTGTTACTCACGAGTACGAAGCAGAGATATTCTCGATCTTGATCTCTCCTTGAGACGGCCATAATCTCGGCAGTGCAGTGCTACCCGCGTCACGAGTATCCTCAGAAGAAACGCTGGTGCTGAAGTGCCTTAGTCGACTTACAGCTCCCAGAGAGGTCTCTAGCAATGTATAAGTCGTGATTAGAATGGTAACAGTTTGGCCAAAGGTCATCAGAGTCACCAGCGACGCTCCGACCAAGCCCGCACGTGTCAGAAGCTTGATCTGAGTCGTGAGAACTACCACCATGGTAGCTACAAAGGCAGTAACTAGCTGGAGGATAAAGGTCAGACAGTGCTGAATCATGGCGAGGAAATACGCGGGCTTTTGAGAAGCGTCCACAAGCTTAATAAAGGCCTTGAGGCTAGCGTCTTCCCATACAAACGCGCGGATTGTAGCCAGGCCTTTCAATAGGTCTGCGAACTGTGTGCTGCATAGACATTAGGTGCTATATCTCATAAAAGGGATATTGTGCTTATACTTACTATAAAGGACTTTTCGCTTCCAAGTCTAAGAGTCTAAGCTGCCTAGATGTCCGCAGATAGACTCGCTGCACAATCCACAGCAGTACCGCCAGGAAAGGATAGGAAATTGCAATATACGGGGAGGATGATACCACGACGGCGGCCATACCAATTACGATAAACACTGAAATTACCATATTTAGGAGAGCTGAAGGGAGTTCGGTGTCAAGGAGAGTCATGTCTTGAGAGAAGAGGTTTGTGACAACTCCAGCGTCAGTAGTGCTGAAGAAGTGTAACGGAGCCCTCATCACGGTCTGCAAAGCATGATGGTGAAGAGCTGAGCCAGATTGCGCGACGATACCGAGTAAGGTGATTGCACCAGTGGCGGCTATGCAAAGGAGACAAAGGGCTGAGAGAAGGCCATATATACCGACCCAGTATGAATGAGGATGGGAGTCTGCACCAGACGCCACATCAGTGGCCCAATTGCTCAGCCATACCTGTGGGTAGTTCCACAAGAAGCCTACGGAGGCACCAACGACGACAAATGCCAGGACGGTGCCAAGCTTAGCGCTCTTGGCGTAGTACTTATATACTTCGAAATCGCCCATCTGTCGGCTTGAGTCAGAGGCTTGGCCAGCCCTCGGGCGCAATGACTCAACAGGCGACAAGTCGACAGCATCTAAAGGGGATAACATAGCCCCCCCAGTTGAGCGGATGGTATTAACACGAAAAAGTGGTGCCGCTTGCCGCCGCAAACTCCTGTCATAGCCCTCAGAGGTAGCGAGGGCTTTGCGGCGACCGTGTTGCACGACTCTACCTTCCGGACCTAGGGCAACTACCTTGTCCGCGAAGAGCAGAAGCTCCATGGAGTGTGTGCAAGCAATGGCTGTCGTTTTTCGGCTTCTCAGCAAGCCGCCCGGACCAAAGACGCGGTGGAAGAGTCGCGTTCTTGTATCCTTATCGAGCCCGCTGAAGGCATCATCGAAGATGATGAGGCCTCTTTCGTGATACAAAGCGCGTGCTATGCAGAGCCTCTGCTTCTGTCCACCACTCAAGGTGACACCATTGCTGCCCACTAGGGTGGCATCGCCTTGGGGGAATATCAGAAAATCTGGTCGGAGCATCGCGGCCTCGATTACTTCATCATACTTCTTCTGGTCGAACGGCGAATCCCCTACGATGTTGCGCCATATCGTTCCGTTGGATATGAACGGCGTCTGGTCGCAAAAGCCAACACTTTCAAAAGTGCCCTGAGTGATTATTTGACCCTTATAGTATGGCGTTTCGCCCAACAGGGCTTTGCAAAGCGTGGACTTGCCAGATGCCACTGGTCCAACAATGACGGTCAACCCGAACGAAGGGATCTCGAGATTGACATCCCTCACTACCATTTTGTCTTCATCCCACCCAAAAGCGCCGTGTTTGATACTGAAAGCGGTGGCATGCCCTGTTTGGGGTGGCACGACCGATTGGTCTAATTCACGTCTGGAGAGGGGCTGTCGATAGTCGACTCTGGCGTCTCTCTGCAAAAATTGCTGAATGCGGTCGAGACAGGCGACGGCAGCTAGCAGCGGAGGGATAAATTGTATCAGCTGCGTCAATGGGATGGTAAGGAATGTCAAGAAGGACAACGAAGTGAAGAGCTTCGAAACGCTGAAAAATTGCGACGCCAGGGCAAACGTAACAACCGGTCCAAGTAAGACGGGGGTGAAGCCGATGAATGTTGCTATTATGATGAGTGTCCGCCATCTGTTTCCTACGTGGATTTCGTCTAGTCGCAGCGTCTGTATAGATTTCTCAACGGCCTCTGCTAAACCGGCAATTTTCAAATGCTTCATATTGCCGATTGCCTTTGATGTTACTCCGACTCTCTCCTCTATCCTCTTCATCCATGCCCTTTGTCTAGCGCCAAAGAACAGGCTTAGTACGCCAACCAACGCGATACAAATAGCCACTAAGACGATAGGAGCTAGGAAGACGTTGCCTAGTTGGTTGAAAAGCATCCAAGAAGCCAAGGCTATCTCGATGGGCGATGCCCAAAAGTCATGGAGCTCTTTAAAACCTAGTTGTATGCGCTCAATGTCAGTGCTCATCAAGGTCAGGACAGATTCGTCCACCGAGTTGGAAGGCAACTGAGTTGTCTTCTGGTAGATCAGATATAGCAGGGCACCTCGTACCATCCACAGAGTGCGTTCGTGGAGGTAGCGGTACAGAGAAGTTGATATGGCGATACCAGAGTACACAAAGATGGTTGCGCCGATCAATCCGTACCCGGTGTTTGGACTTGCGTCGTCAGTCGACAACGACGCTAAGTAATCTAAGACGCGCTGAATGAGAAACGGTTGACAGAAAGTAAATCCCAGAAGGGCCAACCTGGGACCGATGGGGAGAAGTAGCGGGACAGCAAACGCTCGGCACAGCATCGCCGTGATATTGATCTTATATAGATGATATGGCCCAGTTTTCATGTGAGATTCGAGTCGTCTGCCCAATGTCTCGGTTGACATTGCTCGGCCCAAGCCAAATAGGTCGTCATTACGAAGCACATTCTTATAACCCACCACAAAGAGGCTACTGATCCATGAAAACGAGACCAGAGCGAAGATTCCACTATTATCCTCGGGGCTTGATGGCTGAGTGCTTGAAAGAATGGTGTTGTGTTTAGGCAGCGATTCTGTAATGATGATGACAGCTCGGAGGACGGTGTTAGCGATGAACAGATGTGCAAACTTGTGTTCGGCGTCGTTGGTGGCGGCAAGACTGAGTGACCTGGCTTGTGGAACATCCAAAAGCAGAGCCAGTATTCCATAAGTATTCAGAATAATAGATGGCCTCTGGGCCTTTGTATGTTCGAACGTTGACAACACCAAAATGCATAGCGCGGTAACGAATTCGATTGCCGTAGAGGCGACGAATAAAGGAACCTGCCGGCCGCTGTGGTTGCAACTTAGGATCAAGAGCGTATATCGTAGCATGAAATAAGGTAATATCGCTGCCTGGTAAGAGAATGCATAAGCTCGAATTCCTCAGTCTTCCCATCATTGTTGGAAGTAGTTGGATTTCAAGACCCTACCAATTTGACAGCCCAAGAAATGCGGCCACCCGCAATTCTTGGCCTTTTCAAAAGTCGCTGAATCCTGGTACAAGAGGCGAGAATGAATAGTGAAGCGGGTATAATAGAAAAGAATATTTGTTCAAATGTCAATGTGAAGTCGAAGTTACCGCGGCATCCTCGAACGGTTGGCCCGAAGCTGGCATCACCGGGACAGTTTGTGAAGCTCATACTGTTGAGGACGGTAACCAGTTGGACACTCACAACGAGGCAGTTCTGCAGGTTCGCAATTGAGTGAAGAGCGGATGGGAACAGGTGCTGCACGCCTGCACGCATGAGTCTTCTGTGGGATAAGCAAAGTGGCTGAACGCGGGACGGCGCCCTAGCGAACGCCATTAGCTCGACTAGTGGAGTCGATCGTCTCTACCGGAACACAGCCATCCGCATGTCAAAGCGGGTAAAAATAGCATCGGTGGTAGCACAACCCCGGTTGAGACATTGAAAGTAGAGATGAAAGTGCGGAGTTGTTTACACACTATGTACGTTGCTTCGACAGCCAACTACTTTTCACCAGCTGTTATATATAGGGATTGTTGGACCAGAATAGGGAGCACGTATGAGGAATCTTATTATCTAAAATCTCACGTTATATTATGGTGTAACAGTTTATTATACTACAATGCCAAAAGGGCAAAAATTCAGACAAAAATTACATTTATAGTAATCACAGTAATAGAAATAGCTGCTCGTAAGGTATCTTACCATTCTAATGGCCCAGGTTAAAATGTATAGCTTTATTTACCAAAGAAACCTATTATTTCAACTATAGTAAGAAACAGATTTTGTACTTATCCAATCATGCAATTAATTAAAATTATAATTGTTCTTTTGTTTTATTTTATTTTATACTTAAATAGTTATTGTGTTTTACAAAGTGTAAAGTTTAGTGCAAATAATCATTTTTACGCAAACTTCTCATAGTCTATTGAAAGCCAAGGTGGTGGCATTTTTTTAAATATGTATTTGCTACAACTTGAATAGCGACCAATAATAAATTCCCAAATGTCTGCACGCAATGTGTGACCCCTTATCAATACTCTTTCTTAGCTGTTGGTGAAACTAAACTGTCTCTGATCCTTGGGTTCAGGTAAGACGTGACCCGTAACATACCACCCTGCTGGATGGAGCATGATAGATATGTTTGCTTCCCCGTGCTGTGTTGGAGGGCATCTTCTCCACTGGAAGCAGATTAGTAGGGTTAAATTCTGAATACACAGACGGAACTTACAACATCGCTTTCATTGCTTCACAAAAGCTAGTGGGGGAATCGTTTGCGGACAGGTACTCCGGACCTTGAGACTCTGATATGGCCGTCGACATGTACTCCTTCAATGCGACCATCACCTGCCAGTCGCTTTTGGCATAGTGACGTACTGGAAGGTATACTTTGACCTTGGGTACTTTATTACCTGGTTTGAAATCAACGTAGTAGAGGATGCCAGCTGTCTCGTGGGCAGAGTTTGCTAGTGATCCCTCGTCTGTTGCTCCATGTTGCTCAAAGACACCATCCCAAAGCCGGCGCAAATTCTCGAGGCCTTTCTGTGCGATGTCTTTAACGTCCTTATTGATGAGTCTTCCGCCTAGGGTCATGATACTTCGGAGCGACTGGAAGCTTGTCTCACGGGACCGGAAATAAATCTTGAGTCTGGATTGGGAGGGATCGACAAGATCAATCGCAAGAGCTTCGACCTCCAAAGGCGACTTCTTCTGCTCGTCAACATAGGCCTGGAAGAGGGAGAGCGCCGAAAGGTCCTGCTCTGCGTATTGCGGGAAGGCTTTGATTGCTTCGGTGATTACTTCAAGGTTCGTTTTACCAGTATCCATGGCCTTGTATCGAGGGGTGAAGTATACTTTTGCTGCGATATCATTCTCATCCAGATTGAAAGCCCAGAATATCTTAGACTGGTGTCCCCTATCAGAAGGTATGGAAACTCCAAAGTTGAAGTAATCATCGAAGTGATAAAACAACTGCATCTGGTAATTGTGTGGTCTCTTCAAGAGAGCCCTTTGAAACTCAGCAGCACTGTAGCTGTTATGGGGGTCTTTGTATGTCCCCGCAAGAACACCAATCGGCTCAAAAGAGAGTCGCATTGTTGGTGGCTTGCGAGTAAGACTCCAATCCCAACTGAGTTCTATTGGGTTATGGTCGTCTGTCATGAAGGACTTCCATTGCTCCGACCCGGACTCGTCAACAACGCCCATCCAAGGTATGATGAAGCGAGCAAAGAAGTCGAGAATCTTCAGTTGACCTTCATACGAGTAAAAGGAATGTTGAAGGAAAACTGCCAGCGCATAACCGGAGCGCTGCCACCAGAAGACCTCGTGCTTATCAAAATCGCCATGATATAAGAGGTCGACGTCGCGCCATGCTCGAGTCCCCTCCGTCTGATGGGTAGACTCTTTCGGATGCCGAAGTGTTTGAAAGCACTTTGAAAAGCTTCGTACCCACCAAAAAAACGTTGCCCTCATCTTCAAAATATATATGGGCGATTTCGCTATGGAAGTCTGTGAGTAGAAGGGTGAGTATTCAAATGCGTGGTCCGTCAGAAGCCAAAGTAGTAGAGTCAAAATTTTGATAGAGGTAGGAATTAACATAACAAATATTGTATCCAGAATTTCGTGGAAGACAATTTGACCAGACGACGGTACCCCTGGCTCCATCTCCGCATATGTGGTCGCCAAAACGAGATACCTCGTATTTGAATAATGCATTACTCCTAAGATTCAGGCCTTGGCCTTTCAAAACAAACAAGCTGACAGGAACACACCCGTCAATACTCCTAAGTCTATGCTTAGAAACAATCCTGATCTCTTGATTTTATCCTAGCTTGAAGAAGAAGGAAAGAAGAAATAATTGTGCCATAAGCTTCGTGTAAGAAAAGGTCTGCATGTAAGCAGACTAATGTGTGGCGTAGTCTATTTATCCAGGCAATATCTTACTACAGCATGACGAAACTGACAGCATCTACGGAGATGTGGTGGGATGCTGCGGAGTGGTAGCAGTTCAAGTGTCGATCAATTTGAAATCTCGGCATAATCGTAATTGGCAACTTATTACACTATTCATTGTGATATGCAGAGCTGACGTGAGATACTTGTGATGAAGGGGTCTCCTATGGTGGGATAACCTGTTAATACTAGTCAATAAGTTAGACTAGACTATTAAGTAATGCAATAGGAAGAATGCGGTCATATTTTGTGGCTGGAGGAGTTGTTTCTCACGAGTTTCTAGGGTTGGATGCCTGTTATGGAATATATGGCTTACATGTATACCGTGCGCCTGCGAGCACTGTGGACCTCTTGTACTTCCTGTCTCTAACCCTGCAGCTGGATCGGCCCCGTTTGACGTCCTAAAATTTAGTTGCGAAAATAGATATTGCAATTCTGTAATGTGGCCGCACTCTTCTTCAAGCCATTGTATATAGGTTGAGTCTTATGTGATCACTTAGAGACATTGATCTCCTATATTTTGCACATAGTTTTGCAAGTAGACCAGTTCCTCATCGTCAATTTCTCATGACATTTGTACCAATCCGATTTTCTCACAATTGCAGCGAGACTACAAAGTTGAAACTACCTATATGATGTACAGCAACATTAAAACAACAAACGGCAGTCGTCGCCTTACCGAGGAAGAGCTCGAGGAGATATGGAAGCTCAGTGGCAGCGTGCCCCAAATAGCGGGTGACGGCGTTGTCCAGCGGATCGCTACCGTGGTCGCCACCCAACCTGAGAAGATAGCCGTCAACGCCTGGGACGGAGACTTCACATACGCGGAACTAGATGTCCTGTCTTCTAGATTTGCGAGCTATCTTACTGCACGGGGTGTTGGCTCGGAGATGATCGTGCCCCTATACTTTGAAAAATCGAAGTGGGTGATGATCGCAATGCTTGGAGTGCTTAAAGCCGGGGGCGCGTTCTTGCTCTTGGACGCACAACAACCACCAATGCGACTGCGATACATGATTGAAAAATGTCGTGCCAGCATAATTTGCTGCTCTAAAAACAAGCCGCTATTCTTAGATGGCCGTGAAACTATATTCATCGGACAGGAGGCCACCAGCCACTGGCCAGTTGAGTGCCAGAATGCATTTGAGCTCGACCCGGCCTCCGCGATGTATGTCTGTTTCACCTCGGGCAGCACTGGACAGCCAAAAGGGATAGTCATCTCCCACTCCAACTTTTCCACCGCAATAAAACACCAAATACCACTTCTCGGTTTATCATCGGAAATGAGAGCCTTCGACTTCGCTAGCTACAGTTTCGATATAGGCGTGTATAATATACTCACCACTCTGTCGGTTGGGGGCTGCCTGTGCGTCCCCTCAGAAGAACAACGAAGTTCTGACCTCGACACCGTTATGAGGAGCATGCGGGTAACCATAGCCCACATAACACCATCTGTTTCTCGGCTACTAGAGGTGGACACACTGCCTGAATTGCAGATTATAATCCTGGCTGGCGAGGCAGCCAGTTTAGTCGATGTAGATCGGCTCTGGGGTCGTGTCAAAATAGTCAACGCGTACGGCCCAGCAGAATGCACGCCAATTAGCACCATCAATATAAATCCCAAGAGCCCCGAAGCAGCTTTGAGTATTGGAAAAGGTGTCGCAGTGTCAACTTGGGTTGTCAACCCTGAAGATTCTGAGCAACTAGTTGCTGTCGGAACAATGGGAGAGTTACTTCTCGAGGGACCAACCGTAGCAAGGCATTACCTAGAGGACATCGATAAGACGAATGATTCTTTCATTGACAGTCCATCATGGCTCATCCAAGGTTGCAAGAATCAACCTGGCCGACGTGGACGCATGTATAAGACGGGTGATCTTGTCTATTATGACGCGATGGGTAATCTCACCTATGTCGGCCGCAAGGACACACAGGTAAAGATTAATGGACAGCGTGTTGAGCTTTCTGAGGTAGAACAAACTCTACATGGTTTGCTATCCCCAACTGACCAGGTCGTGGTGGGCCTCATTACCTCTGGAAGCGACAAACAAGAATCCGTTCTAGCTGCATTTATTGCAGAAGGGCACAGCAACAATAGTACACACGGCAGTGAAGAGGGGATACGCTTGGAGGAAATGGACGTCCCTGAACGTATGGAAACCTATTTGGCGCGTCATCTTCCCTCATTTATGATTCCCACTGTCTTCTTCCGGCTTGCCCATCTGCCGCTGACGGTGACGGGGAAGACCGACCGGAGGCGGCTTAACGAGGCGGCATCAGCATTTTTAGCACGGCAGCTCGCTCAACTTCGCACTCGTGCAGTAGAAGAGAAGAGAGAACCAAAAACAAAGATGGAACAAGACCTACGGCCTCTGTGGTCTAGAGCACTTGGTATTAAGGCTGATCACATCGGCCTGGATGACAGCTTCTTCCGGCTCGGAGGAAACTCTCTCTCAGCGATGAGACTCGTCAGCGAGTCTCGCAAGGTAGGAATTGTACTAACCGTGAAGTCTATATTTGAAAATCCGACTTTAGTTGCCCAGGCAACTCTTTGTCGAGTCGCTGAGCTGGAAGACGGCAACAATGTCACCGAAGCTTTCTCACTCTTGAAAACCGATAGACTACTGACAGATGTGGTTGAAAGTTTGGCCACCCAGTGCGGCACTAGCGCTGAATTCATTGAAGATGCATATCCGTGCACACCGCTTCAGGAAGGTCTTCATTCCCTGGGAGCGAAGAAGCAGGGCAGCCACATGATGCAAGCTGTGTTGGAGCTCTCTAATGACGTCCGAGTCGATGTCTTCATGTCAGCATGGGAAGAGATATTCCAGTTAACGCCTACACTTCGGACAAGAATCGTCTATGAAAAAGATCAAGCGATAGTTCAGGTTGTGTGCAAAGACAGTATTGACTGGAAGCAGTCCAACACGCTGGAATCTTACTTGGAGGAAGACATCTCTAGCCCTATGGGTCTTGGAGATCGTCTGTCCAGGTTCGCATTGGTTGCCAATGACAGGGTTGGTACAGGGAAGAAATACTTTGTCTGGACTCTGCATCACGCAATGTACGACGGATGGTCACTGGAGCTTATCTTTGACCAGCTGCGGTCCATCTACCAAGATGCCCTCATCAATCGTCGGATCAACGGACAAAAAGCGAACAGCCAGGCAAGCTTTGCCTCGTTTGTTGAGCACTCAATGAAGCTTGACAGTGAAGAAATGGTCAATTACTGGAGATCTTACTTCGCAGATGCCGAGTTCGTGCCATTCCCCGCTTTATCCGCTTCATCTCTGGAGCCTTCACCAGATGCCATGCTCGAGTCTACCGTCTCCTTCTCCCACGTTGATGCTACAGATATAACTCTATCTACGATATTGCATGGGGCGTTAGCTATTGTGATATCAAGGTACACAGACTCTTCCGACGTGTTGTTCGGATCTGTCCGGACTGGCCGAAATGCTTTGGTGGCTGATATTGACGGCATTGTTGGGCCTACAATTGCGACAGTCCCTATCCGTATACGAGCATTTAAAAACCAAGGCCTCCAGGCTTACCTTCTGAGTTTGCAACAGCAGCTGACTAGAATGATCCCATACGAGCAAACAGGCTTGAGTCGAATTGCAAAAGTAGGCGAAGAAGCTCGGCTCGGCGCCAGCTTCAACACCCTCCTAGTTGTGCAGCCGGATGGTGAACGGTCATTTCACCATGAACCGTATGGATCGTGGCGCACAATGTCAGACGAACAAGACGCGACAACATACGTTTTGACTCTGGAGTGTACGCCGACGCAAGATGGAGCTCACATTAAAGCCGGCTTTGACTCAAGCATTATAGACCGCTGGACTGTAGAGCAGCTTCTACAGCAGTTTGGTGCAGCTGCAAAATCTTTGATCAATGCCCAAGCGAATCAGGCAATATGCGACCTTAATAACTCCATTTCAGCCGAGAATGACCTCCTTTGGAGCTGGAACGGAGCCGTCCCCGAAGGCGTGGAGAGGTGCGTGCATGATCTCGTCCGCGACAGAGTAGCTATGCAGCCAGATATGCCAGCTGTGGAGGCTTGGGACGGCAAGCTTACTTATAATGAGCTCAATATACTTTCTGACACAGTGGCCAAACACCTTCTTGAGCTCGGTGTTGGCCCTGAGATTATTGTCGGGCTATGCTTTGAGAAGTCTATGTGGATGCCGGTGGCTATGTTGGCCGTGTTGAAAGCAGGGGGCGCTTTTGTTCCGCTCGACTCAGGAGATGCCGCTGAGAGGCGGCTCTTTGTTTTGAACAAGACGAAATGCCAAGTCGTCTTAATGTCCGAGTGTTTCAAAGACATTTCTCTTGCTCCGGGCTGTCAAGGAGTTATTCTCAGTCATGAGGCGGTTGCCAGTCTCCCCGGAACATCGAAAGCTTATCAGCTTGTTCCACAAGACCCGAGATCCTTAGCATACATCATTTTTACCTCCGGAAGCACTGGTGAGCCCAAGGGCGTGCTACTGGAGCACAATTCCGTGGCAACGAGCTGCGTTGGCCATGGCGGCTTTGGTCTCAGCACAGCCTCCAAGATCTTGCAATTCGCCCCCTATACGTTTGACGCTTGCATAGCTGAAATCATGACAACTTTGATTCACGGAGCCTGTGTATGCATTCCTTCCGGGAGAGGGGATTTCAGTGATCTGATTGTCGCGATAAATACGATGGGCGTTAATGTCATACTACTCACACCAACGGTTGCCCGTATGATCCCGGTTGATGCGATACCGGGCATAGAGCTACTTGTACTTGCCGGTGAAGCTGTAAGGAGCGCTGACTACGATCCATGGGTCGGACGCTGCAAGCTTGTCAATGGCTATGGCCCAACGGAGGCGGCAGTATGTTCTATCGCAGGCGAATACAAGAAGGGATCTACCAAGCAGGACAGCATAGGTCGCGCCGTTGGATGTAATGCCTGGATCGTGGACCCCTCCGATGGTAACGTCTTAATGCCGCTCGGTGCTGTGGGAGAGCTTCTGCTAGAAGGCCCAATTCTCGCTCGCGGATACCTGGATGCGCCGGAGAAGACAACAGCGGCCTTCATGGAGGATCCGGCCTGGCTAGTTCGCGGGAGTCATACATGTCCCGGTCGTCGCGGCAGGGTTTATAAAACAGGCGATCTGGTTAGGTATAACGAAGATGGTAGTCTTAGCTATGTTGGACGGAAAGACTCACAAGTCAAGATCCGGGGTCAGCGACTCGAGCTCGGCGAGGTTGAGCATGCGGTACGCGACTGCATACCAGCTGCCCAAGCAGTTGCAGCTGCCATCATTGAGCCTATCGGCGGAAGACCGACGCTCGCAATATACCTAGTGGCGGATGATGCGGATCTCACCAAGTTTGGCATCATCAAGATAACGGAGAACCTCGACCTGGTCCACGTTGGTGCTGACGTTGAAGTGGCGTTGTCAATGAGACTGGCAGCCTATATGATTCCATCTATATATTTCCGTATCCCTGCTATTCCACTCACGACATCTGGGAAGACGAATGGGAAAGAATTGAGAAAAATCGGCTCACTGTATCATGCACAACAGCTGGCCGAGTTCCAAAAGGCAGGCGAGGGAGAGATCGAGAAGCGAGAGCCTCAGGGAGAAGTTGAGCTACTGCTAAGAGACCTCTGGGCTGAGGTATTGAATCTTGACGCTGCTATAATCAGCGCTGGTGACAGCTTCTTCAAGCTGGGTGGTGACTCCATTGCTGCTATGTTGCTTGCGGGCGCGGCCCGCGACACCATTCTCTCAATTGAAGTCATAGATGTCTTCCGTTATCCTGTGCTGTCGTCTCAAGCGACCTATCTCACGAGCAAAGGGTTATCAGCGCCCAAAATGGGGCCCACGTCTCCTTTCTCTCTCGCCACGAACTCTGATATATATGAGATTGAGAAGCTCCGCCACGAGCTTTCCCAATTGTGCGGAATAGGTTCGTCACAAATCACGGATGCGTATCCATGTACGCCGATGCAGGAGGGCCTCCTATCCCTTAGCGCAAAGCGAGCCGGCGACTATGTCCTGCAGGCCACCCTTAGTCTCTCCGATACTATAGAGCTAGGAGCCTTTCGCGCAGCCGTCGATGAAGTACTTCATGCTACACCTTCTTTCAGAACGAGAATTATCTCCATTTACGAAGATAAATTGTTACAGGTCGTTTGCGAGGATGACACCGACTGGATTGTTGGAGATGACCTTGAGGAGTACCTCGAGGAAGACAAACTGAAGCTGATGGAGTTGGGCGATCCACTCTGTCGCATTGCACTTGTAGAGGAAGACTCGCAGCACTACTTTGTGTTGACATTACATCACGCAATATACGACGGCTGGTCCCTGGGCCTCTTTATGAGCGATGTGCGAAACGCATACAAAAGATTTACAACGGCTGACCCACAAACAAATGGGACTGTCAGTCAAAGGCCGGCGTATAATAACTTTATTCGGCATTTACAGACTTCATTGACGACAGATACAGAAGAGTACTGGTCGAGCTATCTTGGTGGCAGCAGTTTTACCACTTTCCCGACTCTGTCCTCGTCAACGCGAGAGCCTGTTGCGGATACTACGATCGAAATGGCCTCAACTGTGAAGCTACAGTCAGGCATCACCATGTCTACACTAATTCGTGCGGCTTTGGGCATTGTAATCGGCCGATATACCGACTCGACAGATGTTGTCTTTGGCGCTGTGTCATCCGGCCGAAACATCCCAGTCGCCGGCATTGAAGGAGTTATCGGTAACACAATCGCGACGGTCCCCGTTCGAGCGAAATTTTCCGAGGAACAGCTCATTCAAGACTATCTGGAGGTTCTGCAGAGAGAAGCGACTGACATAGTTCCTCACGAGCAGCTCGGGCTACGGCATATAGCTCAGATGAACGAAGCTGGTCGCGCAGCTTGCGGCTTCCAAACTCTTCTGATTGTCTCTCCGAGCGAGGAGGCTTGGCTAGCAGACAGTTCACTCGGGAAATGGGAACTTGCACCCGAACAGCAGAATTTCACAACATATGCAGTGACACTAGAATGCAAGATTAGCAAAAATGAGGTCAAGTTCAAGCTTGACTTGGACAGCAGGGTGGTCGACAATTGGATGATGAAGAAGATGCTAGAGCAGCTCTGCTTCATTCTTGAACAACTGTCAAGCGCATCGCCGACAGAGAAGATTGGTTCACTCAATACCTTGACTCCAGAGCACAAGGCGACTCTATGGAAATGGAACTCGTTGAGTACGGAGAGGATTACTGGGACCATCCAAGAACTTTTCGATGAACGCGTCCGTGCTAGGCCTGAAGCCCAGGCTGTTGCCGCATGGGATGGATCCTTGACGTACTCGGAACTAGACGCCCTATCTACTAAGCTCGCGCGTCACCTAGTTAAGCTAGGCGTTGGGTCGACTTCTATCGTGCCGCTTTTCTTTGAAAAGTCGATGTGGACTGTTGTGGCCGTTATGGGCGTCTTGAAGACAGGCGCCGCCTTCGCACTTGTCGATATAGGGCAACCAGAGCATAGGATGCAATCTATCATTAAGCGCTGCGGTTCCAAGATTGTCTGTACATCAGAGGATTCTCAAGTTTGGGCTAAGACTACTGGCCTTGGGATCCACTTCGTTGTCGTTGGGCCTAATACGCTCGAAGAATGGCCGGAGACTGGCTCTGTCCAGTTCAAGCCAGACCCATCATCACCATTATATATCTGCTTTACATCAGGAAGTACTGGAGAGCCTAAGGGTATCGTTATTCCTCATGCTAGCTTTTGCGCGGCGCGTCACCATCAGCTACCTCTGCTCGGCTTCGACGAGAATTCTCGAGTATTCGACTTTGCGGGCTATAGCTTTGATGTCGCAGTACACAATGTGTTAACTACGCTAACAACAGGTGGTTGTCTCTGCGTGCCCTCAGACGAGCAAAAGAGAACAAATCTCAGCAAGGCCATGGGCAATATGGGCGTGAATCTGGTCAATCTTACCCAGTCTGTCGCCCGCTTCCTCGAGCCACAGCTAGTCCCCAGCCTACAAACGCTGTTGCTGTTAGGCGAAGCAGCAAACCAGATTGATTTGGAGCGCCTTTGGGGTCAATTTAAGATCATCAACACGTATGGCCCCGCGGAATGCACACCGATCAGTACAATAAATGCCACTGCAGCCAGTCCCGCCGCAGCTGTGGGTATCGGTAAAGGCGAGGGCATTGCAACTTGGGTCGTCAACCCCGACAACCACGAAAGGCTTTCTCCTCTAGGTGCCACTGGAGAACTATTACTAGAGGGTCCTATATTGGCTACTGGCTATCTAAATGACCCTGAGAAAACAGCTGCTGCATTCATCAGCGATCCAACATGGCTTTCCCAAGGAACCACCACACAGGCTGGCCGCTCTGGACGATTATACAAAACGGGTGATCTAGTCCGTTATCAAAGCGACGGAAGCCTCCTCTTCGTTGGGAGAAAGGATACACAAGTGAAAATCCGCGGTCAGCGGTTGGAACTTGGAGAGGTCGAGCATAATGTCAGGGAGTGTCTTTTAGTCGCACAGGAGGTTGTCACTGAGGTTATTATTCCTGGAGGCAAAAAAGATAACGCTATGCTGGCTGCTTTCATCACATCTGAAAGCCTCCTGGAATCACAGACTGTACATTTTCCGGCAGAGGAATTCCCCAGATTTGCAACCATGAAGCTAGTACGTGTCGACAGAGATGTCAGCGAGAGTCTAACGCGGAGGCTTCCCTCATATATGGTACCCTCCATCTACTTCCATTTGGACAATATTCCTCTTACTGCGTCCGGGAAAACAGATAGAAAACAACTCCGCGAGTTGGGTTCGTCTTTGACGCCCCCACAGGTCGCCAAGCTACGCAAGTTGACGCTGGACGAGCCATCGCAGCGTCGGCCGCAGACCCAAACTGAGCTTACCCTTCAGAAGCTCTGGGCAACAACCATGAATCTTGACCCTGGAACCATCTTCGTTGGTGATAGCTTCTTCAGACTCGGTGGTGACTCAATAGCCGCCATGAAACTCGTGGCAGCGGCCCGCAAGAGTGGAATAAATTTCAGCGTGAGTGAAATTTTCCAGCACCCCACGCTGGCATCCCAGGCCAAGTTGGGTACGAGAAATATCCCGGTAAACACTGAGGCCAGAACAAACTTTGCGCTTCTCAGTAGAGCCACGGAAAAAGAAGAGTTGCGTGCGGAGCTCGCCGCTATATATGGCGGTAAGGCCTCCGACGTGGAGGACGCGTATCCATGCACGCCACTGCAAGAAGGCTTGCTCTCACTCTCGGCAAAGAGCAACGACTACTTGATGCAAGCCATATTTACACTTGGCAAGGATACCAATCCGGTGGATCTTAGAGCAGCATGGGAGAAGGTGGTCCTTTCAACCCCAATTCTTCGCACCAGGGTAGTACAGCATCCAGACTTGGGCCTCGTCCAGGTGGTTTGTCGTGATGGTGTCAACTGGATTACAGCTCAAGATCTGGACTCCTACCTTAATTGGGACAAAGAGATGTCTATGGGGCTCGGCGATCGTCTGTCGAGAGTGGCTTCCGTGGATGACGGTTCTGGCAGAGTCTACATTGTTTGGACCGTTCATCACGCTCTCTACGATGGATGGTCCCTCCGCCTCCTGGCAGACAACATTAGCAGCGTATACGCTGGCGGCGAAGTCCCAACATCGGCTCCATTTAGCAATTTCGTCGATTATATCGCGGGTGTCGACGCTTCAGCTGCCCAAGATTACTGGCGCACTTATCTAGAAGGCGGCGAATTCGCCTTGTTTCCTTCTCGTTTCGTAGCCTCGGAGCATAAAGCTCGCTATCTGACTGTTCAACGCGATCTGGATTCCATGCCAGAGAACGCAGACATAACCACATCTACTCTCTTGCGATGTGCACTAGCAGTTGTCCTGAGCCAATACACCGGATCGAATGATGTACTGTTCGGATGCGTTGTGTTCGGCCGCAACGCGGCTGTAAACGATATCGAGGGCATGGTTGGGCCAACCATTGCCACTGTACCAGTTCGCGTGCAAGTGCTTCTTAATCAGACTATTAGGCGTTTCCTTTCGACAGTCCAAAAGGAAGCCGCAGAGATGATAGCCTACGAACAGGTTGGTCTGCAGCAAATCGCAAAGATGAGCGACAATGGGAAACGTGCAGTCGGCTTTCAAACCCTTCTCATTGTGCAGCCCGAGGAAGAAGATTTATCTGCATTCGAAAAGCTTGGAACGTGGCGGGTTAGAGCAGACGATGATGGTCTAAGTACATATGCCATTACAATCGAGTGCACCATCAGGAGGGACAGGGGCGTCACGATTAAAGCAAGCTTCGATAACAGCGTGCTGGAGTTCTGGCAGGTGGAGAAGCTGCTTAAGCAGCTTGATATTATTCGAGATCAACTGGCTCGAGCGGGAGTTAGTCAACTACTCAGCGAGGTCTCGCACGCCACAGAGGATGATGTCAAGGCCATTTGGGACTGGAACAGAAATGCTCCAACATCTGCAGGCAAAAGCATCAACGGCACTGCCAAGGGAAGCCTCGAGAAGTCGCAACATAAAGAGATTATGGGCAATCTTATGTCTCTAGCAGATATGAGATTAAAAGAAGGATCTGTGACATGGATTGCCAGTATCAACGACCCCAATCACCTTGTTCCCATTGGCGCGGTCGGTGAGCTTCTCATTGAGGTGCCGCGTCCAACAATCATAGATGTCAATGCCAACGAGACAACTGGTGTTGACGAGTTTATTGAAGACCCAACCTGGTTGACGCAAGGTCCTCATGGTCGACATGGTCGGCTATATAAAACCGGCCAACTCGTACGATACAACAGAGACGGCGATCTGTTTTTCGTTGGGCGCAAAGACGCCCAGGTCAGTATTCGCGGACGGCACGCCGAGATGCGGGATGCAGTGCAAAAGGAGCAACAGCAGCCACTAACTGACATGGAGCTTCGCCTGCGAAGTCTCTGGGCGGATGTGCTCGCCGTCGAAGCGGATGAGATATGGCGCGATGATGAGTTCCTGCTGCTAGGAGGCGACTCTATTGCTGCCATGAAGCTGGCCTCCATGGCCTATAGGAATGGGCTTTCACTGACAGTGCCTGACATATTCAATTTCCCGATGCTCGAAATGCAAGCACGAATTATGCTTGATGTTTCCACAAGAGATGGAACAAGCCTGGGATTGTTGGCGCCCTTCTCGCTTTTAGGCGCCAAGGGTACAAGCGATGCATTATCCGAGGAGATTGCAGCCCTTTCGAACTTGAAGAGTTCTCAAGTTGAAGATGCTTACCCGTGCACGGCTTTGCAAGAAGGGTTTATGTCTTTGAACTCTCGGCGTTCAGGTGACTACGTGATGCAGGCTGTGCTTAAAATTTCCGAAACCGTACAGTCAGACTTTTTCCAGGACGCTTTAGATGCTATTATTGGGGCTTCGCCACTTCTTCGAACCAGAATCGTGCAGCATGATACTCTCGGCCTTATACAGGTGGTCTGTCGACATAACATCGGTTGGACCCGAGCTGAGGATCTTGATGCGTACCTAGAAACAGACAAAAACACACCAATGGGATTGGGAGATGATTTGGCACGCTTTGCTCTCATTGCCAATGGAGACACATCGTGGCTCGTCTGTACTCTTCATCACGCGATATATGATGGGTTTTCACTTCGGCTCCTATCACAGCGAGTCCTTGACATCTACCAGCAGAAGCTCGCAGGGAAAGCAAATGGTATCATTGGTAGCCCCGAGAGCGATCTTGTTCATTTTCGCTCTTTTATCCATTATTTGGTCAGCAGCAAGGCCCAAGCAGAGCGAGCGCCCGAGACATTTTGGGACGCCTATCTCGCTGACGGAGAATTTTCTCCATTCCCAATCTTACCTCCTGGGGTTGTTGAGCCTCTGGCGGATGAAATTATCGAGGTACTTCTTCCGACGGCGTCATTGATGAAAAACACAAGGACCGGGATCGCCACTTCATCAACGTTGATCAAAGGCGCTCTAGCATTGCTCATCAACCAGCGCACAAACTCATCCGACGTGGTCTTTGGCGCTGTAGTGTCTGGTCGTAATGCCCCTGTGCCCGGCATTGATGCAATCGTCGGTCCAACAGTTGCCACCGTACCGGTTCGTGTCCGCTTCACCGAGGAGCAGAGCATCCAAGAATACTTGGAAATAATTCAGAAAGACGCAACGCGAATGATTGAATATGAACAGACCGGGTTGCAACGTATTTCCAAGCTTGGAGATAGCGGCAAAGAAGCCTGCGCCTTCCAAACACTACTTATCGTCCAGCCAGAAGAAGACGATGTTTTCGAAGGCTCGACTGCATTCGGTACCTGGCAGACCGCAGTCGAGCATCGTGGGCTGGCCACCTACGCGGTCACTCTCGAGTGCTTGTTGCAAAAGGGCGGTTCTGTGAAAGTGAGGGCATCGTTTGACACCCGCGTGATCAAGAAGCGGACCATGCAGGTGATGCTGGAACAGTTCGGCCACCTCCTCGAACAGCTTTCCATCGCTGAGCCGGGTCAGACTGTTGAAGAAGTCAATACAATGCCAACTGCTCATGAAAAGATGATCTGGAGCTGGAACCGATCAGTCCCGGATCCTGTCAACGAATCTATTCCTGAGCTCATCTACAAGCAGGTTATCGCCCAGCCAGAGGCTCAGGCTGTTGTTGGCTGGAATGGCGAATTATCGTATGCTCAACTTGACGACCTCACTACGACCCTTGCACTCCATCTCGTAGAACGCGGAGTCGGTCACGAATCACCTGTGCTGCTGCTGTTCGAAAAATCCATCTGGATGATTGTCGCATCCTTGGGTGTGTTGAAAGCCGGCGGTGTCTGCGTCCCTCTTGACCCTACTCACACAGCTACCGAACGTCGACACATCATCATCGAAAAGGCACACGCGCGGTTCATATTAACTTCGGAGAGCTTCGAAAAGTCGCCACTGCCTCCGCAATGTACGGCGATTGCAGTCAGCCAGGAGAGACTAGCATGCATGCGTCGTAATTCAGAGGAGCAGTCTGAACTACATCCGGGGCTGCCTCTCATTCAGCCAAACTCGGCAGCTTACATTATGTTCACTTCGGGTAGCACAGGTGTACCAAAAGGTATAGTTCTGGAGCACCGGGCGCTTGCGACAAGCTTCCATTACCACGGACAACGCCTCTTGTTCAAAAGGGACTCCAGAGTCCTTCAATTTGCCTCGTACGCTTTTGATGTCAGCGTCGGAGATATCCTCGCCACACTGCTCAATGGAGGTTGTCTATGCGTTCCGTCAGAAGAGCAACGAATGGGAGACCTAGCTGCGGTGATGGAGGCCATGGGTGTGAACATGGCAGCCTTAACACCTACTGTGTCCCGACTGCTCCAATGCGAACGAGTTCCCTCGCTCAAGACGCTGGTGCTTGGCGGCGAGCCGCTCACGTCGACGGATTATGAGAAATGGGGTCATCTCCCCAACCTCATAAATAGCTATGGTCCGACTGAAGCATCCGTAGTTTCCGTCTCTAGCCGACATGACGATGATATGGTTGAAAAACAAGCAATCGGTCGAGCTCTCGGGTGTGTGATTTGGATCGTCAATCCTTCAAATCACGACAGACTCACCCCAATCGGTGGAATAGGGGAGCTTTTGATTGAGGGAGACATCCTCTCTAGAGGCTATCTGAACGATAAAGAGAGGACGGCCGCTTCGTTCATTCAAGACCCTACTTGGCTTCTTAGGGGGGGAGAAGGCCGTCGGGGTCGTTTGTACAAATCAGGAGATCTTGTGCGCCTCAACGAAGACGCTACCCTGAGCTTTATTAGTCGTAAAGACACGCAGGTCAAGATAAGAGGCCTCAGGGTAGAACTTGGTGAGGTAGAGCATCGAGTTTCGGAAAAGATTTCCCAGGCCGTTGGGCACATAGCCGTCGAGGTCGTTAGGCCCGCTGGCGAAGGATCGAAGCCGGCGTTGGCAGCATTCCTCGCTGTAGAAGCTCATAACCACAACGGATGGTACAAAGGTTTGACTTCCTTGACGTCCGACATACAAGTCTTCGAGATATCCTCCGACATATTGGAGGCACTACACCAAGTACTACCATCCTACATGGTGCCATCAGTGTTCTTCCGCCTCGATATTCTTCCCCTGTTGTCGTCAGGAAAGACGAACCGCAGGAAACTTCGCGAGATGATCGCAGCTGTTACGATGCAAGATTTGGCTCGAGCACAAACAATAGGCGAACAGGAAAAGCGACAGCCGGCCACGGAAACAGAGCGCCGGCTACGCCAGATCTGCGCGCGCGTTCTCAATCTAGATGAGACAAGGGTTGGCGTCGATGACAGCTTCTTCCGCCTAGGCGGGGATTCTGTCGGGGCTATGCAGCTATCATCGGCCGTTAGAACAGCATCCATGGGCAATCTTCCCGTGCCCGACATTTTCCGCATGAAGACTATCTCGAGGCTTGCGGCCGTTCTTGACTCGTCTGGTGACAATAGAGATGACGTCGGCTATCTTGACGATGTTCCTAGCAACGAGCCATTTCCTTTGAGCCCGATGCAGAATTTGTTGTTGCAGCAGGAGGGAGGTGCCATCCGTCGAGTTGACCAAGGCAGATTCTTCATGCTTCGATCACGTATAGATCCCCAGAATATCACTCGCGCCATAAAGATTCTCGTTGAGAGGCATCCAATGCTGCGTGCTCGGTTCCATCAGTCAAGCAGTGGCGAGTGGGAGCAATCTATCAGCGGCGATGTACGCAACTCGTTTTATATACAACATGTTAAAGTTGAGGGGAAAGCGATACTTCCAGTTGCAGATATGTTACGAAGCTGCCGTGAAGCACTCGACATCGAGAACGGCCCACTTCTTGTCGTGGCGACCTTCGACGATGATGATTCTCAAAGACTATTCATAGCCATTCACAGTCTAGTCATGGATCGCGTATCGTGGCGCATTCTAATACAAGAATTCGAAGAACTACTCAGCGACCGAGGAGTCGCACTGCCGTCGTCTCGGACGAGTTTCCGAAAATGGGTGCTGGCACAAGCCCGACACGTCGACGAGAGTCTCGAAGCGGAAATCGCTACACTTATCCGAGTCGAGCCTACGCTCCTATCCTACTGGAACATAGAACCCAATTCGAATATCGAGGGTAACACTTGCGAGATAAAATTCACACTTGACGGCCCATCGACAGAAGCCATTCTGGGTCACTGCAATGATGTTTTTGCGACCCGGCCGAATGAGCTCATGATCGCTGCCTTGATCCACTCATTCGCTGCCGTCTTCAATGACAGGCCTATTCCCGCCGTGTACAGCAAGGAGCGCGGGAGCGGGGTCGGGGGCAGGGCCGTGGGTCCATCTAATGTCATTGGCTGCTTCACGACGCTATCTCCCGTGCAAGTGCAGCAAGGGCAGGATGTCAGCTTGCTAGATGTCATTCGCCAGACCAAAGACTTCAGTCGCGCCCGACCGAAGAATGGGTGGCTATTCATCGCTTCGAGGTTTGCCAATGCATCGAGAGGCGAAATCAACGCCATAGACTTCCCGGCCGAGATCGTCTTCGATTATGCAGGATCGTATCAGCAGCCTGAGGTCGGTGATTCAGTGTTCAAACATCTTGACATGCCCAAAGATTCAGGGTTACTCGGTTCGACCAACGTGCAAAGAATAGCCATATTCCAAATCATGGCTGGAGTTGACCAGAGCAGCCTGACTGTGTCTCTGAATTACCCCAGAGGAATGGCTAGGGAGGATCAAGTAAATCGCTGGATGAGAGAGTATCTATCAGGTTTGAAGCAAATGGCACATACCCTGCAGAGTACGCCAATTCAGTCGACATTGTCAGATTTCCCAATGGCGTTCCAATCCTATGATGATCTTGATGATTTCCATAAGCATCTCATGCCTAAACTCCACGTTAGCTCCCTGAGAGATATTGAAGACATCTACCCTTGCTCGCCACTACAAGAGGGCATCTTGATATCACAGAGCAAAGACAGGAGGCAGTACTGGAACTCCATGGAGGTCGACATTACGGCATCAGATAGTGCCGTCAATACCGCGAGAATCGAGCAGGCTTGGAGGCTTTTAGTGAAACGACATGCACTTTTGAGAGCTCTACTCGTCAACAACATTCCGGGCAACGACAGAACTATGCACGTTATCTTGCGGGATCCAGAACCAGAAGTATACCACTTTGAGAGCGAACCGGTCATCTCAGATGGGCAGGAAATTACAGGCCAATCTTCCAATGGTGACTCGCGACAGTGGTTGCAGCATCGTCTCTCAATCTACCGCATAGACGCCAAGCATGCGCGAGTCCGAGTTCAGATTAATCATGCAATCCTCGATGGATACTCTCTGGACTTATTAGCCCGCGACTTTGTGCTTGCATACAAGCAGAATGAGATTTCTGGTAGCGGTGCTTCGTATCGCGACTTCATAGAATACATCATGGACCAGTCTGAAGATGAACAAGAGGCATTCTGGAAGAAGCGGCTGGAGGGCGCAGAGCCGTGCCACTACCCGGCATCTGGACACTGCGGCGATGGTACACAGCCATTGAACATCGCGGTGCCCGACATTGATGCAAACGCCGTGCATGCCTTTTGCTCCCACTGGGAGGTAACCACAGCAGCGATCCTTCAAGTGGCATGGGCGCTGGTACTGCGGGCGTATACTGGGTTATCTGCTCCATGCTTTGGAACTCTTACTTCAGGCCGTGATACACCAATCGATGGTGTGGAATCAGTATTTGGACCGCTCATCGGCATGATCCCCAGCCGCGTTAACCTGGATAACTCACGGCAAGTTGTCGAGGTCGTACGAGACGTCCAGAGGAACTACGTCGATAGCCTCCGTCACCAGAGCTATCCGCTCATGAGTGTCCATAGGCTTCTCAAGATTGGCCCATCAGGATTATTCAACTCTGTCATTAGTTTCCAGAGGGGTAAAAAGACTCGCTCGAGCTTGCGGACGGGAGTATCGTTCGTTTCCGATCCGGCCAACAGGAAATAGAGGTTCGTAGCTTCGCATCCATCATCTGTGACAACTGAGAAATATTTGCTAACGTGACGAAAGTACGACATCTCGATCGACGCAATACATGACGGGGCCAGCATCGACGTCTTACTAAACTTCAAGCCTGGTTTCGTCCCGTGTGTCCCGGCCCACCGTCTGGCTGGTGCGCTAAGTCAAGCGATACGCTCCATAACAACCAGCCCCAGCTTAGAAATAACAAATGTTTCCCTGCTGGCGGCGGCCGACATAGAACAGCTCTGGTCTTGGAATGCTACAGTCCCAGAGAAAGTAGAAAGATGTGTGCATCATCTGTTTGAAGAGCAGGCTCAGAGACAGCCAGAAGCGCTAGCATTGAGCGCTTGGGATGGCGAGTTGACTTATGGAGATCTAAACAGCCTTTCCAGCTCCCTCTGCCAGCATCTCGTAGCTCGAGGTATCGGGAGCGGCTCGATTGTGCCTCTCTGCTTCGAGAAGTCCATGTGGGCTCTCGTGGCTACCTTAGCCGTGCTCAAGGCTGGGGGAGCTTTCGTGCCCCTGGATCCTAGTAGCCCGCCCGATCGCCGTCAGCTCATACTCCAGCAAACAGATGCAAAGCTGGTACTGGTATCACGCTCAAACGCCAATATTGCTATCCCCGACAGCTGTGCCAAACTTATCCTTGATCGTGGATCACTCGCCGGCCTTGCCCAATCAAACGGAGCCCCAGCATCACAACTAAATCTTCCTAGAGATCCAAACTCTATGGCATATATCATCTTCACGTCTGGTAGTACAGGAACTCCAAAAGGACCTGTCGTATCCCATGCTGCCATTTGCTCTGCCATAAGACATCAGGCGCAGAAAATGGGTCATGCCACCGGGCTAAGAGTGTACGACTTCGCGTCCTACACATTCGATGCCAGCCTTCAGGGTGTGTTCATGTGCCTGGCATTCGGTGGTTGTGTTTGCGTTCCATCAGAATGGGAGAGGAAGAATAATCTGACGGAGTCTATGCGATCTATGAAGGCTAATATAGCTCATCTTACTCCGTCAGTCGCCCGCACTCTAGAACGGACAGCCTTGCCAGATCTCAGAACAATAGTATTGGGAGGCGAAGCTCCACAAGATGGTGATAAGGACTGGCCGCATCATATACGTGTTATCAATACATATGGTCCAGCTGAAACGACGCCGACAAGCACAATCAACTCGACTTTCCAACAACAAGGCGAAATCACAAACATGGGCTTTGCTGCGGGTTCAGTGACGTGGATTGTTGATCCAAAAAACCACAACCAGCTTATGCCCATAGGCTCAGTTGGAGAGTTGATGACTGAAGGCCCTATCGTTGGAGGCGGCTATCTTGGCGAACTAGAGAAAACCGCGGCTGTCTTTATCGAAAACCCACGTTGGCTAGTTAAAGGAGGAAATGGCCAGCCAGGACGGCAAGGGCGAGTATATAAAACTGGTGATCTTGTGCGATATAAGGAAGACGGAAGTCTTATATACATTGCCCGCAAAGACACTCAAGTCAAGGTCCGCGGCCAGCGAGTGGAATTGGCAGAGATAGAGCATCAGCTCCGTTCTTGTATGCCACATGCTAGTGACATCGTGGTTGATGTGATCACGCCTCATGGCGAGAGCAACACGACCATCGTCGCTGCGTTCATTTCGACCCAGAGTCTCGGCATGGAAAAGAGCTCGCCAAGAGCTGCAACAAAATTCGTCGCAGTCGCCCCCGGAATCGAGCTTATGACACCAGATACAGCAGTCGAGTCACGGCTTGCAGCTTCCTTGCCTTCTTACATGATTCCTTCGGTGTACTTCCATGTGGCCAACATGCCTCTAACTTCCTCTGGTAAGACGGATCGACGAAGACTCAAGCATGAGCTGTCAGCTCTATCAGCAGAGGAACTTGCAGCACTCCGAACAAAGACCGACAGAGAAAAACGTCCACCTCGCACGGAGATGGAACGTAGCCTGCGCGATATTTGGGCGGGGCTTCTGAATGTCAATCCTTCCAGCATCGGTATCGATGACAGTTTTATTCGCCTGGGTGGCGACTCAATTGCGGCCATGAAAGTTGTTGGAGAGGCGCGAAAGGTCGGCCTAAACCTAGAGGTGGCAGACATGTTCCGTCACCCCAGCCTTGAACTCGTCGCAAGCCAAGGGATTCAACATGATGCATCGCGGGATTTGATCCCACGCATTGAACACAATGAGCCAGTCGAGCAATCTTTTGCTCAGGAGCGATTATGGTTTTTGGAGCAGCTATATCCTGGGCTAGTATGGTATAATATGCCGTGCATCTTGCGTATCCATGGGTCGCTGCAACTCGATGCGCTCAGCAAAACCATTAAAGCTATACAGAGCCGCCATGAAACTTTAAGAACTACGTTCTACACCCAGGATGGCGTCAATCTGCAGCACGTCAACCCTGTTTCTACCGAGGAGCTGAGTGTAGTGCAAATCGCGCGAGACGGGCCAGCTCTTGCGGATGCAATTCGACGAGACGTTTCCACTCCGTTCGATCTGCGGACCGAGCCAGGATGCCGAATCGTGGTCTACAGGCTAGATGAAAACGACCATATCTTATCGGTTATACTACATCACATCATTTCTGACGGCTGGTCCAATGATGTCCTCCAAAGAGAAATGGCCACATTCTACTCCGCCTTTGTCCGGAATGAGAATCCCCTCGATTCCATAAGTCCTTTACCCATCCAATACCGCGATTACTCAGTCTGGCAGAGACAACAGGAGCAGATTGATGAGCATCAGAGACAGCTCGAGTATTGGGTAGAGCAACTTCACTCAAGCCAGCCAGCAGTCTTGCTGGCTGATAAGCCACGTCCTGCAACATTATCAGGAAATGCTTTACTAGAAGAGATAACCATTGACGGGCGCCTATTCGACGACATCAAGCACTTCTGCAGGAAGAACAGCGTCACCCCATTTGTCCTGCTTCTCGCTGCTTTCCGTGCCACCCACTACCTTCTCACTGGCTCAACAGATGCAACAATCGGAACTCCAAACGCCAACCGAAACCGATGGGAGGTGAAGGACATTATTGGATTCTTCGTGAACTTGCAGTGTATCCGGATCAAGATCGAGGATCAGTCATTCGAAGAACTCATCTCGCACGTCCAGTCTACAGTGGCGGCGTCATTTGATAACCAGGATGTACCATTTGAGAAAATTGTCGCCAAGTTGCAAGAAGGGCGAGACTTGTCCCGCCACCCTGTAGCACAGATCATGTTTGCCCTCCACTCGTATGAAGGCTTGGGTAACTTCACGTTTGAAGGAACTGAGACAGAAGCGATGACTTTCGCGGCTGCAACAAGATACGACCTTGAAGTCCACGTATTCCAAGAACCAGAGAGATTCCGTGTGGTTGCATCGTTTTCTACTGATCTATACGAGCCGGAAACCTTGATTAACATGCTCTCTCTGTTCCGACGCGTACTCACTCGTGGTATTGCTGAACCCACGGTAGGAGTGTCTCGGTTACTGCAGCTGAGTGAGAACGAATCTGTAGCAGCGATTGGTACAAGCCTCAGCCAAGCTGGCGACAAACAGTTTTCTCAAAGTTATAGCGTGATAGATGCTTTCCGTCAGCAGGTGATTGCGTCCCCAGACAGGATCGCCATCGAAGATCAGACAACAGAGTTGACTTACGCGCAGCTAGAAGCTGAGTCAGACATCTTCGCACATCGCTTAAATGATTGTTCTCTGCCCGCGGAGACGCCTGTCGCCATCTACTCTCGCTGGAGTTGCCAAACTATTGTCGCCATTTTTGGCGTTCTGAAGGCTAACCTGGCCTACGTCCCACTAGATTCATCTCTACCAGCAGCGCGAATCGACAGTATCTTGAAGGCTATCTCTCCAGGCCGTATTCTGGTCCTCGTCGAAAGTGACACAGAATTTCCATTATTGCAACATGATGGAGCTGATCTTGTGAGACTGCCACTTCAGGAGTCTTCTTTAAAGCACATTCATCCTACACTTAATGGACACGCTGCAGTAACTACGACGCCATCGGCCACAAGTCTAGCGTGCATTCTTCCTATGCTCGACTCACCAGAGGGCACTTTTCATGCAACAATTGAGCATCGAGGTATATCTCGCCTGGCAACTGATAATCATGCTCCGCAAGCCCTCCTGCTTAAAGCGTCTCGTGTGGCTCTCATGACGAGTATGTCTCACGACAGCTCTTTGCTTGAGATGTATGGCCCGCTTCTTCAAGGTGGTACATTAGTTTGCACTACTCTTCCTTCTGCATTAAACTGGCGGATCCTCTCTTCGCAATTTGAGGAGCGACGTATCGAGGTTGCCAATTTCACTACCACCCTTCTCAGGCAATGCCTATTTGAACATCCATCAACCTTAAGCAAGCTACGCATTTTGCTGGTACATGGAGGTTTCTTGGAGCATTCTGAAGTGCATACTCTACAGGAACTCCTTCCAGGAAAGTTTTATCAGACGTATGGACGGCCAGAGCTCTCCGGTGTTAATTTCTTGCACGGACCATCTTTAAAAGAGAGAAGTGCTAATGGGCTCCCGATTGGTCGAGCCACGCTGGGCTCTGAAGCGCAGATTCTTGATCCAGTCAGTCTACAGCCGGTTCCTCTTGGAGTTTTAGGGGAGCTCGTGGTGACGGGAGATGGCATAGCGCGAGTGCCTACTGAAGGAGTTGGCGCTACAAGCCGATTCATCCAACTATTGAGAAACGGACAGCGCGTCGATGCGTACAGGACTGGAGATTACGGTCGTCAACGCCCTACGGATGGACTATTGGAGATTGTTCGCAGAGAGACCGATCAAATGGACCTCAGATCACACCGCGTGGACGGGGGAGTAATAGAAAGCATACTCCGCGAGCATAGCCGCATTAGTGACGCTGCCGTTGTGGTTCAGAAGCTTGGGCAGAATGAGAATCAGACCCTTCAACTGGCAAGCTTTGTGACGTTGAATGATGATGAAGTCGAAGAAGAGCAGCGGCAGGACGAGAGACCCGACCGAGATGCTAATAGACAGGTGGAGCTATGGGAAGCTGTGTTCAATACGGAGATGTATGGAGAGATCGACAGTATGCAAGCTGAAACCCTGGGCAGAGATTTCTTGGGCTGGAACTCGGCGTACGACGGGAACAATATCAGCAGAGACCATATGAATGAGTGGCTCGACGACACCATTGCAGCGATCTTGAATGGTGGTGTCGCTGGCGACGTTCTTGAAGTTGGCACTGGCTCAGGTATGATTCTTTTCAACTTGGCTAAAGGGATGAGGAGCTACATTGGTATAGAACCAAGTGAAAGAGCTCTGGATTTTATAGTAAAGAGCGCAAAGACCATCCCTTCACTACAGAACAAGCTGCAAATGATCAAGGGCACCGCCGCAGATGTGTCCAAGCTACGCGGCCTTGCAACACCGACTCTCGCCGTGATCAACTCGGTGGCTCAGTACTTTCCAAGCCAGAAATATCTTTTGAAGGTCGTGGAGGATCTGTTCTTGCACGAAAGCATCGAAACAATCTTCTTCGGCGACATTCGATCACATGCGCTACGCAGACAGTTTCAAGCTACAAAGGCAATGGTTACTTTGGGAGAATCGGTAGACAAAGAAGGTTTACGCCGAGCCATGGAAGAGATTGAGCGGACCGAAAGAGAGTTGCTGATTGATCCAGCCTTCTTCACTGCTCTGACGAGTGTATACCCTAATCAAATCCGGCATGTCGAAATCCTTCCCAAGAGAGTGAGAGGCATTAATGAATTGAGCTGTTACCGCTACTCGGCTGTGTTGCATCTCAGAAGTCGCCAATCGGAGCAACAAAAGATTTACGAGATTCGTTCCAATAGCTGGATTGATTTCGTTCGCGAGAAACTTGATGGGAAATCCCTCTTCCAGCTATTGCGCAGCGCTCCTAAGACAACCACAATCGCGGTTGGCAATATCCCCTACAAGTACACATTCTTTGAGAGACTCCTTGTCGATTCGCTTGAGTTCAATGCCGCGGAACCTATTAATGGAGGCGCGTGGGCGTCAGCTGTACGAACGAGCGCTCAGGAATGCCCGTCATTGTCTGCAATTGACTTGGTAGATGTGGCGCAGAGCGCAGGCTGGAGGGTAGAAATCAGCTGGGCTCAACAAAGCTCTCGGAACGGAGCTCTGGATGCCGTATTCCACAATTATGCGCTTTCCGAGTCTAATGGTCGAGTACTGTTCAACTTCCCAACAGATCATGGAGACCGCCCGCTTCATTCGTTGAGCAACCACCCGCTACGACAACAGTTGAAGCAGAAGGTGCAAGGTCAGCTTCTTGCAAAGATGAAGTCACGGGTACCCTACTACATGGTTCCGCAAACAATTAAAGTCCTTGATGCTTTGCCGTTAGGATTAGACGGTCATATAGATCGCCAAGCACTTGCGCAAGAGACGCAGCAGCCTCTGGCAATAACCACAAAACGACAGCCAACAACCAAGATGGAAGATGAACTTCAGGTAATTTGGAGCCAGGTCCTCGCCTTGGACCGCATGGCCATTGGACTGGACGACAGCTTCTTCCAGCTCGGCGGTGACTCAATTTCAGCAATGCGCGTCGTCGCTGATGCTCGCAAGATTGGCATCGACATGACGGTAGCAGATATTTTCCGATACGACACGGTGGCAGCCTTGTCTCAACAGCTGCAGTTTAATACAGTGGCGTTTAATGACAATGTCAATGTCAAAGAGGACATCTTGTTGGATGCTACAACCAAGGAGATACTTCTTGAGGAGATTAACTCTCTTGACCATATGGTCAGCTCACGCGATATCGCCGATATACTCCCCGCTACCAACTTCCAAGAGAAGACGGTAGTTGATGGAATAGCTGGGGGCCAATTCTGTAATTATTTCCACTTGGACCTTGGCAAAATGCTGAATCTTAAGCGCTTGAAAATCAGCTGTCTGGACACCATCGAGCGCTTCCCGATCCTTCGGACCTGCTTCTTACGCCTCAGAGACCAATACTGGCAAGTTGTTGTCCACCAGATCCGCCAACCCCTTCGAGTTGTAGACGTCCGGGCCGACTTGGATCAGTCTTTCCACGAGTTCTGCCACAGGGATATGAAGACCTGCGACCCTAACTCGCCCCCAACAGCTTTTGTGCTTCTCAAGCACAAGGAACAGGGCTATAGGCTGGTCGTCCGGCTCTCACATGCTCAATATGACGGAGTGTGCCTGCCCGTCATCTTTGAGTCCCTCATCGCCACTTACAACAGTAGACCTCTTGCCCCAATTCCCACCTTCTCAACGCTACTCTCTTACTCCTCTCGTCACAGGCAGAAGTATTTAGAATACTGGACAAATGTCCTGAAGGACTGCCCACCACCTCCTGTGTGGCCCAAAACGTTGTTCCTAACACAACCATCAGAGACAAGGCCGGTATTGATATCGGCCACTAAAGAAACGAGTCTTCCAAAGATGCCAGGCAAAGTGACATCAGCCACCTTGGCTAATGCTGCGTGGGCCGTACTTATGTCACGTATTACCGGATCCAGTGATGTTGTATACGGCTACGTGGTCGCAGGCCGCAACTCTTCACTTCATGGCGTGGAAAGGATTGTCGGGCCATGTCTCAACCTCATTCCTATACGGGCAAGGATCTCATTGATGCAAACACCCGAGAGGTTACTAGAATCCATTACGCAGCAATTCGTCCAAGTCGGCGAAACAGATTCCCTGGGTTTCAAAGACATCTTAGAGAATTGCACTAGCTGGCCCTCAAAGACAGACTTCGCCTCAGTCATACAGTTTCAAAATATCGATGAGAACCCCAGATTTATGTTCCATGATACTGAGTCCCGAGTCCAGGCTTTTGAGAACCCCAACCCAACGCCACCAGCTGCGCCGTCACTTAGTGTTATGTTTTACCCTCGAGGGGACCAGCTGGTCATTAACCTCCGGAGCAATTCCAATATAATGACGGCGGAGGTAGCAAACATATTGCTTGACTGCTTGTGTAAAATAAAAGATTGCATTGCTTCCGATTTGCAAGGCTCATTATTTGATTTAATTGAAGGGATTGAGATTACAATGTAAGGTTTTGGGATTTTTATAGTAATTACTTATTATAATAAAGTTAATTTTCTTAGTTATTTCTTTATATTAAATAATATAGCTTAATTATTTTAATAGCAATTAGCTAAAGTAGCCTCAAGCTTCCCTCTTATACCTACAGGTACCCTACCTTTTGGGTACTTAATTATTAAAAATTCCTATTTATTTAACTAGCTATTAGATAAAACAACTATAACCTTTTTATTTATAGTCCTATCTAAGGACTTTGGAAAGATAGAAATATTTATAAACCCTTTAGATAATTAAAAGAGAGTAAACCCTGTTACCCCTAGACTAGTAACTGTACTATAACTATAGAAGAGAATAACCTCTTTAAGCTTAAGGGTAGGAAAAACTAAAATATTTTCTTTTATATTAAAAAAGAAAAGATAATTTAAGAAAAACCTTAAGATAAGTAGTATACCTTCCTTAAACTTTAATAAAGTAAAACTAGGATTAAACCCCTTACTAAGGATAAAATTATAAATTAAATTAAAAAGATTAATATATAATAATAGGTTAAATAGGACATTATATTAAATATAGCTTTTATTATTAACTCCTACCTTATATAATATATTACTAAACCCTCTGTAGTAATAGTAAAATAAATTTACTTAGTTTTAAATTTTACTTTTAAAAGCTTTGTCTTTTTTTATATAAACTTAATAGAGAGGCTTAAGAACTTTAAAAAACAAGTATTAATAATAATAATACTTAACTAATTAAGATAATATTAGCTAATGTATTATATAGAATAAAGAATAAATTAAAGAATACTAAGGGCCTTACTTTAGTAAAAGCTTTTATAATTATTAAAAAAGTAAATTTAAAAGCTTTTATAATTATATAAGTATAAGTTACATTAAAAAATTTAACTTATAATAAAAAGCTATAAAAGGGACTTAATACTTAGAAAAGTTCTATTTTTAATAATAAAGGGCTAGCCCCTATTATTAAAAAACAAAATAAAAATAAAAATAATAAAACTTAGGAAAAGCTTAATAACTATATTTTTATCTAAGTCCCCTTAGACTATAAATAAAAAAGCTAATAGTTATTAAGGCTAAATAAAAACTAATTAAAACTATAAAAATTACTAGTAATAATATTATTTACTTTTAAAAGGTTTATTTAAACTTTACCTTTAAAGTAAAAATTAAAATATAAAAATAAAATTATTATATTTAAATTAATAATAGAAAATAATAACTTAAAAATTAAAGAAATATATATATAAAAAAGTTTCCTTTTATATATTATAATAAAATATATATAAATATAAGTAAAACCTACTTTATAAATATACTAATCCTAAAGGAAGTATATATTAAAGCTAGGTATCATAGGCCAACTTTTATAACTATAACTATAGGCTACCTTAGATAAAAGGCCATAGATAAACAATAGACTAACTAATTAATAAAAACAATTTAATAAAATTAATTATTAAGTTAATTAAATATAACTTAATAAACTTTATTATTAAAAATATTAAAGATACCTAGCTAACTAAATATATAACTTTACTTTTATATTTATTTAAAATAA
>PNRQ01000030.1:0-214182 GCA_003439915.1 Trichoderma atrobrunneum | reverse complement strand
ATTAAATTATTATAATAATCTAATAATCTATAAATAAATTATTAAAATTATAAAATAATTTATAATAAAATTATTAATTATTATTAATAATCCTACTTAGTTAACTAAGTATATAAGTTTACTTTATATTACTTATTAAAATACTTAAATAACTAGTTATTATTATAGTATTTATAATATAATTAAATTAAAATATAAATATTTACTTTTATTTATATTATTAACTAGTAATAAAATTACCTATTACTAACTTAATTATTCCGCTAATATAAACTATAAAACTACTTTAAGGTTTATCCCTTAGGAAAATATTATCTATACTAATATATAGATACTGGTTCGTTATACTCAGTTATTATCAGTTGTAAGGAGACAGCCCATGTGTTTGCAAAAAGAGGGTATCGAGACATGAGCGTATCCCTAAAACAGATAACCCGCACATATCCACCACACTAAACTCATCTGGCAATGGTGAGCGTATTCTCCCCATGTATATACACACATTCATTTGCGGTCTCTGTTTCCTTGCAACCCGCATGAGTGCATTGTTTGTGTACTCGACAGATATGGTGTGATGATGAGCAAAATTTGCCATTGTGAAAAGAAATATTGCTCCTAGGTTAAGATGTCGGATGATTGACACATATGCATGCCATTCTGGTGCCATGCAGCTTTCTGAACTGTCTACTAAAGAGAATTCAATGTAAAATCAGTGATAAAACAATTGAAATTCTTCCTAATACTAATAGTACACTACAGTACGCTGTTTGGCTTCGCCGTTGGGGGTCCACTGTATAAGGATAGGAACCTGGATCGTAATGAAGTGCAATCCTGAGCCACAACCCAACGCCGAGATAATGTTGGCTTCACCCTAACAGTGGCTTGTATAATGTAAACCATAACTTAACTGCTCATAATATCTTCTTCTATCTGTAGCTTGCATGACGCCGGAGGAATTGGAGTTAACGGAAGTACCGGAGATTAGTTACATAGCCCCGAGTCTGAAGACCAACTTTTCTCCATTATATGTCCAAGCATCCCACCTTTCACTTGTTAACAGGGTAACTGGCAGATGAAAATATTAATTTTCAATCAATCTATTGTCAATTGGCGATTTAAATTTCATTAATGGCAGCTAGGGATGGCGGTTGTCCAACCCACTTTGTTGAAGAAGAGATTTCATGAGAGCAACTTACCAAGAGCCGTCCAGACTTCTCCGCAGAGAGCGATCTAATCGGTCATAAGAAACCATAACAGACGATTATAAAGGCCAGCAGGACATCGTGTTGAGACGAGCTCTCCAAGAATGTTGAAGAGGCGGAGACGATGCTCTCTCTCGGTAGTCCCTTTTCCCCCAGACCTTGTGTGACATAACACCATCAGCCGATATAGACGCAATGGCAGCAGCGAAGCTAGCAATATGCCGATACAAATGGCGTTTATTGATACATCACTCGACAGATGAGACCTGTTCACTTGGGATAAGAGGGCTTCGGAAGCAACGAACTTGGTAGCGGTACGAGGAACTCTGAGGTCTTGCGTCAGCTGAGATACTGGCAGAGCCTTTAGATGGCCTACTGTTTGAACGAAATGGCGACAATTCTGCGGTGGAAAGTTACACTGCCTCCCCGAATGAGGATCTTGCCGGATACACTGACCAGTCGGTCGCAACACCAAAGGGTAAAGATGAGGCCGGGATGTAGGTAACCTCGATTGGATTGGGCGATAGAGGCAGAGAACTCGGCGAAGATGAAGTAGACCACAGCCCCGTTCGTGGAGGGCTTTTTAGAGGCTGAGGACTCAGTAGACTTCTACTTTAAAAAAGAAGGGAGAAAAAGAATCGTAGACCGACCATGAAGGCTCCCCAGATTTCTCGTCCTTCTGTACGGAGCAAGCTCAACGGCATGGCATGACCAATGAAGGGCCTCCAGCTCAGAGTCGTCTGTGAGCTTGCCGGCCTCCAACACGCTTTTGGCCAATTACCAGAGACGAGCAACTCATGCATGTATAAGTGATGAGCCGATCCGAGAATGGCTTCATCGAAGAGTGTGTAAAGCCAGCTTACTAAGACGTAGCGGTCATAATTAACTTTGTATCAGCTCAGTCACTTGAAAGCAGGATAAGTTCAGTAATTAAATTTCATATGCTTGTTCAAAAATACACACTAGGTGAAAGAATCCCCAGCTTCTGCCATTATCCTACAACAAATCAACTTGGTATATCCAATCTCCCATCATCAATATCCAACATAATCATAAACCGCGTTATTTACAAGATAAATCCCATCATTTTTTCTTTAGACGTTTTCGTGGTGGGCTGGGCCTTCGGGAGTCACATGCTTATCCGAAGGGTCGTTGGCAATTGCGTTCTCGCTGTCTTGATCGGCAAGGACATCAAGGTCGACGCCAGCCTTTCTGCGAATGTTGGCCATGTGCTCAGGAGGAGGTGGCACCCACTTGCTGCTCTTCCAGGGAAGAACATGCTCGAGGTACATGGTGTCGATCTCCTCAAGGGTACGGCCCTGGCCTTCGATGACGAAGAAGTAGATGATGAGGGCTCCCACGAAGTTACAGGCAGCAAAGACATAACCGTATCTATAATTTAACTGTTAGGACATCATCTCGATTTGTCAAGAAAAAGTGTGCACATACCTAAAGTCGATGGCGCCAGTGATGAATGGTGTGAAGAAACCAATACAGAAGTTCCAGATCCAGTTGCTGGCAGTGGAGAGAGCCATACCCTTCGCACGGTATCGTGAAGGGAAGATTTCGGCCTGAATGGTCCAAATCATGGGACCCCAAGTAGTGGCAAAGCCAAGAATGAAGAGACAGGCGAAAACGATGAGGACAACACCGGGTGTGGGGGTAGACGAGGGATCGTTAAGATCAAGCATGAAATGACCAACGGAGGCGAAGATCAAGAAGCAGATGAACATCCAAATGGAACCGGCAATAAGAGACTTGCGACGACCAAAGTGCTCAACCATGTACAGACCAATAAAGGTGACACCAAAGTTGATACTGTTGAGAATGATCTGAGTGACAAAGGAGTTGATCTGCACCGACTTGAAGATGGTGGTACCGTAGTAGAAGAAGTAGTTGGCACCGGTAAGCTGCTGGAACATTTGCAGAGTCATACCAAGGGCGATACGGTAAGCCATGCGGGGAGCTCGGAACATGCCGACAAACTCCTTGACGGGGCCAAGCTGGATCTTGTCTTCAGCGCGGAGCTTGCGCTCAATTTCTGTAATCTGAGTGTGGACAGCCCAGTGGTTTTCCGTTGCACCGTATACACGGCAAATGGTCTGCTTGGCTCGCTCCTCATGTCCGTGTCGGAAGTCGAATCGAGGAGTCTCTGGGAAGAGCAGAATACCGAACCCAAGGATGAGAGTCCAGATCCAGCCCAGACCAATGACGATTCGCCAACTGCCCGAGTTGCCGCTCTGGTGCTTGACAGTGCCGTAGTTGAAGCAGGCAGCGAGCCAGATGCCCATGGTGATGAAGAGCTGGTAAGCGCAAACCATGGCACCTCGAATCCAGGCGGGTGCAGTCTCGGCCTGGTACATGGGGACAAGCAAACTCAGAGCGCCAACGCCCAGGCCGGAAACAAATCGTCCAATCATGAGCTGATACCATGCCGTTATAGATGCAATCTGGATGACGAAACCGACGGATACAACCAGAGCCCACAGCGAAATGGAAGGCTTACGACCAACACGATCAGCGATGGGTGCAGCTACCAAGGCGCCAATAAGAGTACCGATGGACAGAAGAGCGACGATAAGACCAGAGCGAACATTGCTAAAGTATTTTGTGCCGTCAGAGTGAGTGAGACCGAACCGGTCCAGGAAATCGGGCATTTCCAGAAAGCCAGAGATCTGACCAGTATCGTAGCCAAAGCTAGGAACGGGTTAGCTTGGTTTCATTAGCTCCAAGTCAAATAAAGCGACAACTTACATCAATCCACCCATTGAGACCAAAACACCCATGGCCAAAGACCGTCCAGTCACACGTGGCAGAGGAGAATAGTCCAGGCCAGAGACTGAAGGTCGACCAAAGTCGGGGTTGTGCTTCTCCGACGCAGGGTCATGCTGGTCGAAGTAGATGGTCATAAAACGGCCCCGTCTAGAACGCATTGTGAAGTATGTGTTGCTGTGTCAAGGCCCTTGAATGGCAATGGTGATGTCTCTGTTGGAGACTATCGCTTAGGTATAAGCGACTATATGGAGGATATATATATGTGTGTGTGTGTGTGCAGGAGATGAGGTGTCAACCAAGTTGAGAAGGAGGTTGCTGCTGATCCGGGAGCTTAGTCTCCTAGTAGCAGATGAGGTAGTAGTGATGCTGGTAGTGTATCTTGCTGTTCAATATTGAGACAGATCGTCAACTGAAAGGGGGGGATGCATTGGGGTATAAATGTTCTCCAACACGACCAAGGCCGCCACTGATGCCCGGTCCGTCTCCAATGACCTAATTCAGCCCAAACACCCACGCCATATGGTCACGATCAAGAAACCGTGGGACCGGCCCAAGTCCGGCCGTTTGGTGGGCGGACGTGGACGAGCAGGCATCTCGAGGCATGCAGCTAGCCCCGGATCATGACGCCCAAGGGGGAAGAGGGAGAAAGTCTCCCCACCCCACGGGTTCGGGCTCGGGGAAGTCTCCAACGAGTCGAATCCTGGGGACGGCCGACAGCAGAGGCAAGTCAGGTGCGAGGTAAAAAAAACCGCTGAGAGGGCGAATTGGGTGACAAACCGCGGCGCTCTTCCCACCATACCGAGAATCTCCTGGCCCAATTCGGTCCTACTCTCCAGACTTTCTCCATTGCCTTCTCCAGTCGCTGTGGAGAGGCAAGACAAAACAAACCAGGACAAGAATCCGGGTTTTGGGCGGCGGCCTCGTGACACGATTGGTCGGTGACCCCCGAGAGGGAGCGGGAGAGGCGAGGGAAATGCGAGGTGAAGACGAATGAGGATGAGCAAAATCGCGATTGACCGAGTCTCCACCAGGCAGAGAAGAGATCCACCAAGAAAGCTTATGTACACCAGTACTCCGTACAGTACCAGGAGTGACTTGTTTCTGCTGCTTTATGCGGAAGTTTTCCTGTTTGGGGGGCATGTCTCGGCATACTCGGGCTCCAGTTTTTTCTTCTTTTTTCTTTTTTTTTTTACTCCAGAGACTTAAAACATGCGTATGATTCAGCACAAGCCGCATTTGCAGATCCCCCTATCATAGTAGATGTCGCTCACAATTCCATACGCGCAATTTGCATCAATGTGTCTCAGCTGAATTAGAATTAACAATGTAAACCAGTAAAACAGCAGTCGCAGAACAGCATGGTGCCTTCCCAGCCTCCCTCGTGTCACCACAGCTCCTTCCCTCACCCAGCAGTCGCCCCTTCCCACACACGCGCCCATGACGTCGTATCTGCCGCCCCGGCGCCGGCAAGTGGGGCAAACGCCAAGCACCGTCTCTTCCGGCGGCCTGCCCTCGGCACTTCCAGCCGATGACGTCGTCCTAGTGGCACATCATCTGTCACTGGCCCCCAAGCAAGGCTAAACGACAAAAGAGCAGCAGAACAAGATAGATAGTACTGTAGCATCAAACAGGGGGTTTGGGCAATGCGGAACAAGAGCCGTGCATGGCAACGGGGCGGAGAATATTAGGAAGCTATTACAGATGAAGAGGTTAAAAACCTACGAAGCACGCCTAAACTAGCTCGGACTGGTTACTAAGTCGACTGCATTTTGCCCTGCTGGGGTCGACTGACACTGACAAAGGCATGACAAGAGAAGCCTGGAGAAGGATCCACGGAGCCCCGTACCATAACATAAGCCAGCGGGAAGAAAAGAAGAAGAGAGAGAAAAAAGTAAATGGAAGAAGAAGAAGAAAAAACCTCCGAGTCAGCAGATGTCCTGCTTTCGGTCCTTTCCCGTCCACTGAACGCGGTTGCTCGGAATCTGCATAGTCCCCATGACCCTTTTCTGTGTATGCATATGCAAATCTCATCCGTCTGGTGCTGATTCAGCGGCGCTTCTTCGCTGCCACGGTCCATCTTGTCATGCAAGAGTTGACAAAACAATCACACATAAACACCAGATCACCACCCATCTCCCCATCCGTCCTCCCATCCCACCTCCCGCAATACGCCTCGGGTCCCCCGGAATAGAGTTCAACGGCCTCTTTTCCTATTCTGCCCTTTCTCCAGATTCTTGTGCCATCCATCACACGACATACAGGCCCTTGGAGGTCGAATCAGACTGTGGGCGTGTGACAGACCCGGATCCCGCAAAAGGCCACAATCCATCCCCAGTTATTTGGAAACAGAAAAAAGTCGGGCTGCCGAAGAAAGGCCAGAGAGTTTCAGCCCGTCCCCCATCTTTGCCTCCACCATGATATTTCCACAAGCCAATTGAGCCTCCAATTGCAGAGATCTGCCTCGTAATTCGCCGTCGGATTCGCCTATTGCCGCCACGCACGTGCGGCGCTGTCCGAATGCCAGAGTGGCATTCCTAGATCGACAGTGTGGTCAAGACACTGTCAAAAACACGTTTAAGGCCGCCTCTTCGTGGCAGCCACCTTTGCAAGAGGCTCTGCTCTAGTCAATGCTTAGCCTTGTGTCCGCAGCTCAGCTTGTCCCAATTCTTCAATTTATGCCCAATATCTTGGAAAGCCACAGCATACTTGATTAGTGCCGATGCCATTGCAAGATCGTCGATGTCTCTTCTGCGAACCGATTCGATTCAGCCAGCCACGTTCAAACAGGATGTCGTTTTTAAACTTTGTCTTGTATTCCGTGCTAAATGAAACGGCCAATGCTATAGCTAATGTACTTTGCCAGTCGACAAATGTCTTCCGTTTCAGATTGTCGGGATGGCCGCAGCCCCCTATGTCCCGTATTTGCTCTGCATTTCCATCCTCAGTTACTCTTCACCTCAAGGTTATTACTAGCCCCGTACGCCACGCGCCATCCTTCGTTCTATTACCGTTTCTATGCATCCCAGCCCTCTTCTCTCATCTTCAAAGTGCAATCGTTAAGAAATTCCCAAAGCATTCAACATCTCGTTGAAGCTCAACTTTTTTCGGTCAACAGCTCCGTAGTTTGCAATGAAACAAACATGCTGCAAAGTAACAAAAATAAAAAATAAAAAAGTGATGAGAGGTCGTTCTTCACAGCTCCTCTGCCGGGATGTGTCCCTCGACTGTGCTGAGAGCTGCCAGATTCACCTCTCCCACACGCTCGAGGCTGGCTGGGTCGCCAGCACCGGCCAGCAGTCCCACGCACTCAATCACATCTTCGGGCTCCAGCAGATGCCATTTGGCGAGCGTCACCTTGGTGCTTGCCCCCACAGTAACCGTAAAGACGTGCTGATCATCCAGGATCGTACCCGATGCCCCGTTGAGACTGCGGAACATGTCCTCGTCCGTAAAGTCGTCTCCGGAGCAGAGAGCAAACTCAATCTTTCCAGGGTTCGGATCCTTCTCTGTCGGGGCAGCTCCCGGGTTGTGATAGGTGGCCACCAGCCGCTTGGCAATTTCACCCTTGCTGATAAAGGTAGGGCGCACCTCAATGTTGGCCTTGCCCGGCATCACTTCGACCTCCCACTTCTGGCCCACTCCAGCTTCCAGCTCCTTGTGGCACTCGCGTGACATGTGTAGGCCCTGCTCGGGCTCGGCAAGTCGGTAATGCCAGGTCAGGGCGCAGCGTTTTCGCTCTATGAAGGAACCTAGGATAGCGTGTTAGCTTTTGCTTTCCTACCAATGAAAAGCGTGTACTCGTGGTAACACTAAATCAACCAGTAACTCACCTGGAACCTTGTCCGTGTATCGCTGGAACACCTCCATGACTTCTGCTTGCCAGCCCATGTCGAATTTCTCCGCCAGGTTGATCCACTCCTCGCTACCGGGGTCTCTCATGAAGCTACCATGCTCAGCGGAGAACCCAATCTGGGGGATGTGGCCAAGATGCTGCTGGAGGAACTCTTGGTCTCGGCCCGAGATGATCCAAACCGAATTCTTAGTATCCGCGGCAAGGGACTTCAGGTACCGGATGATGCGCTCTGAGGGCACAGCCGCACTTGGTTCGCGTACAATGGGCGTCAGGGTGCCGTCGTAATCAAACATGAACAAGCGCTTCGATGCAGAGCGGTAGCGAGAGAGCAGGAGGGCACGATCAAGCAAGGGCGTCGATTTGCTCGAGTTGGTTTCGGCCAGCACAGAGTGCACCTTACGAACGAATTTGGTGATCCACGACTGCACATTTTGCGTCGTGACGTGATTGTAGAGGCTAGTCTGCATCTTGGTGCGCTCCTCGACAGACATAGTCAGTGCCGCGTTGATCTTCTCCGCCACGCCTGTGATATCCCAGGGGTTGATGTGGATTGCATCGCGGAGACTACCCGCTGTTCCACTAAACTCCGAAAGAATGAGAGGGCCGTTATTGTCCTTCTGACAGACAATGTACTCGAGACTGGTCGTGTTCATGCCATCGCGCACCGACGTGATGAGGCCAATGTCTGCTGCGCGAAGCAAGGCGAAATACTCGGCCTGGTTGAGGTACTGGGGGTAATGCTGCACCGGCGAGAAGCCGAGACTGCCATATTCACCATTGATCTTGATGATGAGCTCGTTGACTCGGCTGGCATTCTTGTTCTCCGGGTCGTCCTTTTCAGCCTCGACGCTGGTGGGCGATGTGACCTGGATCAAAACCACCTTTTCTCTCCAGTGAGGGTACATTTCCAAGAAGCGCTCAAACGCCTGAAGCTTTTGAGCCACGCCTCTGACACTGTCCAGACGATCTCGCCCGACAATGATTTTCTTGCCCTCGTACATCTTCAGCACCGCGGCGTGCTTCTCATTGACAGTATCCGCCCACGCGGTGCTCTCTACCTTGTCGGCATCAATACCGATGGGGAAGACTCCGACCTGTACCCTGGAGCCGTACGCATCGATGCCAAGGGTGTCAGACGGGAAGCCAAGAATGCGAGTGCAGCAGCTAAGGAAGTGGCGCGAATAGCTGTACGACTGGAATCCCACCAAGTTTGCGCCAAGGATGCCCTCGAGCACCTCCTTGCGACGAGGCAGACATCGAAGGAATTCGCTGCTAGGAAACGGCGAGTGGAGGAAGAAGGAGATGTACATCTTGGGAGCACGCTGGCGTAGCATGCTGGGCAAGAGCAGGAGATAGTAGTCGTGAACAATGACCACATCGCCAGGCTTGTAGATCTCAATGATTTTGTTGGCAAACTTCTGGTTCATGCGATAGTAGTCGGCCCACTGGGCGCGCTCCTTGCGGCCATCTGTAGGCTCGTGCTGCTTGTAATGGAAGAGCGTGTAGAGATCATGCTCAGCATAGCGCCTCCAGCGGGCCTGGTCTTTGAGCATGATGCCATCGTCAGTGGCCTCGCTCTCGTCTGCAAGCCACACAGGCACCGTGCGAATGGTTTTGCTATGGGCCAGCTGCTGCTCCAGCCGCGTCTGGTCTCCCTTAGGGACCCAGAGTCCATCGACTGGGGGAGGTGTAGGCAATCGCGTGTTGGCATCGATCGGGACGGGAGCCGACAGCGAACTGACGGCTGCGACGGCGGTAGCCGCAGCTGAAGGGGTGTCTGGGGGGGAGAGCGGGTCGTCGTCAGGATTTCCAATCTCGCCTGTCCAGGCGACAACAGTGTGATTCCATGGCGTCGCATCAGACGAGAGATAGGCGAAGGAGTCGATGAGAGCCGACTGACCACGGCGGGGCTTCAGATCCTGCATTGTGAAGCGAGTCAATATCAAAGATTCTCACAGTTGGGTGATGGGGGGATGAAATATTCAATCGGGAGGAAAAGAATCAGAAGAAAAAGGGTCAAGAGGTCAAGAAGAGCCAAGAGTCAGAGAAGCTCGCTGGCGTTGGCATCCAAAACTATGCGTTCTGCGCCGCAGAGCTTCACATCTCTGGGCTTCCTTCTTCCTCGAAGCCGCAAAGTCAAGCTCGAAAATGCACTCACCCAGGCGCCGCCCTTGTGGTATGTCACAGCATGGGGGATGTTGAAGGTCGCGGAGATGATGTTGCCAGTCAAGGAGAGCTCGGGGTTGGCTGCGCGAATCTCTGAGAGAGACTCACGGCGCGCCATTGTGCCGTTGCGCGCAAAGAACGAGGATGATTCTGGTGGTTTTGTAGAGCTTCAATGTCTCGAGGAAGTCTGGAGGAGGGGGAGGGGTACAAAGTCAGCCGCTGGCAAACAGGCGGAAGTGGGCGTTGGGTGACAGGTATCTTACTTTGGTGCTAAACGCTTTTGATACTTGGTGCGGAATCCTCAATGCGATGGCGGGGTGCTGCTACTTGAAGGGCAGAGTAACAGCTCAGCTCTCGTAGCACCGAGTTGCCCTGGCCAGCCCGAGATGTTGCACGATAAAGGAAAAGGGAGGCTGTAGGAGTCAAAGGGATGCTGGCTGAGAGGACCTGCAGTGTATCGGCGCAAGGCACTCCGAACTCCGTGCTTCGTATCGATACGTGAAGAGTTCAAAATTCAAATCGCTTCGCTGCTGGTGAATGGGCGAGGTTGCAGGGAGAAAGAGCAAGAGGGAACCGTTGACACTTGGACGATAAAAAGGTGTGGCTTAACAGCGATACTAGGACTCCGTGCTCTGGGGGCGTCGCAACGTTATCTCCTTTCCATCAATTCCCTTGAACTCGAGTCCATGACCTGTGACTTGTGCCGTCGCCCTATCGGGAGCTCCAGCAGCGGGTCGTGGCCCCTTGTCAGCCGTGGCTCGTTCGAAGCTTGTTCTACAGCTTTCTGCGAGCCGGGGCGACATTAACATTAATGAGGGGCATTTACCATTGTAAAAGAACATGGATACACATATCAAGCTAGGTAGGTATGCTCCGTACCTTGGTAGCACTTGTGCTGCGCGTACAAAGAGAGGGCCAAGCTCTACCTAATCTATTAATGGCACACGGTGCAACGCTGTCGAGATTCTCACAACCTCAGCCCGCACCACAACCGTTAAAACGCCTTCACACCCAACCAGATGCTGCTCTCTTCAGCACGTCCGTCCATAAATTCACTCAAAGAGGGGGTTTTTCACGAAGGCTGTTTATAAAGACCTCTCGGGCCGAATGAAAATCTAGGCATTGCTTTGAATGTGCCTCTTTGTCTGTCTACGAAAACCCATCGGACACGTCGGTAGGCGCTGACAACTTTACTGTGGCCTTGAACGCGTATTCGACTTTCTTCGAATACAGAAGCCCTGTTTGCACCGACGACGGACGTGGGCGCCAGCACGCAGTCTATGACCTCTAGAAAGCTAACCAGTGCTAATGAAATGAAGCTGGCTGGCAACCTGGGCAGTGGAGCAGCACTAAGGCAGTTCCAGCACAAGCCTCGGAAAACGAAATATGGCGAATGGGGCCGAATGGTTCATGGCTATTCACCAAGTAAAAGGCAATACGGAGTAGCACCCACGACTCCATGCAATAGCGAGGCTGTGGTTGGATGTTGGATCCCAGCGGAGATTCTCCGTACGGAGTAGCAGTAGCTCAGCGGGGGAGCGACCAGTGCTTCTTCCCCCAGGCCGATGAAAGGCCACCCCTTTTTGCTGCTGGCCAGGAAAAAGGAGCTCGTTAAAGGAGAAGGCAGCTTGTGCTTTGAGCGTGTAAACTATACCTGAGACGGCCGGCGGTGAATGAGTGAAAATAAATCCGCAGCATGTGACTCCCATGAAAATAATCTCATTTCTCTGGTTAATTTCAGCTCGTGTGTTTGGTGTCTGGATGCTCGTATGGCTGCCAACTTTCAAGGCTGAAATGCTTGCAGGCGGGCTCAGGCACGGAGTAACTGTTGGATGCAACGCTACACACACATGTGGACAGATTACACCGGCTCAACACGGTGTCAATTTGGATAGCTGCCCTCCTAAAGAAAATCCGAGTAGGCTTCTCGTACTTGTGCTTACACTTGGGTTGGAAGTGTTGCTGCCTGTCACCGATCCCGCCCGTCCCTGACAGCCATGCCGCTAAAATACCCACAGCTGTGCGTAGAAGCATGTGGCTAATGATGCAGAGAGGCTCCGGAGCAGAACGTCGGAGCAGAACGTCCTGTCAGATACACACATACGAGTATGCATTTCTGGGTCATAACAACGATTTTGACTATCTAGATCCTTCATAAAATTCAAATGTCTCTGACGCGGCGGCAACACGATGGCAGGGATCAAGCAACAGCTTGCACTTGTAATCAACCTGCTGTACAGTACAGAAGCAGAAATAATGGCGAGATGGACGGAGCTATTTTCACGTGCTTTTCTGAAGCGCGCATCCAATATTACCCACCTCACTCAACAAAGATGTGGATGCGAGTGACTTTTTTCCAACCAGAGAGAAGCTAGGGAGAAAAAATGTCGCGCGTCACGACAGCCGTTGATCGGCTCGCACAGAAGCCGATCTGCGAGTAGTCAAAATCATTGACAGCGATTCTGTTCACATCCTAAACGACGCTAGTAGGACAAGCACGTTGCAGGTTTGTACGGCCACTACGTCAAGCTTACGCGTGGATTTTGCAACGTCTTTTTTCAACTAGTGGCTGCTTTGCTGTTGAAGTCGAAGATGTGCTGTGAATACTACAAGCGAAAACTCTTACATTGTTAGGTAGTAGGAAAACGTAAGAGAAACGGCCTGTTGTCTCGTCTATTGTGCCAGTAAAAATTGGTTTCTTGTAGATGAAGGGATTTCTGTCACAATGGTGTTGATTTCGTGCTTTGGTTTTAGTAGTAGTAAACTTGAGTCTAAAGTATGTAAAACACCGACTTTAGCAGCTTTGTCAACCAGAGGCCCGTAACCATGGGACAAGTCAACGGTATGAACGATTGGCACAAACGGAAAATAAAACAGCTGCATATTTGCCTGGGAAATGAATCAAATCCCACATCAATGTCGAACCAAATGCCAAAATGCCAAAACGCACGCCTCGTCGATATGGCCTACCCTGTACCAGATGGCAAATCGTAACACATCACGTGATCTCGTACCTCCATCCCCCCAATCTTCCTCTCGCTTGCGTCTCGGTATCGGCGTCACCTCGCTTCAACAACCCACAACATCCGGGAATCCGCCGACAATCAGCCATCGCGACAACAGCCTCGCTCTGTCGTTTTCGCCATGTCGGCTTCTCCCCCACCGTCGCCGTCGCAGCACGCTACAGCCCACGCCTACGCCAGCAACGGGCTGGAGATCCTGCAGGCTGCCAGCGATGCTGCTCAGGCCATCCAGAATCACCATCCTCTGCAGAATGCCGCTGCCGAAGCCGTCGCCCAGTCCCATGCGGTCGGCGTGCCCATCGCGCCCGCACCCGAGCTGGCGCCGGGACAGCTTCAGCAGCATCTCGTGGCCGGGCCGGGAGGCGTCATGCGGGATCCCACCATCAATCCCAAGCTGACGCGACTTCGACGCGCCTGTGACATGTGCAGCATGCGCAAGGTCAAGTGCGACGACGCTAACATGCCTTGTCGCCCTTGCCGCGAGCTGGGCGTGGACTGTACCTTCAATCGCGAGACCAAGAGACGCGGACCGCCGAACAAGCACGCCGAAGCTGCTAAGGCGGCTAAGAGAGCTCGCATCGACCAAACCGTTGCCCCTCCTGGCTTCCCCTCGTCTCCCTCGCCTCAGAATGCTGCAAAGACGCTCATGACCATATCGACGGATGGTGTCTTGGATGCAGAGGCAATTGCGCCAATGCCAGTGTTGGAGCTTCTGGTGGATGATTTCTTCACATACATACATCCGCTTGCGCCGTTTCCCCACGAGCCCACCTTTCGACAGTCCTTTGCGAATAGAGAGGATCGATTGAAGCCCGAGTTCCTGGGATTGCTGGCCAGCATGATTGGTACTTTGGTCGCATCGTTTCCGCGCAGTGCGAGAGAGCATCTCAAGGCGCAGCACAGCACGCATTTGTTCCCCAAGGCCATTGTCATGATTGAAAAATGTCGTGACATTGCCCTTCTCACGCGTGGGAGCAGATGGGTTTTGAAACAACCCAAAACGCTGGACGACGCTGCCACCAGCTATTTTCTTGGATTGGCTTCCGGCTACACCTTGCAGTGGAATGCATCTCGCCACTTCATGGCCGAAACTCTGACTCTGCTCAGAGAACTCGGCTTTAGCAGGCCCAAGCACCCCGGAGAACTGCCTACCTTTGGGAGTGACAGCTTTGCTCCTGACTCGATGCCGTTCAATCACGTTAAGGACCAGATTGGCAAGCGTATCTTTTGGTGCCTGCTGCTAGGCGTTCGGTAAGTCTTCTTGATTATGCCTATCTCTCTTTGTCTATCAACGGCCCGCTAACTCCATCTATAGCTCGTTCTCGCAGCTCGGCGCGTCTCATACCGACATCGTTATTGCCCCATCAACCCCCAGCCTTCCCTATCCTGCATATCCCGAGAACGTAGATGACATTTGCGTTCTTGCAAACGAAATCATTCACCAAGCAGAGGGTAGTGTGACGCTTCTTACTGGATTCCGTTTCGGTATTGACATCTACACAACCATGAATGGCGTCGTCAGCCTGGAGCTAGCGTACGGCATGAGCACTCTTCCTTGGGCAGACCAAAGACTCCTACTTCGGGATGGTCTCTTGGCTGCCAAAAGCATCATTGATAATCTACCACCGGAGCTCCAGCTGGGCAATTCTGGAGACGAAACGAATCCTCTGGCTGGCATGGAGGATTCCGGCCTCCAGTACGTGCCACCAGTGTGGCCCAACACGCAGCCACCACACGATGTGCGCAACATCATCAAAACACAACCTACGAGGCGCCGACAGCTTCAGTACGAGATACAGAAGGCTAATATTTTTGTATCGCAACTGGCTACAAGATCATATTTTGTGGAGCTTTACTTCAACCTAAGAGATGTCCATCTGAGCGAGCAGCAACAAACTCTTGAAGTCGAGGGTACAAGTGAAGAGGAGAAAGCCATTCAAGAAGATGACAAGGAAATTTTGGAATTCATGTCTGCTGAGCGAGAGATCATTGTCCAAAACCTTTTGACGGTGCTGGGATCCATCTCGCAGCGAAATCTCGAACCCAATGGAGGATCCCTCATCAACAAGATTCGTCAGGTTGCGTCCACGCTCCTAAACGATGCCCCCGAAAGGAAGGGCCCGTTTGCCATCAAGTCAGAAGAGGCTCTGTCTCAGCTCCTTGAAGTCTTAATGAAGCTCGAAAAGACAGGTCCCGTGGGAGAGACCCGTGCACCAGACCCGCTTCAGATGACGGCGGAAGATGAGGAAGAAGAGCTGCGACACTGGGCCGACTTGAGGGAATACCAGCTGCGTTTCGCTGCAAATGGAGGCTTTGCTGGGGAATTGTAAGCTGTGTTCCCATCCGAAAACAGGGAGTTTTCCTTTTCTTCTGCTTCATGTCATTTCTATTTGTGAACTCGGCCGGGTGGCATCCTTGAGACACCCATCAACATATCACATACTTGTCAGATTCTGAAGCAATCATGTATTACTGTTAACCCTTGGAGCTGAGTAACAGTTTTTTTTTGGAACGCGAATCAAAACTTACGGCTGTAGCTGGTAGAAATAAGATTGCGTCGGTGGTCCACTCTTGCAAGACACTACCCAGGTGTACATGAAAAACCTCACCTCTGAAATTTTCAAACACCATGGTCGATAGGCAGCATGAGGGCAGATGAACAGAAGTAAGGAGCAATAATAAATAAAAATAAATAGGAAAAATATAAAAAGAAATATATACAGTAATAGCTTAGTATTTACTAATAATTACTGGGGACCAATGGGGCGATGTCGCACAGATATTTTTCTTAGGACGGTCGATTGAGTCACCAAGCTATACTCGTACTGCATAAGACAATGCCCCCGTTGGCTCAGAACCTTGCCTCTATCACAAACAGCTAAATTTGCTTGTCAGCTGTAATGCCAACATTCCCCGCACTCCACGGCGTGTTCATCCTTATTCCTTTGGGCTTTGATTGCCGCAACTATTCCACAGTAACTACACTACAATGCTACTGAGCGGGGCTTCAATCGTGAGCCAGGGCATAGTGCGCAACTTACGATCCGCTACGCAACAGCTACAACCATGCGGAGTCGACCTCTCTTTACGTCGCATCTTGGCCTGAACTTCACCTGCCACAATCGACTTCGATAATTCACATCGACAGGCCGCTGATACCTCTGAGCTGCGGTTTAATAAAGATACCGAGACTATTAAACTACAACAAGGGGCATATCTTGTCGAATTCAATGAGACTGTCTCTGTCCCATTAGATTATATGGGCCAGGTGTTTGTTCGGTCGTCACTGTGGCGGTCTGGCGCTACACTTACGGCGGGTGTTATAGATGCCGGTTACGAAGGCGCTCTTGGTGCATTGCTCGATATAAAGAATCCAGCTGGCATTATTCTTCATAAAGATGCTAAGCTAGGGCAGATTGTAATGCATCAGTTGGAAGAGAAGGTTGTAGGTTATCGTGGTATTTATCAGTTTTCAGGGAGCAGCCTGGGGCGCGATGGACCTAGTAAAACATGACCATCATTACATACCTACCTACACATTCCTTTTACGGACTACCAATGGACCCGATCAAACCGTTGAGCCGCTTCTCTCCAAGGATCAGAATTATTGTCTTTGTAATTTTGTAATGAGTATCACCAGAACAGCCGCTTGCCTCTCGGTATGTCCATTTCTATCCGGTCGTTTACTGGGTCTAGGTTGAACATGAGAAAAAAGCCATAACACCGGAATACTTAAGCTGCCCCTGACAGCAATTGTTCTATTTTCTAAGTGACATTGAGAAACTCCAGTCATATTATCCCTGTTCTCTCTTCTGCCATCAATCTTGGCTCTGAGAAATGGGCTAAAATAGTACAACTTCCAAAAAAGGAAAAAAATAAAAATAAAAAAGTTGGCGCTTCAATCTAGCCAATCGGTAGTGATCGAAGCTGACAGCCGCTTGGAGAGGTGCTCAGGGGGGCGAAGAGCCTTACCTTCTCCTCTGCTGTGTAACCCATTAATTAGTTCTCTGTTGCAGTGACGTGGCTACGTCTTGAATTATCAAGCCTTTGTCATGCGGAGAGGTGATTTCCGCTCCGCAGGATTCGTCAATGAGCTCATGACTCTGTCATACGGTGTCTTCTCATTCGCTTCTTGGGACGGGGGTATTACGACGAGAATCTTGAACCAGCAGTGTTGACGAAGCACAGCTTTACTGATCTTGTGGATCCATATTCGCTATGTCAATGACAACTCTGCCTTGGGCTTGACCGCTCTTGTAGCGTTTGTATCCCTTGAGGTTGTGTTAGTATCGACGCATGGAACCCGCGGTCATCTCGGAATCTTACGTTAATGACATCTTCTAATGAGAATGTTGAGTCAATGAACACCATAATCTTGCCCTTGGAAGCCAAAGTTCCAAGATACGCTGCATTTTGCCCATTTAACGGCGCGCTGAATGTCATATATCGCCTCGGCACGCCACCCAAGATACTCGGCTGCAACACATTTTGAAGCGTGTGTAGAATTAGACTAAGCCGACCTTCGCTGCCGTCGCCGACGTTGATGAACACGCCCTCAGGCTTGAGATACTTTGGGCATCGCAGAAACAACTCTCGAGAGCCTACCGTATCCAGGATTGCATCAAATTGGCTCGCGCTGTAAGAGTTCTCAAGGGCGGCAGGTATGGACTTGACTAGAGCGTAATCAATAATCTGCATCGTGGCGAGGGAGAGGTTAGTCTTTCTCTGCGTCAGTAGTGAAATTGAAATGAGATTCACTTACCTCATCTACTCCTAAAGACTGCTTCATCCTATAGGCATTTTTGGTGGAACAAGTTGTCACGATGAAGGCACCCAAGTCCTTGCAGAGCTGGATAGCGGCTGATCCTACAGCACCACTACCCCCATTGACAAGAACTCGATCGCCGCTTTTAATTTTGGCCTGACGGACCATTTCCAATGCAACTTGTCCGAGGCAGCTTAGACAAGCAGCTTCTGCAAATGTTATATTGGTCGGCTTGGGGGCGATACAATTAACATTCAACACAATATACTCTGCCAGCGTTCCCTGATTGTGAATGATACTGCCTGATTTAGAAACAGTACCAAACACAGCCGCACCTGGAGCGAATTCAGCTGGAACATCAGGGCCAGCTGAGACTACGCGCCCAGAAAAGTCGAGTTCCGGTATTGCGTTTTTCCTCAAAAGAGACGGAATGTCTCTCATCAGATTTGACCCTGGAGAAGAGAGTGAAGCGTGAGATATTTTGATCAGGACATCTGACCCCTTTGGGGCTGCTGGTGCAGGGAAGGACGGGTTGAATGACAAGACTTTCTCTGGCATACCGCCGCTGCTGAATGTCCAAGCACGCATTGTCGATGACTGAGAAGTATTTGCTGCCATAGTGAGTGTTGCTAACGAGTCTGGTTGTAGAAGGGTAATAGTTGAAAGAAAAAACAGCACCGCGAAACTGGGGCAAGGTTACGCGTATATGTACCTCTGTTGCATGTTCTCGCTGATGGCTTTGAACTATCTGATCTGATGATGCGGAGTTTAATGCGGAGTGGCTGTGACTGACTACTCAAGTTATGGCTAACCGTTTGGCGTAAAGCTGTAACAGATCATGCCTGAATGTAAGCCACGGCTCCTTTCCCATGTCGACACAGCAGGCAGGACACACTCTTTGTAGCCGTTAAGATTCCAAAGATCTTCAGGATTCCAAAGATTGCAGGCTTGCGTCATCAAGTGATCTTTCTGGCATACGTAACTCATACTATACTTGTAAACTTCTGGTTAACCGTTTATTGTGGTTGCCGCTTGTATATGGGGAGAAGCCCCGGTATAAATATTGGGCGTATGTAGTTTATTGAATGTAGAAATCTCAAACGCAGTTCACCTTCAATCGACAACACGAAAGTGATTACAAACTTAGCAAGTTTCTGTACGTAACTACATAAGAATGGCAAGTTTTCGCAATATCGCAGTTCTCGGCGTAAGACGTGCCCTTCTCTCGTCACAGTTGTGAGTGAACAGCTTACTAAGAACTACTGGCGTGTAGGGAACTGGCCAAGTTGGCCGACCGATTGTTAAAGCCTTGATAGACGCAGGCTTCAACGTTACAGTCGTGACGCGGAGTCTAGGCTCTAATCCAAAGGAGGCCAATGGTGCGAGTTTTGTGACTAGCGACTATACGTACGAGTCCCTTGTTAAGATCTTCACGGGTCAGGAGGCCGTGGTGAGTGCCGTGGCTGCTGGGCCGCCTATCGCAGCTCAGAAAGTCATGGTCGATGCGGCAATCCAGGCCGGGGTCAAGCGATTTATCCCCAGCGAATATGGCTCTAGCAGCATTGATCAGCCCCTTGAAGACTTCAAGAAGCTCATGGCACCAAAGACCGAATTGATTGCTTACCTCCGGGAAAAGTGTCGAACACATCCAGAATTTACTTGGACGTGCCTCTCTGGAGGCGCATTGCTTGATATGGTGTGTAATAGATATGGTACCCGATGTCTCTGTGCCGCAACTAACGTAGACGATAATCAGGGTATTCCCAACGGGGTCTGGGGTTTTTCGCTGTCGGATAGAACAGCCACTATATTTGACACTGGTGAAGCTCGTTTCGACTCTACCACAATTCCTGCTATGACGCGAAGCGTGGTGTCCGTTTTGCAAAAGCCTGCGGACAGTGCCAACAAATATCTGCAGATCAGGAGCTTCGTCGTTTCGCAATCAGAGATTCTTGCATTGTTGGAGGACATTACTCAGTCAAAATGGAGTGTATCTTATGTCAATGCCGAGAATCTTCGCCAAGAAGGCTGGAAGTTGCTTGCGGGCGGCAATCCAAAGGAGGGCATCGAAAATATTGTTCGAGGTGCTCTCTTTCAAGGACAGAAAGACATCTCAGTGTCTCAGGGTGCCCTTGCAAATACACAGCTGGGATTACAGACGACGAACCTACGAGACTATCTAGAGAGTATGGTTAAGAACTAACACACGCTCGGGCCAAATGAATGGCAACCTATGTATTTTTCCTGTTGAAATGAGTGTGGCTACCTTCAGAGCAGCCCCCACAGTCATTCAGGCGCCCCCTTATTTACAGCTATCTAACTATGATTGACGGAGATATTAATTTCTTAGCAGACTTTTTGGTCGCACTGAATGGAAGGCATTAAACGTAGGAGTAAGAATGCAGAAAGGAAATAAGTCTCAGTAATTCGAGCGCATGATACAGCTTGAATGTTTTGGAACAACGGTTTAGCGCGAGCGACCCCGATTCCATATTATCAGATGCTACCAAAAGGAGAAACCACATGTAAGCTAGGATATTTGGCACTAGGGAATGCTAGCCAATCCCACACGGGGCCTGACACACTCCCTACAGCCCACTGAATGGAAATCTGCCTCTTGGAGAGATGTGGTATCTTTCTCTGGTCACATTAGTGATGAGAATGACTCTCGGAATATTTTATCGCTTATTTTTTTCTTTCTTTTCCTTAGTTTTTGTTGAACAATGCCAAGGCGTTCTAGATGGGGTTGTCACACCCCCTAGCTGTCATTGGATGCGCGAACATTCTCTAGGAACACGAATCCTCCAATAAATGTAATATTCATGACTTGCTGCAATGTGACTTTTTAGAAGTTATTCTTCGCAGTTAGATGTCGCCACTTTATCAACGAATCTTGAATATTGGAACTATTTCTACCAAGCATTTATTTTGCCGAGAGATAATGCCTTCGATGAATGTACCTGAGGTGCCGTGGCACGCAGCTTTTCCCTCACCGAAGAGACAAGAGCCCGAGACAATGACGCGGGGAGAAGTTCTCAAGATGATTAAAGAAGATGAAAGCGTGGCTGGAAAAGACTACTTACTGATTGATCTAAGGAGAACCGACCATCAAGTATGTTACAGCCTTGAATAGCTCGAAATCGGCTGTTACTGACCAGAGCCTGATTTCAGGGTGGCACTATCCGGGGCTCTATCAATCTTCCCGCGCAAAGCTTATACCCAGCTCTACCAACAGTCTACAATATGGTCAAAGCCGCCGGAATTCGGAGGGTCATATGGTACTGCTGTAGGTTTTTCCTTGGCTGTGGGGTGATGACCGGACTAATGACTCAAAATGGATAGCATCTTCTCGTGGCCGGGGCACCCGTGCTGCTTGCTGGTTTGGTGATTATTTAGAAGAGAGAGGAGATACGAGTACTCGGAGCCTTATTCTCCTGGAAGGAGTTAAGGGATGGGCGAAAGGAGGCGCTGAATACGTAGAATGTATTGATGGTTACGACCGCGCTTACTGGGAAAGCCAGTAGGGTTGCTTAGACCACTGGTAGTGGGAAGCCATAGAAATGTTGACCTTTTCTCATGAAGAAGAAAGCATTTCGCTAGTTACTTTACAGAGATAATGAACATTTGTCCGTCATCTGCCACTAATACTCACCATAAAGCTATTTCTTTGGCTGGGATCAGACGTTGAATGGGAGTGGAGCATCAGAACCATGAACAAGGCGTAGATTTAGCATCGACGAGCCCCAGTAGTGCCTGCCAATTAGCGAAGCGACCCTTATGATTAGCGCCCAATACTGATGTTGACTCGAGTATATAAGGATATGGAATACGACGGTGCTCTCTGGCCACAGCGAAGTCAGTTCCACCTCAGAACCCAAGTAATGAACTGTACTAACATTCTTTGTGCTTCTGTTGCCCGCCAGAGCCGAAATTTGACATTGTTACGGCATCAAATACGACCTTGCTTGAGGCTTGGAGATATTCATCCAGAGCCAAGAAGGCGCTCTCTATCGCGAATTCGTCTTACCATGAACGGACACGGAGATTTGAACAACACACACGCTGCCAGGGCGACTGCTATGCTAGAAATTGACCCAAAGTACAGCAATAAGTCGCTGGCTATCGGTACCCACGAAGATGAAGCCTCTATTCGGCAACACTACCGGCCGTTCTTATTGCCCTCAGCTACACAGGACGATTGGATTGCGAATTTGGAATTGGCTACGACCGTGAAAATGGTTGAGTCAGAAATTCTCGACAAAAAGCAAGATCGCCTCCGGATCCTCGTTTTATACGGAAGTTTAAGAAACAGGTGAGCGCACTGGCGAATTTTGTTTCAAGATTTCGCTGCTGACACTGCGACACAGATCGTTTTCCCGCCTTTTGGCCTACGAAGCATCACGTATTCTGTTTCGTCTTGGATGTGACGTCCGCGTGTATGATCCCTCTGGTTTACCTCAAAAAGATGATGTGCAGCATGACCACCCAAAAGTTCAAGAACTGCGTGAGCTGAGTAAATGGAGTGATGGGCACCTTTGGGTCAGTCCGGAACAGCACGGAAACCTAGTGAGTTTATACATTGTATAGAATTGGCGATGCAACAAGTTCTAAAATGCAGCAGACGGGTTTGTTCAAACAACAGATAGACTGGATCCCGCTATCTACTGGCTCCGTACGGCCGACTCAGGGCAGGACCCTGGCCATTGCGCAGGTCAGTGGTGGCTCACAGTCGTTCAACGCTGTTAATTCGTTGCGGATTCTGGGGCGCTGGATGCGCATGTTTACCATACCGAACCAGAGCTCTGTTCCAAAAGCCTATACCCAGTTTACGTCTGAGGCAGAGGGTAGCCGCATGATTCCCAGCTCAAACCGCGATCGTCTTGTGGATTGCATGGAGGAGCTGGTCAAATACACAATCGTCATGCGCCCTCATTTTGAGGTCTTCGGAGATCGATATAGTGAACGCGAAGAAAGAAGGCAAAAAGAGGCAGTGCAAGTATAGACTCTGTTAGGGTACACAAGAGTCATTCAACGCCGAGTCTTATGGGAACTAGATTGCACCCGCCGGATACGAATATTCGCTAGGCGAAAAAATAGCTGATACGAACTCAGCGTGTGATTTCATAGAGGAATTTATAAATGCGTATATATCTAGATCATTGGTAATCAAGGATCAGCCGAACGATGCATTTCTCACAATGGTCCCTTTGCAGCCTCAGGTGCAATCTCCACTATGAATGTTTGATGGCCGTCAATCTTTGACGGCGAATATCTTGTACGAAGCTATGGAAATTTTTTTAATTCATGGAGATAACACAAATGAGAGGGTTCAACTTACCAGTCCATTCGTTGAAGTCAATGTCTCGAACGTTGACCGCGTCACTTTTTGTCACCCTGCAACCGGTATCTGTGCAGCAACCTTTGTCCTGTTGCGCAGGATCAGAGCTGCAAGTGGGGAGGCTGTTGGAGCAGTTATCGGTCTCATTATGATAGACATTCAAGTCGTTTCCTGAATCCTGTATGATGATGCCTAGGTAGATTACCCAGTTAGCAAGAAATATCCCCACCCAAAAGCCTCGTTTCACAAACCATTGAAGCCGGCTTCTTTCAGGTACTTCTCGTACATCCCCACCTCGCTTGCTCCGGCAATGCAGCCGACGTACAAAGCCATGCTCTTCTTGATAGTATCTGGCAGTGGGCCCTTGGCAAGGATGTCTGAAATGGCGACTCGTCCGCCCGGCCTCAAGAGACGGAACATCTCATTAAAGGCGAGCTGCTTCTCCTCTTCGGGGACAAGATTGACAACGCAGTTGGAAATGATGCAATCCGCGATACCGTCTTCAAGCGCAATGCGCGTGATTTGAGACTGTACGAACTCGGCATTTTTCTGGCCCCATGAAGCCTTTAGTGCCTCTGCCTTTTTAAGCATATCCTATGTAAAAAAGAAACCATGTGTGTTAGATAGACAGCTCATAGTTGTGGGATCTTGAACGGACCTCGTTCATGTCCACGCCAATAACCCTGCCGGTTTCCCCTACCTTTCGCGCGGCGAGGAAGACATCAAAACCAGCACCGCTTCCAACATCAATCACGGTCTCTCCCTGTATTAACCGTGAGCGAAATTATTAGAAATAGATTCTTGTTTCGCGAAATACGCACTTCATGCAGAGTCGCGATTGCGAGAGGATTGCCACAAGAGAGGCCCAAGTTGGCATCCTGAGGAATATCTGACAATTCTTCCTTTGTATACCCAAACGCTTTCGCCACAGAATCGGCATACCGAGCTTCTACTCCTCCTGCAGCGGCTGAATACCGCTTGCCAACTTCGGCGTAAATGTCTTGAACGTTCATTGCTGATGGGCTGAAATGCTGGTTAGCGTAGTTTGGTGATGGCTTTGAAGAATAACCGTTCTGAAGAAACAGCTATGGCCTTCTTATACCTGAACTCGACAATTTCTGTTCACCAAAATACCCGCCTTGTGAAGCCTTAAAAATGATTTACACAGGTCCAGCGGGGACTGTTTGGAGAGTCACTCATTTATTGCCTAATCAAGAGCTTCTCTGGGCATTTGGGGTTTTTGTGTCGTGTCGCTATAGATGATGCCTGCGCTATTCTCGAAATAGTAAGAAATCGGTATGTCATCGCGCCTCCACCTCTTGCGTCTCTTTGCCGCCCTAGATGGAAGAAACAAACGCTCGTTCTAAATTCTCCGTCTTTCTGCATAGTCAATTTTCATATAGACAAGTATCAGCAATATTGCGTCAAATAATTGACTTGATTGGCGGCCCGTTCAAAGGTCGAAGAAGCATCTACAATGCCTGGTTCCCCGCCTTCAACCATGATATCCAAGTGGTCATCCAAATCTCCGAAACAAAAGGCGACTCGAATTCGAAACAATCAGCGGAGACATCGTGCCAAAGTCAAATTTCACATATCTACTCTTGAAGCTGAATTGGCGGAGTCACAGAGGCAGTTGATTGCTGCCGAGCATCGCATCACGGCGCTTACGGCTGAAGTGGAACGGTTACTAAAAGAAGCAAGAAGAGAGCCCGCCCTCACGGGTGTTTCACTTGTGCAGCATCCTTTGAGCTCGTCCATGCCTCTTATCGTATCGGAGGCTCCTTGTCCCTGTTCTTGGAATAGCCAGGGGCAACTGGGCAGTTCGTTGTCCTGCAAACGGGATACCGTGGTCGACCTGCCGTTTGACACGCCAATTATTCCAAACTCCAGGTTAATAGACAACATCAGCGCTCATTCAGGGATAAACGCTGGAAATGATATGGAAAAGAACGACTTAGCGCTCACTATAGCTTTTGTAGCCCAATATGACTGTCAGAGTCTGCCACCGCCGCAGCCCGGCGAATCGACAACAGATTGCGTTGCTGCATATGGAATCATTGAGCAACAAAACTTTAAGGGTGTTGACATGGAAGCTATTCATCAGCGGCTCCAGTCAGGATACAGAAGAGCCAAAAGACCGGGGGATGGATGTACGGTTGCAAACAGCCTCCTTTACGGCATCATCAGCTATCTTAGCCCAGTATAACACGATGCACCAATATGTTTTTCTACATAACTTTTAGTATGTATAACGCCTTCAAGAGATCAATTACAGCGTTTCAATAGTTATGCCATGAAAAGTTGGTTCTATGGGGATGTCATGGCTTGAACCATAAATGGTGGAATATTTGGAAACTTACGAAGTTGTTGCATTCCTCGGTAGAGAAGCCAACGTTGGGTAGCCGAGTGATGTACGCCAGGTCCACCATTTTACGGAGTTCGTGAGCGTTGTTTTTACTTTCTAGAAGATACCCGTATGATGACTACCAGCAATTCGTGTCTCTATCATCTTGGCTAACCCACGTTGTTCATCTACCATGTGCTGTGAAGATTTCCGCATACTCGCCAGTTTACAGAATCTATCAACACTTAAATAACGCAGACAGGCATTGGATGCAGCAAGACATATATAGAAAAACGTGAAGAGGTGGTAATGCCCCATGGGGAAGTATCTCCACTTATTAGGCTTTGAGTCTGGGAAGTCCGCATTTCCCCAAATCCCGGCTCTTCCCCGTCAGCCAGCCCCCCCGGTATCTCGAAACGCGTTTAAATCGGCTTTAGCATACGAGTTATGTACGTTCTTTTAGACACGGCACTGGAGACGCCACAGACTAGCTTGTTCGCCATTATATATGGAGACCTGATTTGAGCTCTCAGCTGGATCTTGAACGGCTTCGAACTAAAAGGCGGCTATATCGACGATCGTGATCAGTCTTCATTATCTATTGTTCACCAAAGTTTTGCGAGTCCTCTAAGGGTTTATTTCTACTCTCAATGATCCCATCATATGCGGCTTTGAACGTGAGCTATGCAGTGAATACGAATATCTTTACCCATTCACTTGCAAAACCTTACTATGAATTTGTGAAACTAACGTGATTATTTCATGGAAGTTGGTATCCCAGGCTCAGACACTATGAAAGGTATTGCTTTTAACGCCAAATTAATATTTCTCGCTATCGGCTATATGATTGATAGGCCAAGTCAGTTGGTAGCTGGGAATGCCTTCATGTCCAGCTACCTGAACTTGAAACCTTTGGGTAACCACCAAGCAATCTGCAAACCTGTCATTACAAGACTAGTACGAGGTACTAGTTGCGAATGATCTCTCTTCCATCCAACCAATCCATAAACCAGGCATAGCCCATCAAGATCTTCCTTCGCCATGACCGCGTCCAAAAGAAATTCCCAGACCTCCAACTCAGCCACGCTCCATAGCCTGTATATTCACGTTTGCCCTGAACTACACCGTCGTATCTTCCCGTATAGGTGACCAGAGAGCGCTGCTTATATTTAAATGTAGACTTGTCATCCTTGTTGAGCCGGTTGATCATATAATCTGCTTTTTGAATCGCGACTTCAGCAGTTGTTGGGAGAGTCCCGCCTTCAATATCTCCCGCATCTCCCAATGCGAATATATTCGGCAGAACGGTGCCATCTGGTGCGAAAGCATTGAGGTAGTCATCTGTCAAGATCCGGACCAATCCTTTCTCCGTCTTACGAAGGTTCAATTTGTCGATGAGAGGAACAGACTTGTTTCCCGTGGCCCAGATGAGCATACCATAGCCAGTAGCCCCGTCCTCTTGAGTTTCAATCGTATTCGGGGTAACTTTGAGGATGTGCGTGTTCGTCTTAACGTTAACTTTGCCAGTTTTCAGGGCGCTGCAAGCGTATTCTGCCAGTTTTTGATCAAATGGTGCCAGAATCTGAGGAGCCACGTCGTACACAGAGACAGACGCCTTACCCTTCAAGTGGGGAAACAGGACTCCAACGTCTCCGTTAAACAAATCCGTGAGCTCAGCCGCGACCTCGATACCAGTAGGACCGCCACCGACAATAGCCACGTGCAGCAGTTGCCTCTGACGGTCTTCCGACATTCCTGGAAGCGAGGCCATCTCAAGAATGTTGTTCAATCGGCTGCGAACTGCATTCGCGTCGGCAACATTCTTGACAAAGATGGCATTCTCCGCCACACCAGGGATGCCGAAAGTGTTGCTGCGACATCCTGGTACAAGAATGACTTTGTCGTATTCGACATTGAAACGCTCATCCTTGAGCTCCTCGAATGCTGGTTGACAAATGAGGGTTTGTGCTTCAAAATCGACGTCGACGACCGAAGCCTTGATATATTTTGCATGGAAATCCCTGCGCCGGAGGGGCTCATGTGCCAATCGAGGGTCGAACAGTCCACAAGCAGCACTGGCCAACAATGGAGTAACTGCAGAAGTATTTTCTGGCGAAATTAGAGTGACATCGTACTTTTTGTGATCGATACCATAGCCCAGGCTATAGCCAGCCCAACCACTCCCAACAACGACTACTCTTTCTTTCTGTGCAGCCATAATTCAGGTATAGATGTAGACAAACCAAAAGTGGCTGTTCAGTCATGGAAATTGATGGATTGTTCTCATTTGAATACGTTCAATTAATATATATACACTTGAAGAGGAGTGGCGATCAACAAGACGCCTACATGGGGTCAAGAACTAATGGTATTAAAGTTCGACATAATTACTGCGTACTGACGTCACCAAAGAAACAAATGCGACCCCTAAAGAGGAAAAGACAATTAAAAGAACAGTATATTTATCGATGAAGAAGTGACTTGCAAACATATAGAGCTTATAGTAAACTACCGTGTCTCTACTGCTGATGGAGTACGTTACGCTTAGTGGAAGTGAGTTATGAGCTACGAATAGCTAAAGCAATGGTCTGGGACAATTACAGCGGCAGCGCACAGGGGACAAAGGTATCTCCAATTATTTTCTTGGTAAGTCTCTCAACTCTGTAACTGTAGTTCAGTGGCATAAGAGGGTTCGCAATTTATTCGGAGTCTTTGAACTTTTATGAGGATACCGAAAGCCGAATCCATGAGGAAGAAAGACAAGAGAGTGGTCCAGGCACTCCATAGTGGGGATAAAATTCCCGAGTTAGTTCGGAGTCGTGGCTCGGAATATTACCCAAGTGCCCAGTCGGGTGAAAGAAGATGCGTACATCGGAGAATAGAAGTAGCGATTCAACCAATAATAGAGAAGCCTGGGGGTAGAAACTTTGCACATGAATCATGTTACGAATCGGGCATATATGCTAGGTATTTGAGTAATAGATACAATTGTCAAAGGACACACCGTGGCTCTGGCTTCCTTATGTTGGCGGATGGATTCGGCTGGATGTGCTGGCAATGGGAGGGTCACCCAAATTAGTACCTAATGGAGAGTCTCGAGTACCTGGATTCAGCCAGAACATTGCATTCACAGCGGCTTATCTAAGTGATTTAAAAGAATGTTTAAAATGTTTATATACAGGGTAATAATTCCTGAATCGATTAAGAGTGACGGTCGCTGTCTGTTTCCTTGTGGATGTGCGTTGCCTCTATAATGAGCAATTGCTGATTGGTGGCCAGCCTCTGTCTTAATCCGGAGGAACGTACCGGGGTCATCTGCCTGGAATTGAATCTTCATACAATACTCAGTTCATAGGAAACCATAAGTTAAAACAAACACTCCATTTTTATATAAAATCACTACCAAAAGAGCTATCGCAACGAAATTCATAACTGTCTTCATAAAAATACTTTTTGCACAAGACTAAAAATAACAGATATCAGTCGATACCAGTCGGCTTATGGCATGATGTAGTAATAGCCCGGTAAGCGTGCAGGTAAGCCTGCTTGACCTGATAATCCGTCCCTACTTTCATTTTCTAAACCTCCCCAATGTCCAATCTATTCTACCAGACATTCTATCAAACTCGACGGCCGCTCATGCCCCTCCAAAGTCTCGGGTAGTTCACACCAGCCTCATCCATAGTCTCAATGAGCACACCAACACCAGGATGCAGACCGGCGGCCACAGCACGCTTCGTCCATTCCTCTCTGGGCAGCACCTTGAGGGCCTCGCCATCGGGCTGCCCATTTTGACCAATAGTCTTCAGACCGTCGAGAGCAAGCACCTCGTCTCCCACCTCGTTGAAGTAAGTCACGTCGTTGCGCTCGACAACCACGGCAGATTGACTGTCGTCAAACATGCGGCCGATGATGCCATTGCACACAGTATCGACGAGTACGAGGTCCATGAATCCCCTGTTGCGTCGAGACTCGGGCGCCGCCCCCAGTATCCTAGCGTACTTGATAAAGGCGTTGACCCAATCCTTCTCTGCCTCGTCGCCAACAGCATCGCTTCCCTCGCGGACAATGGTCGATGGGCGATGGATCTCGACGCGCAGATTGGTCAGCGCACACGCCTGCTCGAGGAACTTCTCACTCGCCCACTTGCTGCACATGTAACCTTCGGTACCATCGGGGATCATTGCCTCTGCAATATCAATGTGCGCCGCGGGGAAGCCATCTTCCTTGCTGTTCTTGTGCAGCATGCCCAGACCAGCCGACGACACGTAGTACATCGGAATGTGACGCCTTAGACACTCGCGTGCGATCTGCATAGTCGACCCCAGGTTTGATGCCCGGACGTCCATGAAGTGCTTAACATGCGAAGTGTCTGCACCACAGTGGATGACAGCAAAGGCCGAATCGAACACGGACTGCGCCGTCGACTCTGAGAGGCCAAAGAATGGCTTGCCAAGGTCACCAGCGTGGTAAACGGCGCGCGGGTTTGACGGCAGAGAGCCCTTTGCGAGTCGCTGGTCGAGGTTACGCACCGCCAGACAGTGAACTTGAGTGACGGAGGGATGGGCCAAGAGGTGTCTGAGCAAGTGCCGGCCGAGAAGACCGGTGCAACCCGTCAGGATCACAACTCCAGTTGCCGTGGGCTTTCCACCAACACGAGAGTCGACGAGTTCTCCAAGCATGTCAGCTGGTACCTTGGTCTCTGCCTCCCAGTCGACCGAGATCTCTGCCGGCCTGGCTTTCTTGTCACCCTCATCAGAGACCGAGGTGGCGCTGCCCGAAGTTCGGGAAGGAGTAGAACCTCCAGAGCTCTGCGCGCTGCTATCGTCAGAAGCGGCCAGCAGCTCCGTAGGCAGATTCTCTACGGCATGCTGGACGAGATCTGCCAGGCTTCCGCTTCCCATGATGCTCAGGGTTGGCACGTTGACCTGGAGATTGCGCAGGAACCACGAGTGAAGGTCCACAGAAACCAAGGAGTCGATGCCGAGGTCAGTTGAACGCGAGGCCATGAGTTCTTGGTCCGTTGTGGAAGCGTCCAAGCCCAAGGCGGTGCGCACTTGGGCGGCGAAAGCCTCCTTAACGACCTCTCTCGCGTCGTCCAGCGACTGACACTGTCGCAGTCGCTCCCCAACGCTCGCGGTTGCAACATTACCAGCGTCTGCCTGGTCATCACGACCGTCGTTGACGACGACGAACGCACTAAACTTGGGGTTCTTGCACCATAGTGGCGCGTCAAGGGCGCCCGCCTCGTCGTAATCAACGTCAGCAATGGACGTGGTCAGCTCGGGTCCAACAGGACTCTCTAGACGGCATGCATCGATACCCTCACAGATGGACTGACACCAATCACCGTCTGACATGCGCATCATGCGGTATCGGCGGACAATAGCGTCGAGCTCGCCACGAGCCAACTCTCGCTGCATGTAACCCGCACCGAGAATGGCACCACCGTTGACCGTTGCAGCGCGGAGTCCGCGCTTCCGTCTCGCTCCGGCAAGTCCGCACAGGAATGTATTAGCAGCAGCGTAGTTGGCTTGGCCGTGATTACCGATGACACAGTTGATAGACGACACGAGAACAAAGAAGTCGAGGTTCGTCGTGGCAAACAGACGGTCCAAGTTGAGACCACCAATGATCTTGGGACGGAGGACGTCGATCAGCTGGTCGAATGTCATCTTGAGGATTGATGTGTCTCGGAGAACCATGGCACCATGGATAACACCGACGATTTCTGGGAGGGTGCTGACGATCTGAGCGTGAGCTTTGTGCAGAGCTGCTTCATCAGTCACATCGCAAGGGAGGACAACGACCTTGACGCCCTTGCGCTCATGGTTCGCCAGCCAGTCTGCAGAGATATCAGGCGTTCGGCTGGTCATGACCAGTGTCTTGACTCCCGCATCGATCATCCAGTCGGCGAGAGCGAGACCCAAGGCACGGGACATACCGACAACCCAGTAGGTCTTATCGGCCTTGAACATGGGCTTGGCATCGAGACGGCTGATGCGTACAGGAAGGGCCGAGCTAACTGTCCAGTCAATCAAGCTCAACGACTCAGGACCTTCCTGAAGACGAGCAGTTCCCTCAACGAGGTCTTCAAGACGCTCGGTAATCGGGGCAGGGTAACCAGTCTGAGCCGAAGCCTTGACATCGGCGAGTGCCTTGCTCAGCAGAGTTCCCAGGGCGGCAGGAGAAACAGCCCGGTTCGCTGTGCCAACACTCGAGCTCAGAGCATCGGTGCTCAAGATTACTAGTGAGCGGTTTTGGCTTTGCAGGGCGCTGACCAAGGTCGCCTCGCCGTCAAGGCCATCTTGGCTGGAGAAGCCAACAAAGGCAGACGGGATGGCAGGGAGTTGTTGCAGCAATTCGCCCATGTCAGACTGCGTTACAAATGGAGGCAAGCGGATCCAAGAATCATCACCGTCAGCAGAATCCGTTGTGAACACGACCTGGATGCCCTGAATCTCGGACTGGATGCGAAGTGCTACTGAAACAAGAGGTGGCGGGTTGTGAGCTACCAGCACTGCCTTGAGTCCTGTCAGGGGGCGGAGAATTTCCGTGGCAATCAGATGCGCCGAGAGAGCTGCCAGCGTAGTGTGATCGTCCCCATTGTCGGGAACAGCCACAGCTGACGAGACAGGCACTCTCAGACGAGGAGCGAGAGAGCTGCTGAGAACGAGGTACCGCTTCCCGTCGGCTTGAGCTCCGAGCACTACAAACATGTAACCCAGCGCGCCGCATCGGATAGCAGATGATGTGGAAAGGACCGTCTGTAGCTCGATGGAGGCTTCTGAAACGGCGGTTCCTGCGTCGCTGAGACTCTCGATGAAGGGGTTCTGGCCTGGGAACTCCCGAAGAGCAACAGTAGGTCCAGTCTCCTGACCAGCAGCAGCTGTGGACTCCAGCTCAACAGCCGCGGACTGCTTGCTAAGATCTCTTGGGCGTGTAACAGTGCGACGTGCTGACATGTATCTGTCATTGACCTCGGAAATGGGCCTGATTCTCGCGAGAAGCTGACGGCCATTCTGTTCGATGATGACCTCGGGCTCGGAGCTCCAGACGGTGCCACCAGTGTCTCTGCCACTGTTCTTCTCAGCTGCAAAGTGATGCAAACGCAACAGCGCCTCGGCAAGGACCTCAGGCTGGACGCTGTCGGGATCAATTACGTCTAGCTGCTGCAAGAACAGGTCAGGCGTCTCGTTCTCCGCCACACGCCCGAAGCCGACTGTCATGTTCGAAAAGGGGGTTGATTCAACTCTTCCGTTTGTGACCCAAAGGAGCGTCTTGCCCGCGCCGAACATGCGGCGCACTCCCTCAAAGGCCTCGGTGTCGTTGCGCAGGGTGATGTCCTCGAAGACGGGCATATCGAGCTCACTTAGACTGAGAACCGTGGAAGAAGCATCTGCGATGCTGTGATCAACGGTTTGCAAAGAGGAGAAGTGGTGCACTTGGCGAGCGAGCTTGCGCGAGGTGAAGATGTCGCTGAGGCCTTTAATGAGTTTCTCAGTGCGTGGTGTCTTACCACCGACGAGAACCAACTTGTCCACAACGTCTTGTTGTCGAGGGGCCTCGATCGGTTGTCGTAGGAAGCTGACTGTGTCGTCGACGGCCTGCGCGACGAAACCGACCTTGCTGAAGATGCCCTCAAACTCGACGGGCGTGCGTGCGTCGATGCCAGAGAAGCCTGTCTTGCGCAGAATACGATCCCACTCGGCGGCTGTGACGTGCGGCGACAGAGTGCGGTTCTCATGCGTACCAGCGCCGAGCCACCATCCGTCCAAGGGGCCAAAGATGAAGCCACCACTGGCAATTCCGTCCCATGCATCCAGACCTTCACCCACGACTAGGAAGCCACCGGGACGAAGGAGTTTACGTGCGTTGGCAATGCAGACCTCGAGGTCAGGCGTGGCGTGGAGGACGAGGTAAGCGACGACGAGGTCGTAAGTGCCCGCGGCGAAACCTTGAGCGGCGGGATCACGTCCAATGTCGAGCGTCTTGAAGATCATGCGGTCCTTCTGGGTGCTGAAAGTGTTTCCAGCCCTTTCGAAGAAGGACGGTGACAAATCAGTGTAAGTGTACGACTTGAAGGACTTGTTGATTCTGCCAAACACTGCCTTTGTGGCCGAACCTGTGCCTGCTCCGATCTCGAGCATGTTCAAGTGAGGGTAGCGGTCGACAAGCTGCTTGACTGCTTGTCCAACCCAATCGGCCGTCTCACGGAAACCAAAACCGCCAGCGTAGTAGCGGTCCAGGATATCGGAGCCATCGGCACGGAACTGCTCGATCATTGTTGTCTCTCCCGCAAACACGCGCGGCATCTGTGTTCCTACGAGGTGCATGATTTGCACATCAGGCGTATCCTCGAGGCCTGCCTCTCGGGCCGCGGCGTCGAGGTCGGCTCGGGTGTCATTCTTCCAGCTGTCCTCGGCCCATTTGTGTTGTCCAGCGTCGACAACGCTGACGACGTGCTTCGCAAAGTTCAAGTACCAACTCTCCGGGGCCTCACGGCGCTTGGGAGAATCGGCACTGACGTCGCGGTCGAACTGCCTAAGGTAGTAGATGGAGATACGCTCCAAGAGCCTGATGAAACGAGAGTCGGATTCGGTGGCTAGGGTGGCGGCTGCGATACCGTCGGGAAGGGAGGGGATCCAGTCTACTTTGGAGAAGACTTTGCGTTCCTCAATACGCGCGGCACCGAGAGGAAGGAATGTCGCATCCTGAAGCTGGACGGCAGCATGAGAAGGAGTTGAGGCACTGTAGATGGCACTTTGGCCGGTGATACCCGATGCGTTGGCCTTTGTCAGTTGTGACTCAATGGGGAACACATTGCCACCATCGGCACCCCAGCAGGCCGGGTTGAGTCTAACATGTCGAATTGTGGTGGGCAGATGCATGATAGTCAGTTCCTGGTCATATGGGTAGCTGTGTGCCAGCATGACGGACTGCAGCGCGGCGTCGAGCTCAATAGGATGGATCAGTAGGCCAGCCTCGTCCTCTTGACGCTCCCGGCGCATCTGGCAGCCTGAGCGGCGGTTCTTCCTGCGCAGTTCTGACAGCGACTGGAAACGGCCTGAGAAGCCATAGCCAAGGTCCAGCAGCGCGGAGTAGAAGGGTTCGGGATCAACCTCGATGGCGTGAGATAAGGGGTTTTTCTTCGCAGGGAGCAGTGCCTTGTCCGGTTCTCCAAGGAGAACGTCGACAGTGGCGCTGGCGGCCAGTTGAAGGTTGTCGTCGCGCTGTGGTCGAGCGATTGAGTAGACGAATCTTGCTCGGATGTGATCTTTGGTTCGCTCAATATCGGAGAGACTGACGAGGATTTCGATGCCACCGCGTGCGTCGTCTTCTTGGTCGAAAGCGACAGCCTGGTGGATGACAAAGTCGTACACATCGATGAGCCTGATTGATGCTTCACCAGCGGCCTGGCGGGCTGCTTCAATGGCTGTGCACACATAGCCTGCAGCTGGGAGAATGATTTGATCCTGGACACGGTGTCCCTCCAGCCAGTCCAGCTCGGAGACTCGGATGCGGTGATTCCAGCTCATGTCGTGAGGGCTGCTGTGCGGTGCTGCGTGGCCGAGCAGCGGGTGGACATTCTCAGGTCTCGTTCGAAGCTTCTTAGAGACTCGGGATTCGTGCCAGAAGCGCGTGTTGTGGTTCCAGCTGTATGTGGGGAGGTTCTTGACGAGTTTGAATCGTTTCTCTTGCTGGCCGGTGATGGCCCGCTCGTAAGCGTCGATGTTGATGGTTCCAGGAGGCAGATACGACCAGAGGAAACCCACGAGAGAGGACAAAGACTCGACATCGTCGGATCCACGGGCGAGCGATCCATGATGAGGAGCATTTCCAATGGTGTGAGTGGTGGGACCTTTGAGGGCAGCGTGAGGGCCGACCTCGACGAGGACATCACACAGCTTGGCTTCCGAAGCGAGAGTAAGAGCTTGCAAGAACTGGACGGGCTGGACCAAGTTCTCGGCCCAGTACTTATCACTGAGGCTCACAGCGGCGGCATCGTTGACGGCCACAGGCTTGCTGTGGACGCTGGAGAACCAAGTGCAGTCCGACTCGCCAGCAAGAGGCGAGATACCGCACTTCTGGAGTGAGGCCACATACGGCTCAAACAACGGGAGCATGTGGTGCGAGTGGTATGCCTTGTCCACCTTGAGGCGGCGGTTGAAGGTGCCCTCGTCTTGCAGGATAACCTCCAGCTCCTTGATGGCCTCCAGGTCACCTGAAATAGTAACACTGGTGGCCGAGTTGACGGCAGCCACGACGATACGGCCCTTGAACATGTCATCGGAGACCAGCTCGGCAGCGTCTTCAGGAGATGTGCCGACTGCCAGCATGGCACCCTGTTGCTTAGAAGCGCTTTGAACTTCATTGAGTCTGGCAAGGTGAAGACCACGGTAGTATGCGATGCAGATGGCATCACGGGCAGAGAGGAAACCCGCGGCGTGGGCAGCAGCGATTTCTCCTGAACTGTGACCTACAACGGCAGAGAAGCGGACGCCGGTATTGCGCAGCAGATGGACGACCAAGAGCTGGACTGCCGTGCAGAGAGGCTGTGAGAAAGCGGCCTCGTGGACGCGAGAGGAAGAAGCTTCGGAAAGCAGCTCTTTCTCGAGAGACCAATCTGGAGCATCGCTGCCGAGAGTGGACAGATGCTGGTCTAGCGCCTGAATAAAGTCCCGTGCCGCCTTGGACTGTTGGATAAGGCCAGCGCCCATACGCGGCCACTGAGCGCCCTGACCAGTGAAGACACCCAGGACTTTGTTCAAGGCCACAGGAAGAGCCTTGACTACAGTTGGAGCATCCTCGAGTGCGCTGAGCAGCGCCTCGACGGTTGGAGGTGACGGGACAGTGACTGAAGCTCGCCAGGTGAGGGTCGACCGACGCTGACGCAGCGTCCAGGCGAAATCGCCAATGTTTAGGGCTTTGGCGTTTTCGGTGGCAAGGAACTCACGATATTGATCGAGGTTCGCTCGGAGAGAAGCCTCAGACGATGCTGAGAAAACGAAGGGGGTAAAGAGGGATTGTGTGTCCTCCACTGCTGCTGCTGAGTCCACGTTCTCTTGGAAAGACTCCAGGATGGCGTGCGCATTGGCACCACCAAATCCGAAGCTGTTGCAGCTGGCTCGCCTCACGGAGCACTTGGGCCACGGCTTGGCGGCGGTGGCGATCTCAAGGTTCTTGTAAAAGGGGGCAACTCGGTCGCTGAGCTTGTTAAACAAAAGGTTGGGCGGGATGCTGCCGTGCTGGATTGCCAGAGATGCCTTGATGACAGCGGCCAATCCGGCAGTACCCTCAGTGTGACCCAAAACAGTTTTTATTGAGCCGGTATATAGGGGATTTTCCGGCGTCTGGAGAGAGCTGAAGACGTCGTGAATCGCCTTGGCCTCGACGGGGTCACCGGCTGGTGTACCAGTTCCGTGGGCTTCGAAGTACTGGCAGCGATCTTCTGGGTTGTTTACAATGTCAAGGCCAGCCTTGGCATAAGTTTGTCGGATCAGAGCCTCCTGGGCGGACGAGCTGGGCATGGTGATACCAGGGGTAGCACCGTCCTGGTTCAGGCCAGTTTCGCGAATAATACACTCGATATGGTCGCCGTCCGCGAGAGCAGCGCTCAGTGTCTTGAGCACCACGGCGGCTACACCATCACCTCGAGCGTAGCCGTTGGCACCAGCATCCCACATACGGCTCTGGCCGTCAGGGGAAAGCATAGACAATTTACTCTCAGTAACGAAGTTCTCGGGTCCCAGGATGATATTGCTACCGCAGGCGAGGGCCACACGGCTGTCTCCAGCTCGCAGCGTCTGAACAGCCATATGGACGGCTACCAGACTGGACGAGCAGGCCGTATCGAGTGATACAGACGGGCCGTGCCAGTCAAAGGCGTATGAAATACGGTTGGCCAGGATACTACGAGCAGTACCAGTGGCAGCATAGGTAGGTGTGTCATCAAGGTCTCTCAGCAGCATGGCGGCGTAATCGTCCACCATGGCTCCGACGAAAACGCCGGTGTCACTGCCGCGGAGGTCCCGCATCGGCAGACCGGCTGCCTCGAGCGACTCATAGACCACTTCAAGGAGCAGCCGCTGCTGTGGGTCAAGAGCCCGGGCCTCGACGGGCTTGACACTAAAGAAATCGGCGTCGAAGTAAGCCGGATCCGAATCAAGGAGATACGCTTGTGTCGCGTTGGTGTGTCCATGATAAGTGCCATCGCGATGATGGAAGCCTTTGGTGCTGAAGCGGTCGTCAACAGTACGCCGCAAGTCATTGTTCTGTGGTGACTTAAGTAGGTCCCAGAGCTTTGAAGGTGAAGTGGCCGGGCCAGCAAAGCGGCAGGCTGTACCAATGATGGCGATGGGCTCGGGTTTAGACATTGTGGTTTGTGTTTGTTTGTTTGTTCCAAGGCTTCCTGGAGTTTGATCTGAAGTTCTCATCATGTCCTTGCCAGACATTATATCTCTTCCGTCTTGACAATCACTGACTATATCGCAGCCCGGCTTGACAACCTTTGAGTCTATCTCAATTAGCTTGACGTTACGTACATCGTAACTCAGTCTGACAACACTAACCTCTAACCCTTGATAGATACGTATGTACGTCCAAGCCAGCTTGACGATAACTACGTCGCAGCCGGTCTGACTGCATTCTAGCTTGTCTGACTGCATCGGACCGCACCATGGCGATTCTACTATAACGATACGGCCAAGGGGTTTCAAAAGGAACCGAGATTTGACAAGTGATCAACAACGCAATATGCATACAACGACCACGCTAAACCCCTGCAAAAGTTGCTCTCGTTATGCTCGTATCCAATCCGCGGTCTCGGCTCTTTCCTAGGCCCCTTGGCCGGGAATATGGCAAAAATTGGCGGTGTAATACGACTAGAGATATTTACAACTTAAAAGGCCCCCTAACACAGTCAGCCCTTGTCAAACAATCATCCTTGATGCAGAAAACATCCGCAGCGAAGATCTGCAATACGACATTAGTAGCTTCGTCAACGGGTTGATAGATTCAACCCCCAGAAGCTCCGCGGTTAACCCCTAGCGAGCAAGTTACTCGATATAGTAACCTTGGAACATTCACTTCATGTTGCCAACAAGGATCTGCAATACGACGTCGGTCCGGTAGATTCATCAGCAGCTTGATAAACTTAACCCCCAGAAACGACGGAGCTAACCCTTGCCGAAGAATCATGCCGATATAGTAAACCTCCCCAACAAGGCATTACAACACCTCGTCAGAAGCTTCATCATCGGCGGAATAGGCAGCCGTCTTAGACTTTAATTCCAGAAACAACGGAGATGCAGTCAGCCCGTACCGAAGATTAATCCCGATCTAGTTAGCTACAGCGAGTAATTGCAGCATATACTACGCCCTAACGATATCTAAATTATGAGTTTATCAAAGATCAACACTAAATTGACAAGCGTACAGTTTCTTTGATTATCAGTTGGTTTCATCTTGTGGGTACCTAAGTACAGTTACTTGAATATATACCTAGCAATGAAGAGTATCAAGGTTCCCCTGAAATAAGAAAAGAAATGACTATTCGTATTTTGTATTAGTAAATAAGAATATGTTTAGTTATAATAGTATTACGTAGTGTTTCCTTACGCTTTGAGTCTAGCTTTTTCTTCCCCTTGTCAAGTACATTCAACTTCCTCTTACAGTACGTTTCCAGAGGAAGAGATTTACTTTCTAATAATTATTCTGTAAGTAACAAGCATCCAGAAGAATACTACCCAACTAACGATTTAAATCCTGGTAGGGTGTGCATCAGTAGCTTTATCAGTACATGTAGCTTTATCAGCAGCTTTATCAGAGCTTTATCAGAGATTCATCAGCATCTTCACACCTTCAGCAACACCTCCATCATCATCTTCATCAGCATCTTCATCGACATCGACATCAGCATCTCAATCGGCAGCCGATTTACCCGTTTTGTCGCCCAAGTCCCGGCGTCTAGTGTAATGCAACCCCATTGAGAGTAGGTATGTCTCAGCGAGTCTGACATGCATCGTAGGCGTGCATATTGATAATGCCAGTGAAAAATAAGCGGAGATAGCTGGAGATAGCCCTTGCAACTTCATCCCAAGTCCTTGCAACTTCACCCCCGTAAAACAACACAGTCAGCCCCCGCCAATAAATCATCCGTGACATGGTATCCCCTCCCTAGCTGGAAGGCGTTAGGTTACATCGGGATTTTCAACAGATGCCGTCTTAGCCGTCTTGTCGTTGTACTCCCGCCCTTGCCGAACTCTGTTACAACTTTGTCTAAGTGCAAGCGTCTTATGATAGAGAGCCATTGCGTGATGTTTGGCCTGACCGAGGAGCTGCTAGAGTCACCGGAAGTTCATCTCTTACAGGGACTGAATGAAGGGCCTCAGCCCGTCGGGTGCTACTTATCGAGCACGGTGACCCTTCAGAACTTGGAGAACAAGCAGTCTGCCCGAAACTGCTTGTTTCCTCAGAGTCCTACCCAACAGTCATGCAGTACGCATCAATAGCAGCCGCCGTGGCTGCGGCGGTTGTAGCGTACTTGATTTCAACTTTCATTTACAACATTGCCTTTCACCCGCTCCGTTCATATCCCGGCCCGTTGCTATGGCGTGCAACCGGGCTCTTCAAGTGCTACCACTTCCTCAAGGGCGATATGCCCTTTGTTGTGCGCGAGCTCCACGTGCGTTACGGATCGGTGGTACGCATAGCCCCAGGGGAGTTGGCCTTTTCCGACACACAGGCCTTCAAGGACATCTATGTCCACAAGATGGTCAAGTGGAAGGGCATGTATGGCTTCAAGCCTGAACATGTCCAGGACCTTGCCAATGTCACGGACCCGACCCATCATGCCTTTCTGCGCCGCCACATGGCCGCGGGCTTCAGTGAGACGGCCCTGCGCAACCAAGAGAGCATCCTCGTCCAGCATGTCGACCTGTTGATCAACCAGCTGCGTGAGCGCGGCGGCGGAGGCAAGGTACCGCAAGATATGCGCGACTGGTTCATGTGGCTCACTTTTGACATCACGGGCATGCTCTCCTTCGGAGCCGAGTTCGGGGGTCTCCGCTACGCCAAATCGGCCGAGTGGGTGGCGACGCTAACTGACAATGTCCGGGTCTTGATGGCCATGAGTGCCCTGTTTGGTTACGTCGGTGCAACCACTCGCAGCATCCTCACCTACATCTTTATGAGCGGACTGATTCCATCTGTCGCAGCCCACACGCAAAGGACCAAGGATATGCTGCGTGAGCGGATGGACCGCAAGGGTGCCTACGACGACCGCGACTACATCATTGATGGCTTAATCAACATCAACGACCACAGGGTCGAGTCCAATGCCGTCATGCTCATCATGGCCGGCTCGGAGACGACGTCGACGGCCCTTACCGCCACGCTATTTGCGCTGCTTCAGGCACCAGAAAAGATGGCACGCCTAACTAAGGAGGTCCGTTCCACGTTTAGCCGCGATGAGGACATCACCATGGCCTCGACCCTGGACAAGCTGCCGTATCTCATGGCCTGCATTAACGAAAGCCTGCGGTGGTATCCACCTTCCGTGTCCGGCCTGGCCCGCGTGGTGCCCAATGGCGGTGCAAAGATCTCTGGCCACTATGTTCCTGAAGGCACCATTGTTGCCGCCTGGACCTGGTCCGTGACACGAGATCCGCGGTATTTTGCTGACGCCTACGGGTTTCACCCTGAGCGGTGGCTGCCAGGGGAGGACGAGCGCTTCGCCAACGACGAGCTGGATGCGTCGCCGCCCTTTAGCGTTGGGCCGAGGAGCTGCATGGGTAAAAAGTAAGTTGTCGATGCCTTATCTCCTTTTCTGCACTGAAACCCTACCTGTCTGTTTGACTAACACGTGCCGCTGCAATAGCCTCGCCATGGCTGAGATGCGCCTTACACTGGCCCGTATGATTTACAACTTTGATGTCACATTGTCCACACCGTTTGACGGTGACTGGTTCAAGGGTCAGAAAGCATATCTCGTCTGGGACAAGCCGTCCGTATTAGTGAACTGTACCCCGGTTGGCGAGTCCTAATCTAGCTAGACCAGCCCCTGGCAGTTGAATCGCCGAGTAACGCGGAAGTTGTTTATTTGCCGCTCCGATGGCAGAGACATTGTAAGACAAATTAAGGTTACATAGTCTATGGACTAAGGATCCTTCTCCTTTGTGCCCAATAGAGGGAGTTGCTCAATGTTAAGCGAAGGAAGGATTGTGCATGATGAAGAAATGGTCCGAAACATGTACAAAGTAACAAGGATTAGAAGCGAAGGAAGAAGACAAAAAATAGAATTTATTATACCTAAGCGATTCAAACGCAAGCTAATCGTGCAATGTCCTCTCCTGAGACTAGCGATGCTGTCAAACAATCAAGCGATAATGTGATCACATGAAGGAAGAAGAGTCCCACTATAACTTGCTGTAGAAGTTGCGGTATAGTGCGTTGTTCATCTATGTTTCGGACGAAGTGTTGCTCCCTAATTGGTGCGATTTATGACGGGACTCCATTTTGTCATAAAATGATAATATGATATTTCAAGAGTTACCCCGAAGCACGGACACTGCGTACATGTACCCACTGGTAACTTTCACAGGCCATAGGATTCTATACGCTAGACTTGAAGCATTTGCTATCTAGTAGGTACATGTTTGTATTCCGTAGGAAGTTCAAGGAAACTGTAGGAAGGCAGAGGTGATCACAGTCATAGACTACGACCTAATTGCAAAGTATGTGCGCATGCCATAACACGGGACCGGCTGTACTTCCTGACTCTTTTCCATTACTGTCACTTCTGAAAACAAATAAAGAAATAAAATACATTATAATACAATACAATAAAGCTATCTATGGTTTTACTTTTTACTTTTCTAGGGTAGGTAAATGTCGATTGAAAATGAGGTTGTAGAAACAACATGGTTGCCTGTTGAAACAATGAGTTGCCTGCCTAATAGGAACAACGGGTCGCTTATCGAAACAACAACTTGGCCAAAAGGCACCCGAGTGTATAACGACCCAGTATTATGATGTAGGTCTGATATACCTAAAAGGCACTTGTCAATTAGCCAACCTGTAAAATCAATGAGTTGGATCACGGCCGTAACGACGGCGGATCTAAATGCATTTCCGCCTGATCAAACGCCGGCGGAGATTACGGATCTTCGACACCCGTTGGCATCCTGCAGTCAGCACGAAAGAATCCTCGTGCTGACGGCTGGTGGAGAAGACAACGGTTAGTCGCCGGCGGGGCCACCGGGTAGATCAACCTTGGCAGTGTCAAAGCGTATCCTTGCAATACTCCGTATAAACCCTTAGCTGAGCTCATCTGGCAAAACTAACGCTTAGTGTCAACAGGGGAGACCGCCGCGTAGATCAACCTTGGCACAGTATCCTTGAGCTACCGTGCGGAGATTCTCAGTTGCTACATAATTCCAGGTGGAGTCTCCGGGGAGATAAACCTTGGCACAGTATCCGTGGTCTACCGCGATGACACCTAACCCACAGGATTTTAGTACTTATCCCTCAGCAGGATTGCGAAGACAAAGGGACCGGACCGCTAAATGAACACGACAACATCAGATCGATAAGCACTGGACCGTTTGAAGTAGAGACTTTGGAATATCTGTAACATATCACTAATTTAGGTATGTTGATCGTTTCCTAATTCTCTCATTTTATTTATGTATGCCCACTTGGCCCTGTAACTACCTATTAAAGCAATCTGCACCCAATCAGGAAGCGTAGATTGAATATGTGCATATGTACATCGGGAGAACACCACCGACGTCCTAAATGAGCTTATTCGGGCGGGTATGTGCCGATTGTCCGTTTCTGTATGCCATCACTTGTTGATTCCCACTTTTTGCAAAACGCCTTATCGTGACAGAATCGGAGAATCTCGTCATTTATTTGTTTCCATTTTGGAAATTAAAGTTTGGTATGTTCCATGTCAGCAAAAGAAACTATTCCCGGGCCCTATCTCTACTAGAGAGCTGCTACCTGAATGGCCAGCTTCTCACCCCTCACACCACCCTTCTGCAGCGTCGCCAGGCCATTGATGATACCCTCCCATTCCCCCTTGACCTCGCGGACCGGGTGGCTCTTGAGGCGGTCCGTATCCACCAGGCCCTGAACCTCGGCCGTCCAGCGCTTGCACAGCTCAAACAAGACTGGGCTGGCGGTCCGCGAGTACGTGGGGTCGTTGACAATCATGTCTCGCCCGTGACCTTCAAAGGCCATTACCTCCTTGACGTGTACGGCGCGCCGGGTGCGCCACTCAGCAGGCAGACCCTCGAGGCAGGCGTAGCGGCCTCCCATGCGATGTAGAGCGGTGAAACACAATTTGGCCGACTCTCGCGTAGTGATGCAATCAATGGCGTGGCGGATCGGCTCCGTGATGCCAATCTCAACCAAAGCCTCTTTGATGTCTTGGTCACACGTGGGCGACGTGTAAGCCGCGGTTGCGTGGGCCCCGTACGTAGTTGCGAGCTCAGCCGACTGCTTCGATGCGATGGCGATGGGGGCGTATCCCGACAAGGTCAGCAATTGGCACGCCATGGTGCCCGTGGCCGTGGCGGCGCCGTAAACGATCACCGGAACTGGCTTGCCGTTCTTAGACTTGGCAGCGGGGGTGGACGGGTAGCCGGGCAGACCCAGGGCGTCAGAGTCTGACATTGCCAGAGCCGCCGTCGTCCAACCAATTCCGCCCAGGACTGCCCCTTGGAGATCGCTCCACGTGTCCGGGACACGGACGAGGAGCCGGCTGTCGGCAACAATGTACTGGGCAAACGCCCCGCAGTCTGGCTCACCACCCCCTTGGGGGAGGCCGTAGGGGAAGAGCCCCCCGCACACGCGAGCGCCGACCTGCATGAGGCTATCCTTCTGAACCTCATCGCCAGTCTGAACAATGACGCCGGAGAAATCGCAGCCAACCCTGTTTCCGGGCGAGGGGAAGTGGGAGGGCATCTTGTGGTCGGTCGGGTTGAGTGCGACGGCAAGGACACGTACAAGGACGTCGTGAGGCGAAGTAAAGGCAGGGATCGGGACCGTATTGGAGATGGTCAGGTTCTGGCCCCCCTGGCCCCCATCCCCGGACTGAATAATGGCTGTCTGAAGCTTTGGTACCGCTTGGGCTGTCATGGTGAAGGAGGAAAGAGTGTGCGGATACTATGGGACATCAACACAATCGTCGTGCCGCGGACTAAATTTTTATATTACAGTCGGCCTGGAATCTAGCCATGTAAGACAGTGGCCCCCCCTGTGAGCATCGTCATGGCCTAACGATGAGTCCCACTTGTGTTTTATTTACAATGGCCCGCTTTTGATAGGCAATTTGTTAGTAACTAATAGGAAAAATGAAACCTTAGGCCTGCTTTAGTGTATCTTACTTGTATGGACTGTAAGTTTATATTTTAGGTAATACGGAAGGATGTAAAACAGACTCCCTGTTGACGTGGATGGGAACAGCCTTTCTGTTGGGTACTTTATTGTTATAACCAGGTTGTTGCCATACGAGTGACTCGTTTAGGGAAGGATTACTACCTACTATATGATGAGACTGTTTTGAGGGCAAAAGGATACTTGATGAGGAAGGTGTGAACTATTATACTTTTGTATAGTTGTAATGCCGGCCAACCCGCCCTTTGGGGGCTTACGTTTTAACATGGTTTACCATACGGAGGATGAAGCATTAGTTACGGTGTAAATGAGAAAAGGACGATTAATAGGGAAGGTGCTTCGGATTACTTTACGCTCACTTATACTAAAAGCGTACTTCATTTGACACGTATTTTAGCCTACGGATGATGTACTCTCGTTTAAAACCTTGAGGATCCATAACGGTCTGCCTCACCTCCGTTAATGAGCTGCTAAAAAATCGTTTTGGTATCATTCATAATGCTGCCTAAAGAGGAAAAAATCACGATTTCTGGCATGAAAAGGCATAAACTATTCTGTAGCCTGCTCAGCCGTGTCGTGGGCTGGCTATACGCTCAAGATACGTTACCGTAGCCCGCGGATGCCGGCCCCTACCATTGGCGCATCTCCGTTAAACGTACTCCTTGATCTGCTCCTCGCACCAGTCCCAAAATTTGGCTGTGCCCCCGTTTCCGCCGTCTTTCTCCAACAACGTGGCGTTTGTCAAGTCGGGCCGGAGAGGAAACATGCGTCCAAACGGAGCAACTGCGGGTCGAACAAGGTTAGCTGAGTCTCGGCCCCGGATTCTTCTAGAAGCTCCACACTCACCCCACTCCTTGGTCCAGTCCGCCTGGTCGGAAACGACGTCCGGTGAAAAGCCGGCGTAGAGAGCCGTGTAAGCGCCGTACACGGTCGGGTAACACACGATCTTGGCGACAATACGTAGCTGCAGGGCTTGGTCGCGTGGTAGGCCGGAGACGACGTTGCCGGGGTCGATGGGCACGCTGGCGACGCCTTGGGCCTTGTAGTGGCGGTTGTGCTCGATGCCCAAGGCCCAGGCGCCTGTCTTGCTGAGGATGTAGCGCTGGGTTTCCTTCTCTGGCTTGTGGTAGTCGAGATTGTCGAGGGAGACGCCCACGTCCTTGTGTGCGCCCATCTCCATACCAAACGAGCTATACCAGACGATGCGCGTCAGGCCCTCGGTGGCGATGAGAGTCGGCGTGAGCATCTTGGTCAGCAGGTGAGTGGCTACACAGTTGACGCCCAGGCAGAGCTCGAAGCCCTGCGCCGTTCTGGGAATGGGCTTGCCGGCCTCACTCGGGCCAACCATCTGCCGAGTGTTAGGGGTCAAGACGACGAAATAGGGAAGAATTGGATACGGAGGGGTGGTAGACGTACGACGCCAGCATTGTTGAATAGCACGTCCAGGCGCTGCTCTTGGGCGAGAAAAGCCTCAGCAGCGGCCTTGGTATTTGGCAGGTCGGCGAGGTCACAGGCGATGAAGACCAAACCGCCCTTCGAGCTTGGGTTGGCCTTCTCAATGTCCTGGATGGCCTCGCGGGCCTTGTCCTCAGAACGACATAGGATGTAGACCTTTGCGTTCTTAGCATGTAGAATGCGGGCAATGTCCTTTCCGATGCCACTGTTGGCACCTGTGACGACATACACCTTGCCGGAGAGGTCGGCGGGCAAGCTTCCCTCTGTGAAGGTGGGCTTGGGGGGGAAAAAGTGCCCCAAGAAGTGCGACAGCGACGGCATTGTAAGTTGTGCAGTGAGGTTCAATTAGCAATTAGCAGGTCTCGCCCCGGGCTTTGAAGTGCCTGGCAGAGGAGGAACTCGGATGCTGAAGAACAACAGAGTGAGTTGGATTAAATTGCTAGCGGCCGCTGTCAGAATTCTAGTGATAGAAGCTAGCTGTTTTAGCAAGAAGCCTGGATAGCTATTGCCGATTATCCAGCGGGCGGACTATTGTAAGCAGGCACGGTCCGACTAGTCTCCTGCCTCTTTATCAATGGAGGACCTTGTAACAGGCACTAGTATCAGGTACTAGTACAACTAGTATAAGGGGCAGTTCTAAGCGGCACTCGATGTAGATTAAGTTAGGCCAGCCAATCAAGGGGGTTGCTTTAAACGAGGAGGGCGCTAAGACTAATACGCGTATGCATCGGATCAATACTAGACGTCTAGGTACAACGTTGTAGAGAGACTTTTGCAAGACAAGGGTGTGCATCACTGATTTCCTTGCGTCGATCCTTTCCGGATTCCCCTGCTTTATGCAAGCCGACTTGCTCATAATCTCACCGGCGTGCATAAGATAAGTATTAGCATGAATAAACACGGCAAATGTGCGCGCCACGTAAGCAATGAATGCATAACAGGGGTCTTCCGGGTTGAAAAACATCCGCGATGCAAGTGGATCTAGACTCTGGCGTAGATGATTATGATTCTCGGCTCCTTCGTTTGAATTGATCTGCCTGCATTGGATTCTATTAGCTCTAGAACAGGGCGTTAACTGCATACACGAGCAAAGGGACAACTCTCTTCGCCGGCCGTCTGATGTGAGCCGGCAACTTTGCGCCGTAATTTGCACACGTTGCTGTACACCCATGATGCTGCTAATCTACATGTTTCTTGTAGATGGGGCAGAGCTGACATGGCCAGCTTAGAATCTCACTGCTCGCCAGCCTCTTTTTCAGCTCAGGCGATCATGCCATCTGATGGCAAGGGGAAAAAGGAGCTGATGAAGAGATACATGCGTATATTATTACCCGGGCTTGTGCCACGTTGCCATGGACTCAAGTAAAGCAGGGGAAAATCAAACTTGATTGCAAAGATGGCTTCCTTAGCACGAGCTCTCGCTGCTGTATCTCTTGCCGTATCAATTGGATCGGCCGACGCTTACACGGCGAGCAACTGCAAGAACCTGCCCGGTGACGCAGGCTGGCCCAATGCTTCTGCCTGGTCCAAGCTAAATGCGACGCTCAAAGGCCAGCTAATCGCCACCGTGCCTCAAGCACATGTGTGCCACACACTACCTAGCAACAGCTTCAATGCAAATGCATGTGACGAGCTGCAGTCGACTTGGACCCAGGCAGAAACCTACGTTCCGAAGCCTGCCGAGATCCTCAATGCCTATTTCCAAAACCAGTCCTGCGACCCCTTCACTCCCATCAGCAGGTCCTGCGAACTTGGAAACTATGCCTCCTACTCTATCAACGTGACGACTGCTCAGCACGTCGCTGCCGGCTTCGACTTTGCGCGCCAAAACAATGTCCGACTTGTGGTCAAGACGACCGGCCATGACTTCATGGGCAAGTCCACCGGCAAGGGCGCCATCTCTCTGTGGATGGCCAACCTCAAGGAGAAGACCATCATCCCCTCGTACTCCAACCCCAACTCGACCTACAAGGGACCTGCCATCAAACTCGGTTCAGGCGTGATTGCTGGCGAGGCTGATGAGTTCGTCGGCGCAAATGGCTACCGTGTCGTCACGGGCGAGTGCGCCAGCACTGGTCCTGTCGGCGGATACACTCAGGGTGGCGGCCACTCGCTGCTCGGCGGTGCTTACGGCATGGCAGCTGACAATGTTCTCGAGTGGGAGGTCGTTACGCCTCAGGGCGACCATGTTATTGCCACTCCATCGAGCAATTCCGACCTCTACTGGGCCATCAGCGGCGGCGGTGGCGGCACCTACGGTGTCGTCCTGAGCATGACAACCAAGATCTACCCCGACGGAAAGGTTGCGACCGGTTCTCTGTCGTTTACCTTGGCCGGATCTGGATCTGCTGGCAACGACGAGACAGCTTTTTGGCAGGGTGTTAATCTGTGGTTCCAGTCTGTTCCCGGATTCCTGGGCCTCAAACAAGGCACAGTTGGCTCAGAGAACGCGACGATGCTTAGCCAAATTACCAACAGCTCGTTTGCCCTCCTGGGCATCACTTTCCCCGACCAGACCGTTACGCAGCTCCAGAACACCTTGGAACCGTATCTTAACGGCCTCAAGGCCCTCAACATCAACTACACGTTTTCTACGACACAACAGCCGTCGTACGTCCAGTCCTTCAACCAAACCAGAGGTTTGGGCCCTCTTCCATGGGGCGTCATCCCCACGACCGAGGTTTGGGCTAGCCGCCTCGTCCCTGTGTCTTTCGTGGAGAACACCACGGCTGTTGCCAGCCTTGTGGACGTCTACCGCTCCGCCGTCCAGGACAACGCCTTCTCCGTTGGCTGCAACGTGCTGGGAGGTTTCAACGCGCCTGCTCACCCTGATAACTCCGTCTTCCCCGGCTGGCGTGATCTCGCCGTCATTTGCAACGTCTTGCACCAGTGGGACTTTACGGCGCCTCTCGACACGAACCTCAGCTTCAAGCGCCGGCTCGTTTCGGAAGTCCAGCCGGCCGTCGAGGCTGTCACTCCCGGCACTGGTGTCTACCTGAACGAGATGGATCCCTGGTACGAGGGCGACTTCAAGACCGAGATGTACGGTGTCAACTACGATAAGCTGCTCAGCATCAAGCACAAGTACGATCCCGACTCTTTGCTGTGGGGTCTCTTTGCCGTCGGCGGTGATGAGTCTACCTTGGACGCAAATGGAAGACTCTGCCGAGTCTGAGCAATACATGTATCCAAGGGGTAATATTTGCGAAAGAAAATGCTATTGCGCATGGCACTTGTTTGGAGGAATCTCAAACAAAGAAATGCGCTTTTGGCTAGGCCATGACTTTTCTCTCTGGATTGTCAAACTCTCCTGGGCTACTCGGCGAGTTGGCTAGTAGGCGGTGTTACCAAGGCCTCTGCCCGTATATATTAGACCGATAGAAACACAACTTGTATTTTGTAATAATCTGTATTTTATTATAAGATTTTAATTATAATATGATACTATTCTAATCAATATTAATAAAAAATATTAAATATCTATGAAGTCTTGCGCTTTCAATCTAATGGAAAGCTACGATATGTTTGTCGTGATAATCTTTTACTGCTGTCCTTTTGATATACAGAGGCGGGAGCCAGCGAGCTGCTTGATTAACCCGCCGGGTATATCGGATGAACAAATTCCATGTGATATTTGATCTCAGGACAATACAACTAGGAGATCTCTACATGATATGCCATATTGCACAGTATAGCGGGCTGGAAGGATCGTAACCCCTGATGCGCCTGTAATTTGAACAAAGAGCTGTCAGTATCTCACGTAAGAACTTGAGACGATTTCTAATCTCCTTAATCCATTGTGTAATAGTATGAGTGACCGCTGAGTTGGACGGCTGTAAGGATGCTTGCTCGATTGAGAGCTGCGGTCCTTCCGGTAGAGCTCCTGTAAATACACCCCCCTCCCCCTTCTCAGCAGCTAGGAGAAATGACTCGTCAACCGGATTGTAGCGGATGGAAAGACTTAAAATATTACTGTTGCAGCCTTTTCCTATTCAGGGAGTTATATCATCTGCATGAGCGTATTGCGGCGTAACTGCATGGGATATCATTTTCAAGCATCTGACCACGGTGCTAGGGTTCCCCTGGATGAGATGCAGGGGTGGGGGCTATGTCGCATCGAGAAGTAGACCCTGATAAGAAGAAAAGATGGAGGGGTCGAGATCTGAATTATCTGACACCGTGTTGGTGTTCTGGAGCGCTTAGTCGAGGTGTCTACTACCCGCATTAGTATATACATACTGTACTATGTACGGGCGAAACGTTTTAAGCAATACGACTGGGTAGTCGATAACACTCCATCAAGCTTTCTTTTCGTTATACGTGTGGGATCTATCACTCTGAGTCTCGTCTACATCACAATTGAGATCTAATCTTGACTCATTGCTAGAAGCAAACAACATGGAGAAATCTTTCCTGGTGCCGTGCCCTCCGTTTGAGCTTCAACTGTCTCATTTGGATCGGACTTTTCCACCAACTCACTCCAAAAGAATCCTTTGCTTCTCGCTATCACCCGATGTAGACCGCCAGCGCGTAGTAGACTACCTCTACATCGCTTTCCATCACACTGTCCAGCGGGTTCCTTTTCTTGCTGGCTCAATAGTGCCATTCTCTGAAGAAGAAGGGGGACGTCCTTGGCTTCGCAATCTTATACCCCAAGGAAACGCGAGATTGGAAATCAAAGACCTATCGAGCGAGCTCAGTTTTGCTGAACTCGAAAAGTCAAATTTCTCCCAGAACCTTCTAGATACTGAGAAGCTCTGCCCTTTACCAGATGTTGCCTATGTATCAGAAGAGCCAGTACCAGTCTGCGCGTTCCAGGCCAACTTCATCGAGGGCGGCTTGCTTCTTGTCGTATCAATCGTCCACATCGCTGCTGATGGTCGAGGAGTGACGCAAGTGATCAATATCTTTGCCAATCAGCTCGTCAAGGCGCAGTCCGGCGAACTTGGCTTTCCTCTGAAACAAAGAGAGGACATCTACCAGTCTGATCGGACCGTTCTCGTTACAGGCAACGGAGCACAAGGTGCAATTGAGAACCATGCTGCCTGGACTTCAGAACCTATGAGCGCCCATCTCCAAATCAGAGATGTCGAGACCTCGTGCCGAACATTCCGCATCAGTGCCAAAGCTCTGGTAGAACTGAAACGTGTTGCTTCGGCGCCGTCTCGTGGCCCTGATGCCTGGATATCGACAAATGATGCCATCACAGGCTTTATCTGGCGGAGCATCATGGTTGCTCGTCACCGTGCCGGTATTCTGGCTGATGGAGCAACTACACATCTCGCGCAGCCCATAGACTGCCGAACCCTTCTCCGGCTTCCTGACCCTTACTTCGGTAACGTCCTTTACGTGACCAAGACTTCGACGCCCCTGGCGGTGATAGCAGATGACCAGCGCGGTATTGCAGAGGCGTCCTTTATGGTGCGTGCCGAGCTCAATTCCATGACCGGGGAGAAATTTCGAGACCTTCTCGCATACGCGGAGCGGACCGAAAAGGAGTTTCACACGCGTGGCAATATTATCGAGGACTTGGCCGCAGGGGGACTCATGATAACCAGCCATTTCAAGTTTGGTCTACATGAGATGGACTTTGGACCTATATTTGGTGACGGACACATGAAAGCTCTCCGTCTGCCAGCCACAGGAACTGTATGCGGCGTGATCATCGTGATGCCCCGACTGGATGATGGGAGCTGCGAATTCCTGATCACAGAGGAACCAAAAACCATCCAGTGTCTGTTGGAAGACGACGTCTTCACTCGGTTTACCAGAGAAGGGGATGCTACAATCCCAGCGCCCATCGCTCAACCCAACAACACAAAAATACCCTCAACGTTGCGCGTAAGCAACGTTGATGCGTCTCATGTAGGAACCATCCGAATCATTCAATTATACCGTCCTGAAACTAAAAATGCCATCTCCAGGCAAATGTTGCAAGAGCTTAGCCGACAAATCGAAGAGATACACAGCGAGAAATCAGCGTCTGGAACCAGAGCCCTGATACTCGCCAGCGCAGTAGACAACGTCTTTTGCGCCGGAGCAGATCTGAAAGAGCGAAAGAAGATGAGCGTTTCTGAGACCCAGCAGTTCTTGGTCGCCCTGCGGGACATGTTTTCCCGACTCGCAGCGCTTCCAATCCCGACCATCGCCTGCGTGTCTGGCCTGGCTCTCGGTGGTGGCTTGGAGTTGGCGCTTTGCTGCCATCTACGGGTCTTCTCGTCCAATGCTCGCGTAGGCTTGCCTGAGACCCGGCTGGCCATTATTCCCGGAGCTGGTGGTACCTACCGATTGTCCAAGATTGTCGGTTCCTCCAATGCTCTGGATCTCGTCTTGACAGGGCGCCACTTGGAGGCTTCCGAAGCTGCTTCCATGGGCTTGTGCCACCGTCTCGTCACTGCAGATGCGGACGGAGCCGGTCAGAGCCCTGACAAGCAGCGGGCTCTGGCTATCGAGACCGGCATCGCTTTGGCTCAAGAGATATGCATGGGCGGACCTGTCGCTGTGCGAGCTGCTGTTAGTGCGCTTGCAGTTCCAGGCGAGGCGACGGAAAATGCGGCCTATGACTCTGTTCTCGAAACAAAAGACCGAATCGAGGCTCTACAGGCTTACAGCGAGAAGCGCAAGCCGATTTTCACTGGAGAGTAACTGCGGTTTATGCCAGCATGATAGAAGTAGCTGTGTAGTTTTTAGATTTAAACAGCCGATAGATGATGACGTACTTAGATGTCTCTTTCAAATAAACAGATACAAAGAAAGATGAAGCGATAATTTTATTGAAGCCAACTTAGATAGAGGAAGCAAAACTATACTTGCTGAGTAATTCCAGTATAAATCTCCAAATATATATGCGCAATATCAGAACTTAGAGAGCGGACGGCGATTCGCCTTGTAGTGTAAATGAATGGTGTTGCACCCAAAGCTGAATTCCCTTATTCTCATCAAAATGATTGTTGAAACAAATCCACCACCGTCCACCTTACCACTCCATAGGTACCTATATATGTAGGTACTATAAAATGAAGCCAATCATTGATGTTTATACGCGTACGCAAACATCGTAGTCCAGAAACAACTTCTCGCAATTGGCTCCCACCTCATTTAAATTCATAATCTCTCCAGGTGTCGTTCTTCCTCTCACAGCAATGCTAACACATGTGTCGCTAGGTTGGACGTGTTCGTGTTCCTTGCAGTTAGTCGGATATCCTGGATGGGTGCGCAGTGAAGTCGCCGCCGTGCTCGTCCCGGTCATCTTGTTCTCTGAGCTTGTCGTGGCCGCCTTGGTCACAGTGGTCATTGTGGTCATTGGGGGCATCGCAGTCGCCGTGGCGAGAGTAGTTTTCGCCGATGTGTCGATGGAAGAGCTGCTGGAGGAGTCGAGCTTTTTCGTACAGTAGGGCAAACCAGCAATAAGGTTTGTACAATCTGCAACATTGGTCAGTGGATTTGTATTTCAAGTTTCCCCCATCTTAACACATAGTAAGGTGCATACCCGGGTTGATACCTGGATTCAAAGCTAGAAACACCCCGCGGTCGATGCCGAATTTAGTGCAGTCATCGTGCAGTTGAGCTACCTGGAACCCGATACAATTGGCGGCAAAACGCGATTTTTCCTGCTCATCTAAAGCCAATGATGACGTGGCCGACGCGCGTGGGACGAGGGCCCAAGTCAGGTGTAGCTGAGAGAGGAGGAGGAGGCCGAACTTGAGTAATGTTGGCGCCATCATGGTTGAAGATACTTATTCGAGGATAGAGGAGTTATTCAGAGTAGGTAAGACGTGGTTAAGTCGATATTGAAGGTGATTCTTGAGAAGAAGATGTAATGACTTGTCTCTTCGAATGAAAAGGGTATGATGGCCAACCCTTTTATATCCAGAGCGCTGCTGAACAGTCGTGGCACGGTTGGCATGTCACATGCCTGGCAGTCAAGATGGCTACAAAGACCTTTGAAAGAGAGCGTCTGAGTTCAAGTTAGGATACATCGTTTACAAAAGAATATGAAACAGAGAACAGAACACGCGATCACGCGAGCACGGGAACAAGTCTCGTGTTCTCGTTTCTGTTCCGTTTCATATTCTTTTATTACACTTCTAGTTGCAAAGAGACAGCTATAATGGCGTTCAACTGCCTCTTTGTCCCCGTCACTCTTCTCTTTTGGCCCAGACTTCTGGGATGGCATTAGAAGCTGGATCCGCACCAATCTACAGCGAACAATACCCATGCAGTGATTCTTACAGTATGGAATATATGTCGTGGGTATTGAAGACAGAGAAAGAAACCGGAGATGCGGTCGTTCAAGGCAATGTGCTGAGGTCTTGGTCAGCCAGCCGCATGCAATGTGAAATTCGCTACCAGCAACGCCCCTCTCTTCATATGGGCCACGAAATCCACAAAGAATAGCAAACCTACATCGTATGTTGTATACTAATGGGAGGGGGGCCATGGGGTATCCAACTGTCTGAGGTCTAGAACAAAGGGAAGAGCGATGAACAACTGTCGGAAGTCGAGATCAAAGAGAGGGGCGATGAACAACTATCTGAGGTCTAGTTCAAGGAGGAGTGAAAAAGACAAAGGAAGAGGATATTGTCTTCTTTCATATTCCTTTATAAAAATTAAAAAAATCGAAGCGCGCGGTATTTTGGCCAAGGCAAGAAATAATTGATTGCTATATTCGAAGAGACCATACCAAAACGGATCGAGTCGTGCCATTTCTATACACCCAGCTAAAAAAGTGCACGTCTTTAAGGGGAGATTAGTATTCAGTGATTATGGAAACGGAATTTTAATTGATAAGAATGAACGGCCCATAAGAGTGTCTGCGGACGGCGAAGGCGTGGAAATCCCCACGACGAAAGTTGTCTTGTCATAAGGCAAAGAAACGATCTGTCGGAGCTTGCTGAGGTATCCTTGATGGGCTAGGATGGCATTTATGATAGACTAGAGGCATGGAAAGTGGCGGATGCGCCTGAGACGTACATCAATCAGGCTTATGCAGAAGAATGCCATCGGTATTGAGATTATGATTGAACGAAATCCGTGCCTATCGTCTGGATACACCGGATCTAGCCGTAGTGGCTCCTGTCGCCGCTTGGAGAAATTGTGTAACCCTAGCTTTATTGTCGGAACATTCTACCATTATGTAGACTGAACGTTCTTGTTCACATGGTCTCCATCATTTGTATTTTGAGCAATTTCGATCTTTGGGAGGAAGCGCTTGTCAATTCTTCCCATACTATAATAAGGACTTGGGTCGATGCCAAGCTGCCTCGCTTCCTTGGTCTGAACGTAATGCCTCCCTATCCCCATGAAGGCATATCGGTTTCGTTTCTGAAATATATTAGCATTTGACGACTATACATTCGCAGAGATGACGATACGTACATCTAAATACTGAATGTCCATGTCCTCCCACCGTGGGTCTTGTATCAGGGTGCGGAAATGCATAGTTGAGCCTGCATAGACAACGCTATAAAACGTCTCATCAATTAAAATAAACTCACTGTTTTCCTGATACTCTGACTTACCGTAGTGTCCCTGTTTCATTGTCTTTGTAACTGGCGAGAATATCAGCACTGCAAGGAACACTACCCTCCATGATCTTGGACTTTACCCTGAGCGGCAGCCTGCACTCCATATCATCTTCTTTGCCCATGTCTGTGTGTGCTCATTAAATTCGTCGGCGCAATGCTGCTTTGGTACGAAGCTTTTGATGAGATCGCTTTGCATCTTCTGGATACACTTAACGGCGTAATCTCCAGCCGCGTCGATTGATCCGTGAACGCTGCCTGCCGCCACTGGCCTATACGGGAGGGCAAAATCACCGTTAGATTTCTGGATGTATCCTTGTATTCACGAACGAAGGGCTGCCTACCAATTCGGACCGAAAAAGGTGATCCAATTTGGCATATCAGGGCATTGCATCCCAAAGTAGGCCTGTGGAGCGTCTTTCCATTTCTCACGGAGATCCACGCCATTTTTGCCAATAACAGGGAAGCGAGGACGGTAAGTCATATCAAAGCCAGTAGCGCAGATGATTGTATCGCACTTGACATGGACACCATCGGCGCCAGTTAAACCATTTTCTGTCGCAGAAACGACACCAGTGAACCGAACATCCACATTTGGCTGTTGAACGGCCTTCATGTATGGATCTCCTGGGGTCACTCTCCTGCAGCCAACAGGGAAATTTGGCAAATAACCTGCGTTAATTGCGTCAGTGCGTAGTTCTCTTCAATCTTTTCACTGAGAGAAGTTTGTGAGGAGTGGAATACCTTGAAGGAGCCTCGAATCCTTGATATGCTCTTTCATGCGAGCACTCACCTCTTGGACTGCGCCAAGTTGTTCCGGGGTGTTGAGGATGTTATAGTCATATGTTGCATTAAAATGGTCTTCAATCCCTTTGACATGAGCAAATAATTTTTCTGGATTCTTGCGGAATTCTTCTCTTTGTTCCTCGCTGTCTGTATCAAGTAGGCGCGAAGATAGAAATGATCAGTCAAGATGTCGATGCTACTTGTTACAGTTTGGAGTAACTTACACTCGTGATTGTTTCCAAAATTGTCCATAATTTGAACAAACCACACCGGTGTCCTGACAAATACAGTCATTTGTTTCACATAAGGCTATTTGTTCCGTTTCAGCTAAATGATGGCGAGTCCATGGTAGCAATGTCGGTCACACTTACCTGCATACTTGGGACGGTCTGAACCGAACTGGCACCACTTCCAATCACTACCACGTTCTCATCTTTCCACTGCTCCTTTTCGTAGCCGTTGGGCCACCCCGCAGTGTGGATCACTCGTCCCCTGAATTTGTCCAAACCAGGAATCGTTGGTAAGTCCCAGCGGCTGAAAAGACCGGTCGCATGAAACAGAATGTCTGCTTCATCCCAGTATTCATTCAAGACTTTGTAAGGGCCCGCATCAGACATGTCCGACTTGGGCTCTACTTGCTGAACTCTCACTTTCCACTTTCCGCGATCTTCGTCCCAAAGACATTCAGCGATGTGGGAGTTGAGCTTGACATACTTTCTCAAACCCACCGTATCCACTACTCTGTTCAAATATGCCATGACGTCTTCGGCTGTGGATAGGAATTTTGGCCATTCAGAGTTTGGGGCCCAAGGATAAGTATAGCCATGTGCAGGAATGTCGCATCTGGAAATTTTCGCTCAATCAGAAAAAGTAGCCTTGAGCTTGATGATATTCAATACTTACGCCACGCTTTGCACATGAAGCTGTCAGCAAACCTCGTCTTTAGGCCTGGGAGTCTAAACGCTTACCCAGGGTAACGATTTTCGAACCATGTTCCACCTATGGAATCGTTTTTCTCGTAAATAATGTGCTCAACGTTCATGCACATTTCTTGTATCTTGTAGGCCATCATAATGCCTGAAATCCCAGCTCCTATAGTAATGGCCTTGAGCGGCCTATTCTTAGGATCGTTCAGGGTAATGTCTAGAACTTCGTAGGCATCTGAATTTCGACTCCCGTGCCCTGTACCAGCGGAAGCTCCGTCAATAATTGGGAGCACCTGATGGATGCCGGCTGGATAATCTGTCTGTTTGGTCATCTTGGAAACTTGGCCGCAGATGCTCTGGGAATGGACTGCGATACGAATTGGAAATAGGAAATTTGTCTTAACTTAAAGCACATGTGCAAAGAATGCTTGCTTGATCGATTTATCCTACCAACGCGAGGCATCGCTTACTTATATAGGCCTGAACCCCAATAGTACTATTTCTTCCAGTTGATGGATACATAATGTTTTCTCCCAAACGAACGGAATCGTCGAGTCCGAAAAGACAATGGATTGTGCAAGAAGACCGAAAGCTCGGACATGAATATAGGTATATTGCGCAGTGAAAAATGAACAAATGAACAAACGGAGGACAAGCTACAAATTACAGACCATTCTAGCAGCCGAACGTAATAGATGCACCGCTCAACGGACCGATATTTGGTCTTTATTATGGTAGGACACGATGGCCGGCGATTTGCGCAACTTTCACGGAGAATTGGGCACACTCGGCCCCGAGACTGCGCAAATGTCCGCCAACTCGAAAAAAACGCCAGTCATGATAGTCGGAAGCGCCCATTACATATTTACAGCTCGGATATCAATAAACATTACAAATCAATTCAACCTTCACAGAATCGAGCTACTACCGATTTCATAATGAGAGACCAATTGGCGCTGTACACGTTCCATACACCGAATGGCCAGAAAGTTTCTATAGCCCTTCAAGAGCTCGGGCTTAGTTACAAGACAAAAATCGGTGATCTCTTATCTAATGAGCAAAAAGAATCCCTAGTATATTAAATCAACTCAAATGGCCGAATTCCTGCCCTCACAGATGGTAATTCGAGGATATTTGAAACTGGTACTATCCTCCTTTATCTCGCCGCCGATATATACGATGAGCACTACAAGATCTTGTTCCCAAAGGATTCTCAGTACTACTACGAGATGCTCAGCTGGTTGATGTTTCAGATGGGAGGCGTTGGGCGAATGCAAGATAAGCGGATCAGGACCTTGAGACGCTTCTATGCTGAGAGTCTATTACTTTGGTCGAAGGCCAAGTGGAATTTTTCCTCCATTGGACAAAAGAGCGACATGAATATCCGATCACACGCTATAATTCAGAAACTAAGCGTCTATTCTCTCTGTTCTTGAGTCTCGCTTGGCCTGCTACGACAGGCTGGCTGGCGACAGGTTCACATTGGCCGATATCGCCAATTTTTCATGGATGCGTACTGCGCCACGGCCGGGCTTGGATTTGGACGAGTGGCCGGGAGTGAAACGATGGGTTGAGAGGATTGCGCAAAGGGCAACAGTGAAAAGAGGCTTCGAAGCACCACCATAATCATTTCAGGGAGATGAGAAACAGCATGTTCTAGCTGCAAGAAAGCAAATAGTTAATATTGGCTGACTGTGCTGGATGGTCACAGAATATGGAGGTTTAGTAACACAGAATGTGCATCGTTGAATAGTACCTACAACGTATAGACTTTAGTCATACAACACAAGTGGAACTGTTGTGAGACTTACAAGAGTTTAGGCATTAATGGTTGAAGGACTGGTATGACAACATAAGCCCTCCCCCATATAATCTGGGTCGTGTCAAAAATTCTGGTGTGGGCGGCCAGACCTAACGTAGGGTCTAAGTCTGTCGGCATGAATGGAAACCGCCGCGGCTCTCATTCATACTCCGGACATCCGTCCTCGTCAACCCAGCTCAAATGCTGCAGAATGCCTTGGGACTGGATCGATGCAAGCCACCGCTGCTCCGCGCATACCACCAAGATTGGGCATTTCGTGAGCATTTGTAATCTTATTATTCGGGGTAAAGCGCATCAGAGTCCGCTAGTACGATGTTTTCGGACTTGAGCGAGACAACCATTCGGAAAGTTGGGACAATTCGACTCCGAAATGGCCTCAAAACCCTGGGAGGCCATTCGCCCCAAATCCTTCTTGAGGTACCAATAGCCGCCAACGCGAGGGTTTGAGTAATTCCGAAGTGGCTATAAATGAAGTTTGCCGTGCTTTCAATAGCACCTTGTTACCCCAAAAGACTCAAAAAGATCGGATCCTTGTTATGCAAGCTCTTGTTGCTATCATACCTATTAAGAATATGAGAATTTTTGCCACGGGAATTACAGGCTTCATTGGAGGCCAAGTGATTGCTTCCTTGTTGGAAAAGCGTCCAAAGTGTCATATTAGAGTCCTTGTGCGCGATGAGGCCAAAGCTCAGCAAATCGCCAAGAAATGGGCAAATATTGAGATAGTCAAGGGTGACCTGGACTCTCATGATGTCCTCGTTGAAGAGGCGAAAAAGGCGGACGTTGTTCTACGTTGGTCGTCTGTCTATATGTTATAGTGAAAACATACTAATTTATGCAATTCGTTGATTAGAAATGGCAGATGCCGACCATACTGGAGCGATACGCTCTCTCATTGAAGGTCTAGAGAGAGGCACCAAAGGTTATTATATTCATACCTCAGGTAAGGACTTGGAGAAAGTTTTTCTCAATTTTTTGCCTCACGTCTTTTAACAACCATTGCCAGGAGCTGCTTTCTTGTTTGACGTTACAAATGGGTTTGGAAACCCCTCAGATGAAGTCAATAGTGATGTTACTGACTTGGAGGCCATCAAATCGTTGGACTTGGCTCTTCCTCATCGGGTTGCAGATGCCCTGGTAATGGAGCTGGGCACGCGAGCGTCTATACCAACAGCAATTGTCTGTCCTCCCATGATATACGGCATAGGAGCAGGGCCAGTCAAGACCAGATCCATACAGATTCCTCGGCTTATCAGCGCAATCCTGAAACGAGAAAAGGCTTTCACTGTGGGAGAAGGGAGTAATATATGGGGCAACGTGCATATACAGGACGTGGCGGATGTATATCTTCGACTAATTGAAGAGACTTTGAAGCCAAATGGCGGAGCAGCTTCTTGGGGCCAGGAAGGACTTTATTTCGCCCAGGCTGCCGAACATGTAAGCCATATACGGATGCTCCCGTGTAAGAGGAGTGAGTAGATCACTAACGATTCGATGGTAGCGCTGGGTTGATGCTGTCAAGAGCATTGCTGAAGAGGCTTTCGACAGAGGCTGTATCAAGGCAACAGACATTGATAACCTTACAACTGAAGAAGTCTCTTCACTTGATCCCTTAGGCAGCATCTTGTGGGGCAGCAATTGTAGGAGTAACGCAGAAAGGATTCGTGCACTTGGATGGCAGCCCAAAGGCCCACCAATGTACGAGAGTATTGCTGCTGAAATTGAGGCAGAGCTGGCATCAAGTTCCTGAGATATACGCGTATGTCAAGTGGGACGGTTGAATGGCCATGGCGCTCTGAGTATCTTTATATAAGTTTGTCTATCTCAGAGCTCCTCCTCTTACGAAATTCGGTAGCTAGATCCACTATCAGTGGATATCAATGATCAGTTTCCATGATACAAAAAGTCGCCAGCATTCAATTGGTTCAATGTATCATGCCACTCTCTATTAGCGAGAGGCCACAATTGGTCTGCTAAGTCGTTGATATACTCCTACTATCAAGGTCAGTGCGGAATACAGCTGGAAAGGATTGGTATAGTCCAGTCTTACCGCTTGGTTGAAATCAGTAAGAAGATCATCCCGGCTTGTGCTCCCTGTTGATGGAAGGCTTTGTAATTCTTCTAGCTCCGCCGAACCTGAACCTGGCGGCAACAAATTCTCGGCCAACATAGACTTCTGAGTGTCTGCTGTTTGGTTGATGATACGTACCGTTTCGGCCATCTCTTTCATGTGCCGAAGCAGTGCCCACTCTTTGCTGTCGAAGTCTAGCTTGGCTGCATCAAGACAACTTCGGCAACGGCTTAGAAGTTCTACGTTAGGAATCTCCTCGCGATTCAGTATGCTGCAAAGAAGCTCCTGAAGGGCCTGGAACAAGGCGTGCAGTTGCAGGATCCCTGAAGATAGCCAATAGCACACCTGGGTGGCAGGGTCGAACACGGCGCCGTCCAGTATCTCAAGCAGCGCAACACATCTTGATAGGTATCTATTAAAGACAAGATAAAATTGCCTCGGTGTTAGTAAAGGGATACCTCTTAGCAATAGATGGTGGAGAGCAAAAACGGAAAGGGATACCTCTCTCTGCTATTCATTCCTAGGCCAGTCCTCATCTTATGTGAGCGCCCTGAAAGAAGGCGGTAGTAGAAGATCCAGAGCTTAGATTTGGTTGTTTCCGCCAATAAGCGCGTTAGTTTGTGCATTGGGTCTGAACCGTTGCTGAATTTGAGGTACTCCTCTTCATGATGAAGCGTTACCGACTCAATGAACTGCTCCATCTTCTCTAAAACAGCATTCACATTTTGGTTTCGACCATCCGATTGAAGATCGGCCCCATTCGCAACGTCGCCAGAGACAGTAGAAGAGGATTCCCGAAACATCCGATCAAGCACCATGAAGCAGCGTACCGTACTGATGCGAATCAGAAGCACAGTCATATCGGTAAAGCGGCCGCCATCTGGCAGTCGACGTATCCCCACTCTAGTTTCATACGAAAGATCAGCGTCGTCGACATTTCGTGGAAGAAGCGTGTCAAAATCATCAATTCGGATGCTTGGCCGCGGCCCGTGGAATTCGGCAGATATTTGGTCGAGACCGCAGACGTAAAACCATAGACGGCGGCGCATTTCCATTTCGATGACACTGAGCTTGATATGAAACCGTGAAGGATCCCTATGCAGGCCCAGAGACTGTGCAATTCGTATAGCTACACCAACTAGTGGCCAACATGCTGCATCTATCGGTTTCTGGGTATAGTGGTATGTCTTTTCCAATCTATTTGTCAACGTAGTTCTTTCATACGTATCCGATGAGAAAAACGTATATTTTTCTTACCAAATACAATATCAATGCTTGAAGAGTCTCTAACCGAGGTCGACTGAGGAACCTGGCCCGATGGAGAGCTGCCTGCGTGAGGGTTTTCAGTCTCTGACATAGATAACTTCGATGATATCCTAGTTCACCAAAGCATTTCTTTTCTTCGATAGTCGACACTGTAGTTAAGAAGATTGCTAGGAAGAGAGCTTCGCTCAAATATTGCGTCTCAGAATGATCATGCGAAGATACCCTTTGACTAGTTTCAATGTTCGATCTAAACTTGGTAATAAACTCCAGATAAGTGCGCTGAAGCGTGTCCTTGTGGAAAAGTCTCATCGACGTGTTTATGCTGTGTATAAATCTTCCAAAGAGGTCATCGCATAAAGGCTTTTTAGCAAAGAGAATATCCGCTTGACCGAGGTTGCTTGATAACGGAGACTCAAAAGGCAATCTTTAAGTGTCAACTAAAGTGTCAAAACATGAATCATGTTTAGAGTACGCACGGAATATCGGAGGCCGACAAGGACTCAGCATCATCATAAGACAAATGATTATCTTTTTGCTCTAAATCGCCTAGGAGGCCTTTGAAGACTCCAGTCTGTAGCTAGCTTTCGTTTCAGTAGATTTCATATAAAAGAAAAAATAAGTTGAAAAGAAAAGAAACGAAAGGAAGAGCGGGCAAAGCGGCAAGTTACTCGCATTTTCATTTGCAGAAGCCCAATGATACACGGATTGGTACTGCGTATCACATGACCGAACAATGAGATTTCCATTATCATAGGTCAAAGAACGTCCTCCTGAAAGATACAGTTCTGATTCGCATTCTTCCGATTCGTATTCGCCTGGGGCACGGGATAATGCTTCTTCAAGCTGGGCTATTCGCGACCGAAGTTCTCCGAGCTGGACATCCTGATGTCTGCGCCCTCGTGGCGTGCATCGAGAGGGATAGAAGCAAGATTTGTCCGCTTCAGCACATTTCGAGCACTGTGGCCTGGTGCGATCACACTTTACCTTACGATCGCGACATCTTTGGCAAGATATCGTCATTGTTTGACGCTTGGAGACCATCACCGACGCAGGGCAATGTGAGGATAAAATGGAAAATTACACGAATCAAGAGAGAGGCTTGTTCTAAGGTTCCGTATAGCGAAGGGCCCCATTCGTAACGGGGTACTTGAGATTAACAAAGCGAACAGGATACCGTTCGTTTGATGTAGGTAGCTGTGTTGAGCCTATGCTGTTGCAGGTTCTGAAATTCCCGGGTATCAATAATTGGCCATCAGTGTATCTGTATTCACTACCGTGTTACTAGCTTAGTTATGGTCCCCTGTAACTTCATCTCCAGATTCAATCCATACTATACAGCTGTAGGGAAGAGATAAAACTAGTTGCCGACTGTATCACACTCTCCGGTGCTCAACTACCGTACCAAGGTCGATCGAGACTAACCGTTACCGAAAACTCCTGTCTCGGAACTTCGGAGCCTACCGATGTCCGCGGCTAACGGCCGATTGGCGTGTAGGAATAAACTCGGCGCAATGTCAAGCGATATTGCCTCGCTTAATAGTAGCCTTCGATGCGGCAGTGAATCCATAGTGTAATATAGACGTGTTTTTGTTTAAGCTGATTCTCGTTTTCGAGGTAGAAAGAGATTAATAACAATATATGCTGTTCTTATACGAGAAATCATCGTTCGCCCAGCAATTTTATTTAAGTGGTTGAGGCGGGAAACCATAAATTCAGGTATTCACTCACTACTTTTGATATGATAAGTAAACCAAGCATTATTCTTCGCAAGCTTGCTGTCGCTTAGTCTGAAAGGCTGATCTTTCGTGATCGCAATATCCATCTGTTCCCTTAGCTCCTCGGAGATCGGCTGTAGCCCTTGGCCGATGCTCGTGTTTTGTATTAGCTCGAAACGTATAGGCTATCCATCTTGCACGGGTAATCGCCACCAGTAAGACGTACAGTTGAGAAACTGTTGTTTACCATTCTCAACGGCGCGGCATCTAAGCATCACGATCCGTTCGGAACTGTAGCCTAAATGAATGAGCCTCATCTCATTTCCTGTGAACGATGCCGGGTCCGAAAGACAAGATGTGATCGCGGTCAGCCATGTTGCTCATCATGTAGTTCCGTCGGAGAGCTTTGTGTCTACCGGCGAAGGTCTCCTCGAAAACGCACTTCTCGGAAGATAAATCTCGATGGGCTCCGGTCGCGTGTGGCCCAGCTTGAGCAGGCACTATGGGATGCATCGGCAAGGCTGCTTCCTACAGAAGTCTCCGCCGCTACTCCAGGAGGGAGAGAGGCATCAACACAAGGCAATCCAGAAGTCGGTCATCTTGTTACGAGCGAGCAGGGTGTTCGATACCATTCAGTGTTTCACTGGACTTCTACATGGGAGAAGGTCGGCACGCAGTCGGCGAGTGCAGGTCTAATATCCTGAGGCTAACAGTTCCTTTAGGCTCAAAGTATTCATCGCATATTGGCTGATCTTGGGGACAAACATCATGACGATACATTCAGCAACATTGTTATCCCGGAAAGCTTTCTCAGTCCGCAAGTCGATCTTAGGTGAGCATCAACGACGAATTATGGTGAGTAAACGGGCTAATCGTATCCATAGCTTCCCTTGTGTATCACAGCCCGTCCCATTACCGTGGGGTGACGACGACATACTCATCCAGCGTCCATTATGCGACCTACTTTTTGGCGTCTTTGTTCACAAAATCAATGAGTCCATACGACTGTTCCACAAAAGCAGACTACAAGAAAAATATGCCGACTATGTTCGCAAGTTGAGTGGGCAGCCGACCGAGAGCGATACAGCCACGCACCCTGTAAAAGATGGAGAAGTAAGCGACGCGTCCTTCAAAGCTGTCGTCCTTGCCATCTGCTTCAGTTCGGTAGCATGTACTCGAGATGTCCAGTTCTTTTACAGCTATGGGTATTCTCGAGAGACCCTCTGGCTGAGCTTAAAGAAGGCAACCCGAGCTGCCCTGCTTCGAGCACAGTACTTAGAATTCCCCAATATGGAATCTCTCCAGGCACTGACCCTTTATCTGGTACGATGACATCTCACTTTTCTGACTGACACTACTAGCCACTGCTTGTATCAACATTAATTGCATACTAATTAGTAGCAACAGAGTTCTCATTATGCCGAAGAGCCATTAGACCAATCGTGTTGGCCTTTGGTGGGCACATTGATTCGCCTTGCCCAATCGTTGGGACTTCATCGAGATCCTCTAATGCTCCAAATACCCCTCGATACCATCGATGTCGAGCTGCGTAGGCGACTGTGGTACCACATTTGTAGCCTTGATCAAATCTCAGCTGAGCTTCACGGGCCGCGACCAAGTATACGTATTGATGACTTTGACACACTTCTTCCTCGAAATATCGATGATGATGATCTATCTTTCGAGGTTAACACTGGTGTCAGCCGGGTCCCAGATGGTGAGAGATTCACAGAAATGACAGTCGTTCTAATTCGTATGAGTACGATACGGTGTGTCATGCGCCTTGATCAGCTATTTCGCGAGGTGGTGCGAGATACTGGCGACGGGTCACGTCTCAACAGTGGGGACAACGACAACATCACTGCGGCACGAGTAACCCCTCAGAGCGAAGACTCCATGAGGATTCTACAAATCGAAGACTTTATCCAGATGACTGAACGGCAGCACCGGCAGGACTATGTCCAGTATTCTGATGGCAGCGGTGCAACGCAAACTGCGACTCGATTCTTCGCAACAGTAACCAGTATGAAACTCTGGCTATTTTACTATCGTCTCCTGTCGACACGCGCGCGGCAGCTTAAACGTAACTTGAGCACTCAAGGCCGCAGAGAGTATGTGCTGTATACAAATCTCCCAATCTGTGACATTCTTATCAAGGGAGAAATCCTAACATATTTTTTCTGAATGGCTTTCTCTAGACTTCTTTCCAAAGCAATCACTTTATTAGAACTTCTCGAAACGGATCTTTTGAGTCACGCGTTACACGGGTGTTATTGGCTCTCATCCGGCATCATGCAGCTGCACATTGTATCTCAGCTGCTCCAAGAGACTGTGCCGACATTATTTGGGCTCAACGAACTACCCGACCGGATATTGATTGATCGCTGCTGGCAATGTATCAACCATGCCAATTTCGACGACAGCGGGAAAACCTGGGCTATTCTTCGACGCCTTAAAGAGATTGCTAACCGCCGTCGCCACGCAAGTCAGGCAAGCGCAAACAACTCCAATCTTTATCCTGACATAGTCATGCACCAGGACGCAGCAGATGATGAAATATGCTTGTCGAGGGAAATAGAACAAGTGCTATTGGACGGTTCAACGGAAGGGTTCAGTCTCGTAAGTTGAGAAAGGAAAGAAGTAAGCCCTGTAATACTAATACCGATCTTAGGAATTGCTCGATCAACTACTTGGCAGTTTCTTGGGTTAAACTTTTGTAATGGGGAAGCGTGTTAAACTGAGTTACACCAAAGGGCTTTAGTTATCATATCTAGTTAATTTGCGGTATATCAATAGAGTAATGTCCAACGGCAGGTGTTAAAAGCAATGAGTTGCCGGCTCAAGTCAATGTCAGTGTCGGAATTCCGAGGGACATCACATCTTATGATGCAATGTCCTTACTGTCCTGATGTGTCTACACTGAACTTTGATATGATCGTTGATCGTGGGTAGTATTATCATTAAATTTGTTATTGCTAAACCCTACTTAATAAAAGTCGCCAAAGGATTGACCATGTATGAGAATCACCATATGCACGACCATGATAATTGGTAGAAGTTGAAGAAGCCTCCCAAATATGAACTGTGAATTGTAAAAAATAAATCCATATTCAATTTCAGTTATGCCTCTCCAGCGAGGTTCAAGATCTTGGCTCATCCATCTAGCGCTCATTCCCTGATGGCTTGCTGCTCTGCGTCTTCTTCTCATTCTCCCACTTTTCCACCTCTCCCTGAGCCTCGTCGAGCGTACGCCAGCTGACGAAAACAGATATAACTAGAGTAGCACCAGCTACTGCACTATAAAAGATCCAGACAGTTTTCAGACTGCTAGAAAACGCTTTTCTAACAAGCATACGCTCTGTAGGGTCAAGACTCCCGACCTCACCTATACTTGCCATGGCATTGGCTCCGGAGAAGCGTCCTATTGTCGTTTCGCTCAACTTGTTCATCATCGAGCCAATTTTATTTTCCATCCTATTTTGAAAGATAACGCCTCCAACGGCGATCGAGACGGCCGTGGCCACCGTCTTGACGAAGCTGTAGGTTGCCGTAGCCGTAGCAAGCTGCTCAGTGACGGTCAAGCTCTGTAGGGAGATTAGGGGCGCCTGAAAGTTAGGGCCGACACCGATTCCAGCAACAATCTGATAGAGTATGATTTTTGCCCATGAGGATCCGACATCGAAGTCGGTGTAGAGACCGAACCCGAGGATCATGATGCAAACGCCAATTAAGATTGACGGAGCGGTCCGGTTCGAATGCTGAATGATACCACCCGCCATGCCTGCCACGATGGAGAATGTGACGGCATACGGCAAGATGTAAACTCCAGAGAGGATCGGAGTGGCCCCTAAGACTGCTTGAAAGTATAGGGGCAAAAAGTACACTCCCGATATGAAAACCATTCCGTGCGTGAAGCAGACCAGGAGACTGGCAACGTTGGATCTGTTTTGGAGTATCTGAAGCGGCACAAGAGGTCGCTTCGCATGTCTCCATTCGAAAATTACGAATAGAGCGCAGATAACAACACCAAAGACGATTAAGCAGACAACCATGACCGAGTCCCAGGGTTGCGTGACACCCCCGAAATTTAGCCCCATGAGTATCATCACTGTGGAACCGCTGACAGCAAGGCTTCCTATTTATACAGTTAGCTGCGACTTTTCATCTCGACAAGCATTCATGCAGGCTATATATATCAGTTCCGGGGGAATGGTACCTATCCAATCCAATTCTAGGATACCTGCTTTGAAACGAACCGGCGGACTCCGAATATCCAATAAGAAAATTAAGAGGACCAATGCCAGGCCGGAGCACGGTACTACCAAAACTTGTTAGCCTGTCTTCTCACTCACGACGTGCTGAGAGGATGTAAAGGTCTTACAGTTGATATAGAAACACCATCGCCACGATACCTGACAGCATGTGAGCATGCTACTCCTCTAAGGCAAACCCTCCTACTATCTTTTACTAACCTTTTCCGCGAGGGCTCCGCCAATTACAGGCCCGGCCGCACAGGAAATAGCCCACAAAACGCCAAAAGCAGCATAATAGGTGCCTCGTTTCCTCACGCTGAACAAGTCGGAGACACAAATGTTGGGCAGAGCAAGCAGGCCGCCGCCGGCAATGCCTTGGATTGCCCTGCCCGCTATTAGGCATCCAATATTGGGGGATAGGGCGGACACCAAGCTACTGATGAAGAACAAGATCACAGCGGCAAATAGCACGGGCCGTCGACCCCAGGCCTCTGCAGCCCCTCCCCATGTCGGAGTAGCCGCAGCGTTGCCAAGAAGGTACCTATTCAAAAAGTTAGGATCGCACTTAGTAACTCCAGCCCAATAAGAATAGACAAGACAAGACTTTGCCTTACGCGCTTCCAATCCATGTGTAGCCTGAAGCAGAGTTTAGGTCTTCTGCGATGACAGGTAGCGCCGTAGAGACAATCGTCTGTTCGATCCCGTATATGTCAGCAAGCTTCAGTAGCAAGAACGGAAGGACGCAATACTTGATCGAGAGCTGCCAAAAAACAGACATCTGTAGCGCGTTAGCGATAGCCATGACAAATTCATCAATATCACTTTACACAAAGAGCCACCATGATCCCAACGATCCGCCATGTGCTCCTAGAATCAGCGTCTTCCGGCTCATTGTCGCTCTGGCCTTGCCGTACAAGTATTGCACCGTGGGCCATATTTGCAGACTAACGGCTGGTTTACCAGAGGATTAATAATAAATACCGTGTAAAAAGAATAAAATAAAATAAAAATCTGGTGTCTGGATTCATCAGACGCCCAGTCACTGTGATAATTAGAGAAACTTTATATGCGATTATCCATCAGGATTTGACCCGGAGTCTCGGCGTCATCCAACAGTACATTACGTAGTCACAACGCATTTGGACATACCCAAGATATATTCATAGGCACTCTGCTATTCAATATGCATAAGCCGGTAAAACATGCTGAATCCCGACTTCAACTGTCGAGAGAAAGTAGAGCAGTCTAAAACCGGATTATCGGCGCTTGTCGCTATCCGGCGCCGTCCCCATATTCCGGCCGGGGATAATCGGCGCCTGTCACCATCCGGTGCAACTAGCCTGTCTAATCTACGGCCAATGTTCTGTACTTATTTATATAACGTCTACGTGGTTCTCTTGCTGTAATTTGTTCGATGCCACCATTTATTCCTGCGCAAACCTATCTATGAAAATGAAGCCCAGTATCACGTTATATACGACACATTTGTGCCCTTGGGCCCATCGCGTGCATATCGTGCTGAAAGAGTTGGGCATACCCTATGAAGAAGTCATCATTGACCTCGACAAGCCACGCGATGACTGGTATCTGAAAATTAACCCGGTATGTTGCATAATGAAGAAGATTTTGTCATGACTAGAAAGACACCTGACGCTTCCAAGCGTGGACTTGTGCCGTCCATGAAGTTCACGTACGGGCCGTTCCAAGATCAGATTCTTACGGAGTCAGCCGTGATCGTACGGTTCCTTGCAGATTGCCATTCCTCGCACTTGCAGCAAACCAATCTCCCGGATCCAGCTGCTGCATTTGTCCATGCCAGAGTAGCTTTATTTGCTGACGTTTGGGTTTCGAGAATTGTTCCAGAGATGCTAGGTGGCGCAAGGTCACAAGATGCAAAGGAAAAAGAGCTCAGTGCTACGAAGCTGGCGACTATTGTAAAGGAAGATGTCGAGCCAGCGCTGCATGATGCAGCGCCTTTCTTTGCTGGCCATGCCAGAATGACCATGGCTGAGGTAGGTCGTGGCGAAGAGCACGTTTCCCTCGGAGATCGCCATCATGCTAATTTGCTGTAGGTTTTGACCGCGCCCTTCCTTATTCGGCTCTACGCATATAGCGAAGCCTCGCTTTTACCTACAAGTCTAAAGAACGAGCTTCAGTCTTTAAGCAAATTTTCTGCTTGGGCTGATAGAGTTATTTCTCAAGAGAGCGTCACATATGTGTGGGACCAGGAAGCTGTAATTAGTAAATCGAAATCCCGAATGGCTGTGAAAAAATAAGCGGGAATCTCTGGAGGCCAAATATTTTATACTAAACCAGTCATTTATAACAGTTGAATTATTTTCCAAAGACTACAGTACACGTTGCCCTATTGTAGACATTATCACTCGCACTAACGTTGATTTTTCAGTGCCACCCTCAATTGTTAAATAAACCTGGAAAGTTTAATCATTGTTTTAAACCGCGCCCTTGACCTAGCCGAGTAAACATGGCGGAAGGGGCAAAGTTGCAGCGATAGCCCATCCATGGATGGCGGTATAATAAGTGGCCTCAAACCGAAGGACCAGAAAACGGGACGGATATTCTTTTTAAACAATATAAAGTATCCTTATCCGTCTTTTCGTGGTGGGAGCCTTGGGGGATCCTTCAAACTGCCCCAATATCTGTCTTCCGCTTCCTGTCTGATTGAGTTCTCCGATAAGACCTAACTACGTATGAAGCTTTTACGTTAGGTAGGAAACCCCAAATTTCCTTAATAAAGTTTTGCCTAAGGAGGCGTCCCTTTACGGCTGCAATCTGCGCAGCTGTAACCTTCAATGACCGAACAAAGGCACTATATGCTAAAGGTTTGGAGGAAGGCACAATGCGCATAAATGCATCTACAAGAAGCCGCCTACCCTTTACTGCCAGGAAGTGTTGGACGAACTCAACTTTTGTACTCAGCAAGCCATCCCAGGTCATTCACACTCTGCCTGCGTCAAGATGATATGGTCTCAGTTCCCTCCCGAAATCAAGTGCATGATTCTTGAAGCCCTGACAGATGACAAGAACTGCAGATTATCCAATGCTGCTGTCGTGTCACGGGAGTGGCAAGCTGTTATCGAGCCACACGTCTTTGCATATATACGAGTCACGTCCCAACGCACCGCCCAACTCAACCCCATGACGCAGCGCAACCGGGATTATGTGCGTTATATATGGTTCTGTATAGAGCTTGAGCTATACGACTGCCGCAAGTGCGATTCTTTTGATGCTAGAGGCTTTCAGACCAACAAAAGCGAGAACAAGCTCATCTTGGAATCATTCCAGTCGCTGTTCACAGCTTTGGCCACGTGGGAGCCAAATGGGAGCCTCGCCCTCGACATTAGCTTGTACTCGAAGAGCGATAATGAGCACGCATTCAAGTACCTAACCTTTATGCCTGACGCTACGGGACACCAGGTCGAGCCGATGTTGATCGCCAGAAGCGAGGAGCCCGACAAGCACGGATGGGAAACGACTGCATTGGGGTCTATCCCACCAAAAGGAAGTCTCGATCGTCTCTTTGGACATGTCTTTCTCCCCATCAAGGATGAACGAAAGTGTTGGGCGCAGACACCAAAGGTTCTGGCCGTGACACGCCTTGAAATGAGGCTACAGACTTATCGCCGATGGGAGACGTTTACGGTCTCCCAGATTCTTTCCCACCTTCCTAACCTACGTGAGTTCCACTATGAGATGTGGATGCAGTGGTTTCCTGAGATGCACGAGACCTGGAATGGATGTGAGTAGTTCATCACTAAAGTTTTCCAGCTACTAACATTTTCACAGCGTTGCTTGAACTTCTTTCGGCTACCGAAGGGCTGAGCAAGTTAACAATCTTTGAAAACTCCAACCAACAATACCCGCTCTATTTTCTAAAACAAAACTCGCCAGCCCATGCTCCCACTATTCATCTCAGTCGGAAGCTTGCCCGAGTGAATCTCGGCGTAGAAGTTCTCTCAGCGTCATTCATGATAGATGCTGCAGAGTTTTTCTCTGAATGTTCAACTTGGCCAAACCTAAACCATCTTACCCTTACTTCACAGCTTCTAGCGCCCACAACATGTCCTACAAAGATTATGGACCTCTTTCAAGCAGCAGCATCTGCAGCTTATCACATGCCCAAGCTCAAGATGATGGAGATATGGGATGGACGAGAGGGGCTGGCAGCTTTATTCAAGTATGAGTTTATTTCTGGTCAATTGTGGCAGTCTGTTGTTACTTGGCGAGCAACATGGGATATGAGCATACAGCCTCGAGTGATTGAAGCGTGGGAGGGAGTTGTACGCAGTCGTGGTGGATCTCCTGGCGGCATCGCTGTGGTATATGAGACGGTCAAAGAGCACATCACATCACATGTTGATTCGATTGTCAGCCTGGGGCTATCAGAGACAGTGCTCCGGCCAATCTCTTTGCAGCAGATTAAGAGAGAGCAGAGCTTTGTTGAATCTTTGACAGTCTAGAGCGATATCATTATACACGAGAACAATCGATGAGAGCACAGCAAACACTTGAAAGATCCGTTTAAAGAGAAGTGATGCAATGAGAATATCCGGCCTGAGATAATACTAATCATCAGAAAAGGAAGCCACAAATGCTTTAATATGAATTGAATGGATCTTAACTACCAAAAATCCCCTCATTGAGTGAAACAAAGGTTCCTGCGACTCGCAAGAGGCGTCTCAAGACTAAGGATGGGCACCAAGTTGAACAAAGCTGTGAAGAAATGCCTGAGGTGCTTGGACCCAAGCAACGAAGATCTCGGAGATGAGAAAAGCTGTCGGGACGTAGATGGAATTGCGGTAGGAGTTAGATATATTGAAAAACTTGTACAGAAGCTTGGTGAGTGTCCCTCTAACACCTTGTAGCTTATCAGAGTTCTTGTGCTTTGGTGGCCGCAATCTGAGTTTGTCAAACGACTAAAATTGGCTTTCCATCATGTCTCAAAGCTTCCTCGGGATGAAATACCTAGGCACTTTCAGATACTTAAATCGTTACTTGAGCTTAGACCAACGGGTACGGAATATGTGGCTACTCCGATACAAAGCTTGAACCCATGTATCGATTGTGACGGTGTTCAACAGAAGCTTTTTGCATTTGGTGATAGCTTCTTGGACAAGCGCCCTTGGTTTATTCTGCCTGTCCCATGCGCAATCCCTCTCCGCTGTTCCACACTCAGTGCGCAACAAAGACTCGCCATGGAACTAACACGGATGAAAGTTCTCTTTTTTGATCTGGACGGCACGCTGTTTGACCACTACCATTCGCTGCGCCTTGCGATAGCCGCGATACAGAAGAATTATAATGAACTCAAGGAGAACAATGTTGATGAATTGATCGACAAGTATAACCTTGCTCTTCAACGAGCCTATGATGCTTACCTAGACAAGGTGATCACATACGAAGAGGCCGACGTCCGGAAAATTCACCTATTTTTCTCATCGCTTGGCTTGCCAGAGCCCAGTCTTGACGAGGTCCATAAATTCCGTGACACGTACAAGGTAGTTTATAGAAAGAATCGGAGGGCAACACCAGGAAGTATCGAGACTCTGGCCCGGCTGCGTGAATATGGATACCGCATTGCCATCATCACCAACGGGCAGGTCGAAGACCAGTCAGCCAAAGCCAAAGCCATCGGCATACACCATCTGATCGACCGCATTATCACTTCCGAGGAAGCTGGATATCGAAAGCCTGATCGCCGTATCTTCCAATATGCCATTGAACAGCTCGGCGCTTCTCTTGACACTGCATGTATGATTGGCGACTCTGCTGACTCGGACATCAAGGGTGCCTTGGATGCGCAGATGGTCGCTATAATGTACTCCCCTACAACCCAGAACTCTCAAGAGCTCCTATTTGGGCAACAAATACCAATTATACGACACATGGCCCAACTCCCAGGCCATTTGGGCATCGGCGGCCACTGAGTTCAGCCGCATTTTGTCTCCACTCCGGGCCGGCTGACGGTTGAGGGCATTGACATTGGCTTGGTTTGGGAACCACGACGCTGCCTGCAGGTATCTAAAGAGGGAGCGCAGAGAGATTGCAGTTCCTGGCTGAAAGAATGAGCATGGTTTTTTATTGTGCTGCTATGAAGCGCCACATATCGGCCATGTCTCATATAGAGGGTTTGGTCAGATTGATTACGAAAATGGTAGGCCCTATTGACGAGGAAATGATCCTGATTTCACTCCCGGGCCGAGACTTGGGTGAAGGATCACCGACAAGCCCGACTGCCACGTCACCAATAAAGACAAAGGCGTGCGCGCAGAGTACGTGTGGCTCATTTTGGATACTTTCAACGAACGAGACAGTATTCCGAAGTTGCGTCTTACCTACAGGGACACTGCAGCTATCTCATGAGAGATTATCCAGCACCAGCTATCCGGCATCTTCGTTCCGCAGTGGTGATTTTGACTGAGCAAGCCGGTATCAGACAAAATACCGCTCTTACTGGCGAACTCATTGACCAATCACTCGAGACCAACGGCCAAGAATAGGCAGTAGAATTAGATAGCCAGCTAAGCTTCCAAAAATGCCCAATTCTGAAAATATCCTACTGCGCATCGCATTGTAGGTGGAGAGCGACAGGCTAACGAGATGCCCTCCTTCGTAGTCAATTGATCGACTCTCGGCCCGCTGTTTAGACCACCCCTGCTGGCAATGCTTATCTTACAGCTCTTCAATGTCGCATTGGTGGTGCGAAGGAAACAAAGCTGGGCAGGTCAACTGCGGCATGTGCCTTCGCCATAAGTAATTGAGGAAACTCGAACCAATGTTTTGGGCGAGGTTCATTATGTTATAGGTTATAGAGATTTGCTGAGAAGAGCTCTTCATAGGTAAGCTCAGTAAACTAATGTGTTCTGGGCAAGACGACCACCGTGATCCATCTTTAGCAGTAACGCAAGCGCATTTACCATCATGAAAGCGTCAAGGCTCACCACGATCCAGCCCGACCCAATTATATATGAACCTGTATATCAGCAGACGCAAAAGCAGATAAGCCCTATTACGCCACACAACAACAACTTATACTCTTAATCGTCCACAAGGCCAGACGCTATGCCCCCCTCCCGCAAATTAAGCCTCATCTGCCTCTCTTTTTATTTGGGTGTACTTACACGTACTGGAAGGGGACGTTTATGTGCCAAAATTGGTCTCATTTCTCAACACACGAGCCGAGATTCGTTGTCCCTTCCTCACCTAGAGAATAGGATCTCCTGCCGCTTTCCTAGTATCACTATATAATGCATGTAGCTTTTGATCGAAATGCATGAAGGATGTGAGATTGGTCCACAGCGGAGTCCGCTCTCCGCCGTCTGTTTAGCTGCCGCATTCCCTCCCGCATCCGCCAAAGTGCGAGTGTCCGCGCTGCCCATCCAAGTCGCGCCATTGATTAACAGGTATTTAGAAATGTGTCCACCATTCTAATCCTACGAGTATACGACACAGCCCAATTAATCTTAGTGTCTCTTATTGACGTTTGAAACAAATTATTCACCCTTGAGGCAGGAAAGAAGCGATCGCTAAAAGCGGTCGCTTCAGCTAGTATTCCTCTTATCAAATGCACATATAAAGAGCATTGGTTTAGCTTGCCTTCAAATATAAGGTGTCATAAAAACAGTTATCTCACAGCTTGTGACATACAGTAATACTCGTCAGAGATCGTAATATATCGGTGCATACCTCGCTCACATCACAATGCTTACTAAATTCTTGCATGGCCCTTCGTTCATCAGTGGTGCTGCACGCGGTAAATACTGATGCTATGGCGATGACAATGCTTCATGTTAATAGCTTAGCTAATGATATTTCAGGTATCGGAAAGGCCACTGCGTTTGCGTTTGCGAAATATGGAAGCCCCCAAGTTGCCATCGCAGATGTTGATGCAGCCACGTTAAAGCAGACAGCGCAGGAATTGAAGGATAAATACCCGAACATTGAGGTTTTGCCAATTGAATTTGATGCAGCGAATGCAGACTCGACCATCAAGGCTATTGAGACAGCCTATTCAAAATTTGGGCGAATCGACCATGCGGTGAACAACGTCGGCACTCCAGGCCCCTTGGCCCCCAGCATATCCGTCTCAACGAGCGATTTCAAGAACCTCATTGATATCAACTTGACAAGCATGTGGATTGCACAAAGAGAACAGATCAAAATTATGCTTAAGCAAGAAGCTGTTCAGCAAGAGTGCGTGGCGTCTCTGGGCACATCAACGAGACAGTAATTTAACCAGAGTTTAGGTTCGGTAAAGTTCGAGGTACAATTGTAAACATGTCGTCTGTTTGGGGCGGATTCGGCACAAGAGATTTTCCAGCAGGGACAGCATATTCTGCAAGTATGGCATCATCTAAAGTATTATGCGCCAAAGGCTGTCATGAAAGCTAACCTAGATTTCTAGCTAAACATGGCATTAGAGGCCTAACAAAAAGCGCAAGTTTTCTTATTCGAACGCTTTGATTGGATACATATGGGGCACTTCTAATATCTCATGATAGGATGCGAACCAATATGCCTCGGAAGGCATACGAATCAATGCGATTTGCCCAGGTTACACATTCACAACCATTGACATAGGAAATGAGGGTCCAGAATTGCAATACATTCTGGACCAGGCAATGCACAGGACAGCAATGAAAAGGTTTGCCCAGCCTGAGGAAATCGCCAATGGCATTACGTATCTGAGTTCTTGGATGAGCTCGTACATGAGTGGCGAGGCTATGTTGGTCGATGGGTGAGTATACTCCAACTCTTCAGGCTGGTGAGGACTGCTTGTGTCGCTAACAGACACGATTAGTGGATTTTCTTCTTAAATGGCCTCTCTATCAGATGGATTTGCAGAAAATGCTCAATTACCGCTCACCTAGTGATGCTGCTTTTAGAAGTAGGAAGGAATTCTCAAGGGTGAGCGAGCGACTGCGGCGCGCCACCCGAGCCGACAAACGGGATGAAGAAGAGGACGCCAGTGGTGAATGATAGGATCATTTCTTGGCGTTCAGCCTTCTTGATCTCTTATACTTATTAATACCTATAGTAGAAACTTCAAATACACACTTTTTCAATTCAGCTCATGCATTTGTGCCAAAGTCATATGCCAAAAATCGTCGAGGGCATAATCAATCTCATCCGAGAGTCTATCCGGGTCAGGCGGGTTCCCTTCGCTGTCAAATGAGAACACTATCCGCCAGTCGCCCACCATCTTGAGCTGAGAGCCAGTGAGCACGAGCCCGGACCCCTCGTCGAGGAACGTGATGTTGTCTTCAGGACAGCATCCAAAGCCATAATCCGCGAACACGTCTCCCCACATCAAGTCGCCAGGCTCCAACACAACCTGAATTTCCCTAAGGCTCTCCATTTTGGAGAGAGTGGACAGCCCATTATATCTGGTGGCTGACTCGTACCAGTCAGGGTGGTCGTCAGTCCGAATTTGAAGCCGCTGGACCTCAGATCGGTTGGAGATAATGTCCGCAAGGGCATAGAGGTTCGACACGCAGAAAATGTCGAGCTCAAAGTTGACCCACGTCCAGCGCGGCTCGGTACCTACGGTGAATGCGCGCTGGTAGGGCGCTTGCTGACGAGACTCGTGGCATACATGCATGAGTGCCGGGGGCGGCGTTGACGTGGTCTCGTAGAGGATGTCCTTGCCTTTCTGGTGTTGCTTCTTGGTGAAGTTGCCATTGCTCCTTTTCGCGCGCACCTTTGTGATGTGGCGAGGCACCACGGCCAAGCTCCAGATGCGGGAGCGGAGCTCGAAGGGAAGGCTGGCAAAGGACATGAGGGGAGATTGCAAGAAGCAAAGAGAACACCTAGTCTGCTGGGAAGGAGAGCTGAGGATATTTTGAGTATCTTTTGTGCCAGGCAGAAGAGATGCAGTGTAGGCAGGACACGAAAACGCTGGCGATGAATGCGAGGATAGAAAAGGAAGTGCCGTGTGAGTGAGTCAGGGATGTAAGTCTGATCGGCTGGCTGCGGTTGTTCAGCTCCGCTGCCAAGCTCACCAATGAAATCCTGCATTCCTTGCCATTCTGGCCAAGATTACATACATAGATGGAGAATTTATGGTTAAAATAGGGCCGCCAACCCGAGCACTAATAACCGCTACTGAGTACCTCTACTTTTCCACGACACAATTACATACACCGGACTCCTCCGAGATGCGCTCCGGCTTCTTCCACCACCAGCAACAGTACCAGCTCACATGTGTCCTTCCCTCCTTCTGGACTAGGTCTCTTTTTGTCGATGTTACCGATCAAATGCACAACCAGGAACAGGAAACGAAGCCGTCACATGATGAATGAACTTTCTATGTAGACGTATAATTCACTATAGGGCCATACCTATGACGTTCCCTACAAGTCTCCTTGTAGCAGTTGTCAAAGAATCCAAATCCTTATTCAAGAGCTCTAATTTCTTCCTCTTCAATACCCATTTCTCACCACTAGACCAATTCTCCACGCGAACCGATCTGTCGTGAGAAAATGTCGTAATCTCATCGGGATTCGCGCGCTGGTCGGTCTCTTGGCAATCTTCGACAACAAATTGGATCATCTTATCCTGCAATTCATAACCTAAGTCAATGTTGGAATGGCGATACTCCGTAGTTTCGGCGTTCAATAATGGCTCAGATACAGTAGTTTCTGCAGGCTGTTGATTGGGTTCAATATAGCCCTCCAGAATCCCCCGGTCAGCCTTCTCCAGCGCGTCATGGAAAGTGTCAAAGGCATAGATTAACTCAACGCCGTGGTGCGCAATTCCTTTCATGGGGCCTGGAAAGGGATTGCCGAATTCAAAATGGTAAGATTGTACACACACACGCTTGGGGTCCTTTCCATGAAGGAGAGCTTGTTTCCCACGGTAAGCCTTGAAGAATTCGGTGGCGCGATGTACTTTATGTATCATCGTGACATCAGATATGAACTGAGAGAATGCTTCGAATAGCTCTTTTTCCGATGATGCAGGCCTGATACCGTATGCTTGAAGAATATCCTCAGCTGCTGCCTCCGAGGGATAGCTAGACGCGAAAAGAGAATGAAATTTAGCATAATTCCAGTTAGCCATCTGGACAAAACCTCTGAACTCATCGTCCGTTGTGCTCAACATGACTTGAATGTTGTCATCGGTGGACTTGATTTGATCGTCCAATCCGCCTTGCCCAAGATGGACGGAAACACCGCAGCCCAAGTCGCTTTCCCTGATGGTCAACTGGTCAATGACCAACGCAAAAAGCCTCCAGTGAATCTCCGAGATGCTACTTAGAAGATCTTTGGCAGGTATTCTTCTCAACATGTTGAGTCGATCAGTTGGATTGTCAGCTTGGACTGACCACAATTGGTACAGATCTGCCCAACGCTGGTCTGCTTTGTCTAACGATGTCAAGTCAAGATCTCCACATGACCCTGACATCAAACCAGCCTTACGAAATAGCGGTTCTTTCGTCCCTAATTCCGCCTCAAGAAGATGAAGGTGGCAGCAAATTCCACCAGCTGAATGGCCCATGATTGCGACCTTTGTGCCATCTCCTCCGAACGCAGAAATGTTGTATTTTATCCAGATCAAAGCAAGTTTTTGATCATACAGACCAAAATTCACGCCTCTAAGAGAGCCACGGCTGTCTTGGGCTGCGAGGATGTCAGATGAACTGCCGAAGCCAAATATGTTGAGACGATAGTTAATAGACACTGCAATAAGAGGAGTTTTCTTGGAGAGAGCACAAAGAACAAGCCGGGTGGGATCTGTATATGGACGTGTAGTTAGCGAATATTTCATGTATATGATTTGTACCGCTAGAGTTTATACCCCATACTGGATCTGTAGCCGCGCCATCTGCGAAACCACCACCGTGAATCCAAACAAGCACAGGTAGTTGGGTCATTTCGACATCGATGTTGTGCTTCGCGAGTGCTTCCTTGCTAGGGCGCACGACCAGAAGATTCAGGCACTCAAACTCATCTTCGCGGTCGTCTGGAAACGGCAAGTAGGATTGAAACGTACGCGAGTCGCCTTTATTTTGCGTAGGGCATCGTGGGCTATGAAGTTATGAGAACGATTGGTCTTTTATCGACTGTATAATGATTCTTGCAAGCGCAAAACATGGACTTACCCATTCTGTGTAGCGTCGAATATATCACGCGGCAAACAATCTCTCAGTTGCGAGCGCTCCCATCTTCCTGGCACATGGGCATACGGAATGCCACGAAACTCCTCGATGTCGTCGGAGATGGGCGACCGCTTGCCGACAATGGTTTGCATGTAGCTAGGGGCGGAAGCTGTAGGCAATTGCACAATGGCAGCCGCTTCTGGCTTCCGCTGGGATACCTATCCCAACCACTTGTTCTATAAATTTTTATAACTTGGCCCGGTGTCAATTCTCTGTCTCTTATCTCTCAGCCAGCTTACATTGTTTATAACAAGCCCGAAACTCGCTTTTGCATTTTCCAGACTTATCACCCTAGCATTCCTTTCTACCTTATAGACACGATGCCATACACAATTCCTGAAATTGCCAGACCCTTCACTCTCCACATCTCTGATGAGGACTGTTTCCAGCTCCGTGAGCTTCTCAGACTCTCCCGCGTAGGGCCTACGACCTGGGAGAATCAGCATCAAGATGGACGCTATGGTATCTCACACCAGTGGCTTGTCTCAACTAAAGACTACTGGTTGAATGAATTTGATTGGCGTGCCCAAGAAGCCCGCATTAACGCATTTCCTAATTATAAGATAACTGTCCAAGCCATCGAACTTCATTTTGTTGGCCTGTTCTCGCAGAAGAACGATGCTATCCCCATCGTATTGCTTCATGGTTGGCCAGGTAGCTTTCTTGAGTTTATACACACGTTGGAACTTCTCCTAAAGAAGTACGACCCCTCCTCGTTGCCATACCACGTTATTGTTCCCTCACTTCCAGGGTATATGCTTAGCTCGGGGCCAAGCCAAACCGAACCATGGACCCATGAAGACGGAGCACGCGTGATCAACAAAGCAGTCAAGGCTCTCGGTTTTAGCCGTTATGTTGTACAAGGAGGAGATGTTGGATCTCTAATCGCTTCGACCCTCGCCACAAACTATTACGACTCTGTCGCAGCCATCCATCGTAAGCAGCCATTGATCAAATCCAACTAGCTTTCTTGTTCTTAAACAGCTTATAGTCAATCTGCTGCCAAGTCTGGACAGGGTCAGCGCCGATGACTCATCGTTATCCAACGCGGAAAAAACCGCCATCGTTCGTGCAGAACAGAGGTTCCTAACCCCAACAATAGGGGCCGCTATGCTGCAGAGTACAAGGCCTGCTACAATTGGAACCATGCTTTCGTCCAGTCCCCTCGCCCTCTTGTCGTGGTAAGCCTCGAGTTCGCAGCTCCCACGGGAAATGGTTCTAATGCTTGCGTAGGATTGGCGAGAAATTTCTTGAATGGCCCGATGACCCAATTAATATTGATGAGCTTTTAACTAACATTTCGCTGTATTGGTTCACTGAGACGATGCCGCGATGTATCTATACATATCGCGGGACTTTTATAAACGGGCATCAATACTCATTTGCACCATTCAAGCAGCCATTTGGCTATTCCTGGTTCCTGCGGGAGCTTGCCCCCGGTCCGAAGAAAATAGTTGAGAAAAGGGTAATCTAGTCTTCTATCGGCAGCACGAGAAGGTAAGAGCTTGTGTAGAGCTTTGGCACACGTGTACTAAACTGACGCTCGCTGCAGGGAGGGCACTTTGCAGCTCTTGAGAGACCTGTCGAATTTCTTCAAGATGTTGAAGATTTCATTGCCGTCGCGTGGCCTCGTAATGATTGAGTTTTTCACCTCGTCATAAATTGGAGGTGACTTTCTAGTTCGCTGGTACCTATAGATGATGGCTTTAGTTCCAAGCTTAACTCAACGTTTGAACGTTCGTGTCGGACAGGATACTTACATGGTGGGAGTGGTGGTATACTAATGGGAGAAGAAGAAAGGAGAAGAAAATCGAGACGCGAGAGGAATTTGTAGGTACATCCCCGGACAAGTCGGTATTAAAGCTTCCATGTTGCTAATATTGCCGTGTCATCACAGGCAACAGAGGTAGGTAGTCTTCAATCTAGCACATGACTGTCCGAGAAGTTGCCCCCATTATGAAGGTTCTACCAACCCACGTACCTACCAGGACAGAGGGACCGCTTTGCGACGCAAGGCAAAATCTGATGTACAGAGCCCCCAATCAAGAGATTGATAGCTTCCTCCCTCTCTCGTACTGCTAGGAAGCTCTGCAGGTACGGACTCATCTGTACGATTTCAGCATAAGAAAATGATTTATTAACTCAGACTCCGTCAATAAGTGGACGATATAACTTACTTTGTAAAGATTACTTCAACTTGGTGCCTTTTTTGAAGTAGTGTAGTTTCCTTTCTAATCTACCATTTCTAATACCACGACTCATAACATGCAACCTACGTATCTTTAACAATTGTGCCAGAATGCAACATGGGTCACAGTATAAAGGAAGTGGTAAAAATATGTATGCAGCAGACCAGGCAAATACAACAGAATGGAGATTTCTAACGGCAATTACATTTTCCTGTACTCTGATTCCTTATATATCTGCTTCAAAGACTCGCAATACAACGCCTATGCATCGGGCTCTACTTTCAGCGAGAAGCTTTGCCCAACGATAGATTCACTGAGCTTCCAGAGTTTAGCTGCCAAGTCAGGGTCGCTGGCGTAAGCTTCAGCAATACCATTATGACAGTCTTCCAAGTATATAGATGATTCAGCTAGACATATTGGTAAGTACCCTGCTAAATGAAGTATGCAACGGCATAGGGAGATTGTTTGAGACACACCATTTAGTGATGGATCGAAGGCCGCAAAAATTGCAGTTGCGGCACCCTGATCGAGAGATTTGAGGGCAGGGGCGTTTCCTCCTGCTGGTGCATTCTTAATGGAGGCTTGCAGTTTAGCCAAGTCCATGTGTCGGATGAGATTTGTCATGATAGCTAGAAAAGAAGTTGTCAGCCTACATAAACATATCGAGAGGCATTGGCCATCAGGTGCAGAGTCGTAGCATACTTCCTGGATGCACACTGAATGACAATATCCCACTTTCGACCAAGTTATTTCGCAAATAGAGAGAAAAAAGTATGCTGGCTGTCTTAGACTGGCCATACGCTACAAGTTTCTCATATCCGTTGCTCCATTCCAAACTCTGGCCTCGGCTTTTGTATGCTTCTTCATCTGCCTGCTCTTCCGGAGGCACGCTCTTGTTCTCAAAGTTCCAGTCACTGAATCGAACCGGCGAAATGCGATGACCGTTGCTGCTGAGGTTAATAACGCGTGTGTCTCCCTCTTTTTGGCGTCTTTTGATGCAGCTTGAAGTTTCTTGAGAATCAGGTTGGTGAACAGGAAGTGGCCAAGATGATTGGTCGCAAATTGAATCTCAATGCCGTCTTCAGACAGTGTGCGATCTGGCACAGCCATAATTCCAGCATTGTTGATGAGAACATCTAGCTTCGAAATGCGAGAGTTAACGTCTGCTGCTGCAGCACGAACAGACTTCTGCGATGATAGATCCATCAATATTGGCTCCACAACAGTGGATGGATACACAGAATGAATATCATCAATGACAGAATGTATGTTTTTCAAGGTGCGCGAGCCAAGAAGCAGGCGCTGCGGCTGTTGTGAGGCAATGGCCATAGCCGTAGTGGATCCAAGACTTCCAGGGCTTACGCCAGTGATTAATACTAATTCATAAAAGTAAGATATTTCTCTCAAAGCCTGGTAGTTACGTTTTAGAAGAATTCTCACCCGTCTTGCCGCGAATTTGTGTTGCCAAAGCCTTGGCAACCTCTGTTGCTGTGGATTTGGGGCCGAACATTGCTGCTGTATACAGGTAGTCAAGGAGAAGAACAGAGCGAGATGCACATCATTATGAGCGAGGACACCAGACGGGTGAATCGATCTATTTATATTGTTGTCAACTATCCAAATCACCTCAAGCAGCAGTTTGCAGTTTCTTCTCATCCCCTGTGGAGGTGTCATCGTCTTCCCAATACGGATTGCTATAGATACATCGAGGGTTCCACCGGCAAGATTCATCTGGCTACTGTCTTAATTAGACCGACTATAATTGTGTCATCATTCTCCACTACCGCGTTTATATCGAATCAAAATTCCGTCAGCACAGTGAATAAGTTGGTTCTAAGCCTTTATAGTAGCAGTTCGTCCCTGCTGTAGCATTAGCCCTGCAGAAAATCCGTCAGCATCCCGATGCGACGTCCGGACATAACCCTTTGTCCGTCTGAATGACGACGCGTTTTCGCAGCGATGAAGTACCATTACAATAACGTCAGAGACACAATGAGCCCTTCTAGTATGGTTACACGCTCAGGAAATACCTCAGAAGGCGGGAGAAAAGATGAGGCTGAAGTGGCGAACCCTAGAGTTCGACGAAAGCTGCAGAATCGTTTGAATCAGAGGGTTTCTAGTACGTGATTACCATTCTATTTCTCCGCTATGCAATTTGTTCGCGCTCCTCACCCTCGAGCAGGAGAGCGGAAGCTACGACGAGAGGAACAGGCAGGGATCCAGCGAAGGTCCCGAGGCCGACCTAGGACGGATGTTCAACCAGTTAATCTTCGCGTCTCCTCGATGCCGACGTCACAAAGCACCAGCAGGTGTGCTGATGGTGAAACAAGCATTGAGCTCTTTGGACTTCCGCCCGGAACCTCTTCGCTATTTCAGCCTGCCCTGGTGTGCTTCCTTGACAGTGTGCAGACCATGGCGGTTATGGATCAGCTGGCCTACGCTGTGAACTGTAGTCTCTTACAAGGCAATCCAACGTCTGACCTACTCCTATCTGTAACACAGCTCAATAGCTTCCGGGCTATCAAGTACAACATGGATGCACTTAATCTCAATTTGGAGATAATAAAAGATCAAGATGCAATCTCATACTTCAATGCACCAGCTGCGACATTCAACATGTATTCCGTACCACCGAGCCTTCACCCAACCAGTCTTCAGAAATCTCAGGTTCACCATCCTTACATCGATCCTCTACCCATTCCGTCTCTCCGAGATGCTCTTTTACGCTATGAGGGGCTGTACAATGACTACGATTTCTGTAGAGACATGATTGGCGACGTCGGGAAAGCTGGTATTATGGTTTGGGGAGATCCTTGGGATCCGTATGGTTTGGAAGTGTCAGAGAGCTTTGCTAACAAGTGGTTGTGGCTTTTGAAGAGTTGCCACGAGGTGCTTGTCTCGACCAATTACTGGCGGGCGCAGCGTGGAGAAGCCGACTTATTTTTTCTCTGACAATGTCCAATAACACAACTGGATATAATACATGTATGTGAGAGCTCTCAATTTCGCCATCACATCGACATCACAAAACTCGGACAAATTCCTTTACAAAAACTTAATATAGTCTTAACATACAGCATAAGAGACATTTTACTTCCATGGTTCATTGTAATTATGGGATGCAATGGCGAAGCATCACCGCATTTCATTACCATTATCCTCTATGCCAAACCTGCCGGATAGACAACAGGGAGATTGGCCGTTAACTCATTGCTACGCTCAGGAGAAGAAGCAATCTTGCGAGACAACCAAGCACATACGACCATAGGTAGAGTAGAGTTCGGGGTCTCGTCTGCTCCCCCATAGACAAGCCTCTAACCGGCAGATTAGTAGTTGAGTGGGTGACCATCAGCGAACACCGGCTGTTGTATGTATTTTCCCTTTTTTGCTCTCTGAATGTAATATCTCCGTCCGAGTAGACGGTGTATGTTTGAGAAACAGTTGCGAATTTGTAGGTACGAGAAACGTAGTGTTAGCTGGCTTATATCTGGCTGCCTTAATGGCCTGTAGGTTGTTTTTCAATCTTCACGTTTGCACTTCCAACATTTTCTAGTTCTATAATACTTGATCCAGTCACCAATCCATATTTTTGAACGCCGTACATCATTCCTTTGAGAAATCGATTGCTCAAAAAGTCTAATTTGAGGCCCGGTAAGATCCCATCTCTACATTGACAAATAAAATACCCATCTCTTCTCAGCCATATATTAACCCAATATTTTATCGGTGCTCCCGTTATCCGAGTCTCTGCTTCTCGGGCCGGGTCTGTATAAGTCGTTGATTCCGCTGTCGAACTCTGGCTCAATTCTCTCCTTACGGACGTTGTGAAGTTCGTACGATCGTTGGGCGTCGTCCCCATCTTTGTGGAGGCCTTTGCGCCTCGAATCATGGGTTTCGCTCTCATGTTTGTTCGAAGAGAAGAATCCAAGCTGAGGCAAGTATCTCACAGCTAGCGATTTTAATCTCATTGCACAGCCGCAAGTGATGCCAAGATTGATCTCGACGATTGACCACACACCCAGAATGGCCTCGGTATAGGTGACATCGGTAGTTTTGTCGAGGATGAGGACGTACGGTAGGCGAGCTATGGAGCAAATAACGACACTAAAGAACAGTTAGTAAATATGAAAGTGAGCCAAAGTGGAAAGTGTAGCGAGAGAGACGGACCCGGACCCTATAGCTAAGATGCATCCAACCGAGAGTTTCTGTTTCAATGAAAAATTAAGCCTGTGGATAGTTGGGATGGGTATAGCTATGACAGCAAAATCGGAGACAATGTTCATCACAGCTTGTGCTAAAGCCACGTTCTCCAAACAGGTGGTCGTTCCAGATTTTAGAGGATTACACGGGCCGCCGGTGATGCTGGTCAAGGTCAAGGTATAGGCGAGGATTGCGACGGCAGCGCTAACAACGACGCAGCGGTAAATTAACGAAGGATTGATGCGGAACAGGACAGCCAACATGGCCATCTTAGTGATGGATGGAGTGATCAAATAGGTCAGGGTGTTGGGGAGCAATTCCTAAGCTGATGTCAATACGATACAAGACTAGTGCTGCTGCGTAATAGTTCATGATGGTATGGCTCACTTTGTTGAACTCCGTGATTTGTGCTATCGATACATCCCACAGATGTTTCCCCCAGCCGTGGCTCATTACTATGTGCCATTTACTTAGGTTAGAGGAGGACATGTTAGTGAACGCCAAGTGAACATACAGTTGACCAATGTTATGAAGTAGTACAAGGAGAGGCCGTAAGCAAGAGTGAGGATAACTGCAAGTAAACGAAAGTTAGCAGAAAGATCTGATATCTAGTCTTGACGCCTTGGCCGTCGCTTATTGAACGTTGTTGAACGACAAAATGGATCTTACTTAGATCTATCTCAACCTGTTTAACCAGCTTGGCAGCCTGAAAATAACGTAGAGCGAGGAAAAAGGAAGCGAAGAAATACGTGGCTCCAAAAGCGACTACCGTTCGAATCTGTAAAGAATTGTAGGGTGCATCAAACTGTGGTGTTTGGCCATCCGGCGGCGGCATTGCCGGTGTCGTAGAAAGATCCATGGTCTGCGATACCAGCACCGTTTAATCGGGTGCAGTTCAATTGCATGATTCAAGAAACCTGGTTAGCAAATCCGAGGGCGTGGAGGCATTTTGAACGGTGCGTACCACTTTGTTGCCATTTTGCCGATCTGAACCGTTTATATGTATGATAATACTCCGACCCCAGACCAAACAGTTGCCGAAGGGGTTGTACCGACAAGGGACCTGATCATTATTCGACACTTTTGATTCCCAGCGTCAGAAATACGGGCCTGTCAAACGCCTTCGCTTGTGAAGAAATACATGGCAGGGGTTCATTGTAGCATGCATCTACGGAGTACTTCTCCGTGAACCCATTGTAACGTGATCCCCATCTGTTATGTGCTGATTATGATTTGCTGGGTTACAATCTACCCCTGCACGCCCCAATTCACCAAGAGTTGTTGGTAAGCAGTTTTTGCATCCAACAAGCTTTGAATTGTCCTGTGTTTAGCCAGTCTGGCGCAATTTCAATGTGTGCATACAAATTTACAGAAGAATGTCTTTTAGATGACATTGGTAATACCACCGTTAAGTGTTAAAGGCATTATCCGTGTCATGAACGACGGAACTGGTTGACTGGCAGACCGCGCCTTGACTTTCCCACATTTACTCGTAGCCTCTTACCAAACATCTTCAGCAACGTCTGGGTATTTAGCCGTTCAAAAGATCCAGGTTAAAGTAAAAGGGGGCCGGCATGGAGATCCGTCGTGCCTATGGCATGGCTGTTGCATGGCTGCGGCCGCAATACCCTTCAGCACATAGTGGGACGGGACAGGGCTTAAAGAGAGATACCTGCAGCTTCACGGTTCGTATCATCTGTAGCTAATTTCGTTGTCATGGGGTAAAACCAACAGTAATAAGATACCCAAATCCATAAAGGGTAACAATCGGCACTCCGCGCTGTTTGAAGATTTGTCTGCAGCAGTACTCCGTATCTGGCTTACGAACCGCTTTATCCGCGAAGAAGTCTCTGTAACAGGCCGCGCATACAGATTACCGATAGTACTCCTATATTCTCTCAGCGCCACAGAGAAAGATAGATTCTTCTTGGTGTGAATATAGTTACCCAGCAAATCGAAATGCACTGGTTGTTCGGACGAAGGCCTGGTCCGGCACACATACCTGGCGATCGAATCGTGCCACTCCATTTTTTTGAGAAGAGTCCGCTTGTGCAAGGCAACAACTTCGCGGTCTCTCTCGTTTTCGATGACGTCCTTGATCCAGAAAAACTTCGCGAGTCTCTCGAAGGGCTTGTCAAGCAGGAGGGGTGGCAACGTCTTGGAGGCCGGCTTAGGAAGAATGTGAGGACTGCTGCATCGGATCAGTTTCCTGCAGTTAATCTTGAGACTGATTCAAACGCATTAGCACACCAATACTGACACTCGTGTCATTGATTAGGCCGCTGGCGAGATTGAATGGCATATTCCCGCAGAGTTTACGGCTGAGCGCCCAGCAATTGCGTTTGCCCACATTGATCATGGCATGCCTGCCGCTTCCCATCCGGCAGCCTCCAAGATACCGCAACCTAGTACTCGGCCTGCCGTCTTGGGTGATCCAGATAATCTAGCGGAATTAGCTTGGGAGGCCGGGTACCAACCTGGAGGAATCAGCGACTACCTCACTTCTGATCGTCCTGTCTTGGGCCTGCGCGTCAACTCTTTTACTGACAAGACAATCGTGGTACTGCAGTGGCAACATGTTGCATTCGATGCCCTGGGAATGCAGTACGTCGTGGCAGGCTGGAGTTCCATGCTTTGGGGCAAGACGGATCAAATCCCGACGCCATGCGGATTCGATACGGATCCATTTGACGCAATGGCAAAAGGTTCTCGTCCAATCACGGAACAGCATGTCTTGTCTGACAAACGGGTTGGTTTCGGCGGCTTGCTCCAATGGGGCCTCGGATATGGCGTTGATATGCTTGTTCGTGCTAAAGAGAACCGCATGGTTTGCATCCTCGAGACGTACTGGCGAGTGCAATTAGATAAGGCCTTGGAGGAACTCCGCGCCGAAGCAATTGCGAAAGGCGAAGATGCTTCAAAAGTGTTCTTGACTGAGAACGACATCTTGACGGCTTGGACCATTCGCTGCATTGTTAGCTCCATGGAGATGAACTCTGATAGGACAGTAAGTTCCAGCAACTATGCTTTCTTACCCCCCCTTATGATGACAACAGTTCTGACTCGATTTTCTTGCAGGTTGCTACTTCTATAGCAATGTCCCTGCGTAAAGCTTTTGAAGGAGATCTAATTCCACCATCATCTGAACATCCTTATGTAGGCAATGCCTACGGATGGGCCAATGTGCTCGTCAAGGCAGGTGATGTCTCCAAGCCTTTAAGTTGGCTCGCATGCCAGGTCCGTCGCGCCATTAACGAACAGGGAACACGTGCACAGCATGAAGCTTATCACGATATGGTGAGGACGTCTTACTCTGGCCTTCCTGTTATCGTCTTTGGTGACGGTACTATGGCTCAGATTGGCTTCTCCAACTGGTCTAAGGCGGGTCTGTTTGACCTCGACTTTGCCCCCGCCCGCAAAACACCTAAGGGCGATATGCCGTGTAGACCATCCTATGTTCAGGAGAATCACGGCCCTATCAAGCCTGCTGACGGCTGGTTCATCTTTGGAAAGGATGAAAAGGGCAATTACTGGAGTTCTGCTTGCAGGGTGAAAGGGCAATGGGCCAAGTTCCAGGCGCAAATTGACGACGGTTTTAAGGACACTTGAACGTGTTGAGAAACGAACCTCAGGTTGTGTGTTAATGTTGGCCGTAGATAGCGATTGTTTGTACATTAGTTCGGCTCTCGTATTGTCGTTGTAATTTGGTGGTTATGGGCGTGCCTTATAAACGGCAAGTTCTGTAGAGGTGTGCTTTGGCCTCATGTCTCCAGATCGCCGATGTACAAACTATAACAACATGTTTTTTTCTTTCACATTTCTCACAGGTTGAATACAAACAGCTGTGTCGTAAGATGCGAAGAATTGTGTACAAAGTACTAGTATAGACGTCATAAGTGATACGTGACGGCCTCTTTCCTGTATATCACTTTGGTCGATAGATACAGTATCAGCCCACATACCTCTGAGAAGATTGAACAGATTTTTGACATCCCAATGGTTTGTCATTTATTTGGACGTGCGTTATTTTCTGAAGGGTCGCCCACTTGTAAGAAGGCGCAACATAAAACGTGGGCTTCATAAAGTTCAACGTCTTAGGCATCTAGCGGTCGCACTTGGAAATGATGAGGGTGAATTGTTGGATGGAATGCCGCTTTAACGTGGCAAAACGAAAGACAGGCATCAATATGAGGAGAAATCTTATCAGATACAAACGATTGACAAACATGGCCAATGGCGGCGACCATAGGCAGCAATGCAACAGGACCCTCAAGGCACAGTACGTACGCTCGCACTGCCAGAGCGAGAAAGGTCGTGCTGAACATGAACTAAAGATCTAGTTGCATGAACTAACTGGCGACCACATGCAAACCCATGTTCTCGGTTTAGTTCAGTATGCGAGATGCGGCTGGGTGTCGTGAGGCTCTGACTTCAACGTGCCGGTCATTAGGGTTACTCAGCGCCTCCCAATTGAGACGCGGTAACCTCATGGGCTCACTTACAACCTCCTCACCACACGCACTTCTTATATCTGCGCACAAGAACGTACAATGCTATGGCATCTTAACACAGTATGTCGGTTGAAGTGTAATGTTCTCACGCCGGCCTAGCCCCTCTCCCAGAAACCGCAGCTTTATAGTACGGATGTGTTAAATTTGGACTGATCCTTCATATTGCAAACCTAACCACACAAGAAATGGTATTGGGTATTGCCGGCGACCCTTTTTAGAAAAAATGAGTCCTGTACAGTACTACTGAGGTCGGAGGCCATATCTTGTCTGGATTTGAACCGCTGTCGGGACCTTTGCAACAGGAGCGACAATAGTGACTACTTCTCTTCTGTATGAATCAGAGTCAATTGGTGTGGGCAAGCTATGTGTTACAAATACATTGGCTTCAGCGGTTAGGGGATGCTTTCAGAGGTTGAATACGGCCAGGCAGAGAAGAAGCGAGTATCTTGAGCATGCGATAAACTTGTGAAGCTGTACGGGTTGTCTGCTTTCATTTGACATTTTAGTCATCGCGTTGGCCAAAATTAAAATCTTCTTCTAGGGTGGGACGTCGGGCGTAAAAGCGACGTCCGTACTATTAAGAAACCCTCGCCTCCAGCCAGCCGAATGTGGCTTACATAGTTTTAGTTGTCAAATCACTTGATACAATAGCTCTTTGAGGCCCATCGTCTCGAAAATAGATGTCGAAGAGCACCTAGAGAAATGATCCGGAGAGATCGTGCATGAAGCAATGAGGTGGGCCATGTAACGCGCCAGCTGCCACAAACGTCTTATACTCTTTGTCTCACATCCGGTACTTATGTATGGTAACCCACGCCGTGGGGATCACTGGACATAACTCACGATGTTACTCGAACTTTTGTATCACCTCATAAACGAGTACGCGCTCGCCGCCACTTATCAGAAAGATGACGCTGATGTTGTAATGAGTTGAGTGGCCCGGGATTTCTCTGCTGGCGCGGGGCACAGCGCAGTCTGAATTACCTATACAGCAGCACGTTCAGCGATAGAGTGATTGCAGGCAATAGTTTGGCACAAGAGAACGGCACGGTATTCGAACAGTTCCCAGGCTGAAACCTCGGTTCTATCGCTGGCCCCTCTTACCACATGCATCCAATGACTTCTTGTCTCGAAAATTCTCCTTCCTAAATAGGTCATGTGCCCAAACCAGTCGGAGACCAAGCTACAGTTTCTTGCGAGATAAACTTATAGTTTTAAACTTATAATCATAAATAAGTTAAGCTAAAAACGGAGCTGCCACTTTGTTTGCTGGCCCGAACAACTAGCACCAGTTAGGCAAAACAGAAATGACGACAGCAGAAGCGCTCGGCAACGCGAGTCGGGTTGACAACAGCGTCACACTTTGGTCAAAAAGTATCGTTTCTCTTCGCCCATTTAGGAGAGTGAATCGGAGCTTCCTACCCAACTAGAAGAGAGAGCGCGCGTGCCACAGCAACGATGTCGTGACTGCGTAGCATCTATTCACACATCGGAGGGCGCCGATTTGCCAGGCAATCTCAAGCTCTACGGTGATCGAGAACCCGCAGTCTTGAGCGCTTGGTTCCGTGACCTTCCTATCCTGGTGTTCATTGCCCGGTATCTATATCTATGTCAATGCACAAAAATTCCTTGCAGAGTGTTCATTTACAAAGATTCCTTGCAGTTGATTCACCCAATTGTGAGTTAATTACTTGATGTATACTACAGTTGTCGGTATGTGCTAATCGAAACAATGTAGGCTATGCACCCTCATTGGCAACGATAGAGAGGTCCGAGCTGAGACTTCTTACTCGTATACCGCGATCTACGATTCTGACATTTGCCAAGGGAACTAGTTGGAAATGCATAGAGGTAGGGGGAGAGACTGATCGGACAGCGCACAGCCGTTTCGATCGCCAGCCCCGTCATTACCAGCCCCCTTCCCTCCCACGCCACTTATACACAGCCCCCACGATCCGAGTGCCAAGTGCGTTCTGTAACGAGATGCAGATCCCTTTGGGAGCGGGGCAATCGGCACTTTTGTTTCTACGGAGTATAATACGAGCCGGTGGCCGGCAGTCAACGCAAGGGAAGTCCCAAGTATTATTTTTGTTTTCACATTTAGGTCAGTGGACTATCTCCATTTGGCAGTTGCGGGCCTCGCTATTTCCAGCTTCCAGATGAAGGCGGATTGCCGTTTCCTCTCGATGTGACACCACTATCAAGACTTGACATAACGTACATCAATCTGAAATCATAACATGCCCTCGATCGTTATATAAATAGGATCGAGCAGTTCAAGAGGACAACCAAGTAGCTCACTCACTTCTACCTTCACATCCATCCATCAAGCCAGTGATAGCCCAAGATGAAGACATTTATTCCCTTTGCGCTTCTTGCGCTCTCCAACGTGTCCTCGGGATGCCTTCTGCCCCACGAGCGAGATGACGCCGCTGGCATGAAGCCTCTTGTCCGTCGCCAGGGCAGCAACGGAGCTCCAATTGGCTCAGGCGATAGATTCAGTGGTGGCGCAACTGCACCACGAGGACTGGGAACTCAATCCTCATCCGCTTCAATCGGCACGATTCTCAACACCAAGGAGGTTATCAGTGGCCTACAGGGCCTCGCGAACACGTACGGAATCGAGACATTCAACACTCCGTACAAGACTCAAAATGGCGCAACTGTCGTCGGAGCGAGAGTCGGTGGTACTGGAGGCAATTGTACCGACGCCTATCGTGTCTACTTCAACGGCAACATCCACGCTCGAGAGCGCGGTTCCGCCGATAGCGTCCTGTACTTCATCTCCGATCTGTTGTACGCCAATAAGAACAACGTCGGACTCACGTACGGATCCCGGTCGTACACCAACGCTCAGGTAAAGACGGCTCTGGCCGCGGGAATTGTCTTCGTCCCTCTGAGCAACCCCGATGGAGTGGCCTATGACCAGTCATCAAACAGCTGCTGGCGAAAGAACCGCAACCCCAACGGTGGAGTTGACCTGAATCGCAACTTCGACTTCCTCTGGGACTTCCGCAACCTGTTCGCCTCCTCGGCTCAGTCAAGCGTTGCTTCAACCTCTCCTAGCTCTGAGACATACCACGGAACTAGCGCTTTCTCTGAGCCTGAGACCAAGAACATCAAGTGGGTGATGGACACACACTCAAAGATCCGCTGGTACATAGACCTTCACTCGTACGCAGGCGACGTCCTGTGGAGCTGGGGCAGCGATGAGAACCAGTCCTCGTACCCTACCATGAACTTCCTCAACGGCACTTATAGCAAAGTTCGTGGTATTCTCACCGATACTCCCTCTCCCGGCAGGGGCTATGGCGAGTATCTCCCCCAGGCGGACTCTGACACTCAGGAAGCCGTGGCCAAGCGTGTGGCCTCAGCCTTGACTGCAGGTGGCGGCAGGTCTTACACGGCTTTCCAGTCGGCCGACCTGTATCCCACATCAGGAGCCAGCGATGATTATGCCTACTCACGACACTTCGCTGATCCCACCAAGAACCTCATCCACGCATACACTGTCGAGTTTGGTTTCGAGAACAGCGCTGCGTCATGCCCCTTCTACCCCACTGTCTCCACGTTCAACTCCAACCTCCGAGCAACCAGTGCTGGTTTCATGGAGTTTTTGTTGGCAGCTACTGACAATGGGCTTGGAGATGCAACAACTTGTTAAATGAGAGGCAAATATGCGGCGTTAGGCTGGGTCGGCGGAGAAAAGGGACAGAGACTAGTCGGGTGCTTATGACGGACATGGAACACCTGAGAATGCAAGGCAACACACTAAGAGGGCTACTACTATATATTGAATAGAGCTCAAGTTGGTAAAATTTTACATTTACTTAAGTGATCGCTTCCAATGCAAACACCGTAATCGTGATGGATGTTGGCCGGCATATACGACAAAGCACATATACAACTCAACAGCTCTATCCAAATTATTCTCACACCGCGTACGTACCCTATAATCCTGTTATGGAGAAATCAGATTTTGAATACTCCAAAATAAATATAAAATCAAGGCTATTATAGGCCAGCGTACCCATGACTATGTATGGCTGAAGGTCTATAGGGTAGCAAGTCGATTAATCACGATATGGGGAAATCACATATTCTACCTACATGTCCAATGTTTCCAAGACATCCTCTGCATATTAACAGCCCTCTGATCTAACTGAAATTTCCACGCCTGATTCTGGACGCTGCAAGTTTTCGGCATACTTATCCCCAAGCATCGCTGGTGTCATAACACCGCCGCCTAGCCGGTGCGCCTCTGTCCCACCCTGAAGAAGTGTCACAGCAGCCTCTACCATTGCAATGCCCGTAAACTTATACTGATCGCCTTGAAATTTGAAGTCTACTATAGCCCTATTCGCCGTAGACTCGTCTCCTGTATCAGCCACTGCCAGTGTTCGATGGCTGAACCTGTGATCCTTGAGCCGTTTAGGGTCTGGACTGTAACCCTCTGGGTAGATAAATCGAGTGAGGATAAATCTTGTGAAAGAGAAGCTTAGGAAAAACCCGACACTGATAAGAGGTAGAACACGGATGAAATCGCGCACAGTGCTGGGTAGTCGAGGTCGCGCGGAAAAGTGAAAATTAGGCCCATATCCGCCTGTAGTTGTGTTGGAATCGTCTGGTGCATACAAGCCCCAGCTTCGTCCCACAATCGCTGTATCGTTCCCTTGTCCCTCGTTTGCCACTACACGGCCGAGCTCATCCAAAGTCTGTGTCCCAAAGAAACCAGATCCTGGAAAAAGGCTAGTTTTTGCCTTCTCGCTTGTAGGTTTACGAGGAGAGATTGCAAACGGCGCGATCGCCTCTGCGTAGCGGCCCGGTTCGTATAATGTGTAAACAGAGGCCATTGAGTTGATAGTGCCGCTGCTGATGGTGCCCCTCATCTCTTGTAATGAAACAATGACTTCACGTGTCGGCGTGTTGAAGGTTTTGCGAATGTGGGACACGGCGAGATATGTTGTTAGATCAGGCGGCACAGCGTCTAAGCCACAAGTGACGATCATCTGGTGTTGTAAGCAATGCTGATTACCAAAGAATACCTAACTAAACATAAGACTTACTTTTGCACCTGAAGCTTGAGCTGATTTGTGGTGTTCTCTGATCATATCCTGTACCCAGGGCATATCCGCGGCGCTGAGTGGATGTTAGGATACATCGATTAGTGACGTCTTGGAATCTCGTACCAGTCAACATAGTCAGTACCGTTTTCAGCACATGCTTTGAATACGACCGGTCCGCAAGTTGTTGGGTATGGACCAATAACGTTGATGATGACCCGTGTTGACTTTACAACATTCTGGATTTCTGCTTCAGAGTTCACATCTAGGACGATAATGGATCCTAAATGCAATTAGCCATGATCGAATATTCATGATGTGTAAGACAAACTCACCTCCTGTAGCTTCTACTTTGAATTCTCTGGCTAGTGCTTTGAGCTTTGCCTTGTTCCGGGCCGCAATCGCCCATCGCAAGGATCCTGGAAATGTTGCAGCCATATATTCTACCATAAGACCTCCCGTGAAGCCTGTTGCTCCAAGGAGCACGATGTCGTACTTTCGCTGCATGGCTCAGATTATATTCAAGAAGTGCTTCTCTACAGGTCAGATAGAGAGACAGTATATAATAAGAGGGAAAGAATATCATTACATTGTAGCTCTATATATATTTACTTTTTTATCTGCGCCGATGATTAATTCTCCGCCTGTCAATGGCCTCACTAACTCCCCCTACCTACGATATTCAAATGTTAGATTCCATTTTCTTCTATATCTATACTGATATAGCCCCAGAGCCATGGGCCTGAAATTGTGTATTAGCGGATCTGCAATGCTCATAGTCCGCACTCGGCCTAATATCTATCCGCAGATTATATAGAGAAGATTATGCATTTAATAAGCATCTTACTGGATATGTACTTTGAAGCTATTTATTTCTGTTCATGCTGGAAAAAGAACCTGTCAATTCTTGAGATGGTCCCAAAGTGTTACTATGTGTACAGCGTTTTTGCTCTGTGTCGCTTTAGTCACTTTCACAATGTCGCTGTTATCAACGCAGGCTCCAGGAAGCATATAAACTCGGTTAGGAACTTCACCAAAGTTTATAATGAGTTTTGAATGGCCTTCACAGACTTGCCTATAGAACATCAAAAACACTTTGCGGAATTTGGATTGTTTGCGGAGCGGAGGGAGCGTGGACAAACTTTCCGCCGTCCGCTGGCCATGAGTCGGAAATTCTTCCACTCGGCATTTGCCACAAAGCTCGTCTTTTCTTGAGCGCTAAGATGATAGTTCGTAGATGTTGCCAGTCAGGGGATAGTTTTGTCAGCCAACTGCATACTTCATTTCCACGACAGCAGCTCCTGTTAACAAATATATAACTTAAATTCTCCAACAGTGTCTACTTCTCACGTTTAATAATATCAATTATCTCTATACTGCATACTATTTAACGCTTATAAGTTACACCAGGGCGTTTGATCTGAACAGTCTCCTGTCAAGTTAAATACTACTCTGCGTATCGCATTTCTCATATTTGTTTTACATCACGGACAAGCTTTCTTGGAGCCGTGCTTGATATAAGAAAATCATGGGCGGTTTCAATCCAGAAGAAGATATTCCATCGCTCAGTGGAAAAGTCTGCCTCGTCACTGGAGCAAACTCTGGGCTGGGTGAGGCAGCCGTAACAGCGTTCGCCCAGCACGGCCCCAAGAAGATCTATCTCGCAGCCCGCTCCCAGACTAGAGCTGAAGAAGCTATTGATCGTATCAAAGCAAGCTCCGTCGCGGCTCGATCTGCCAACATTGAATTCCTGGAGTTAGACCTTGCCTCTCTAGAATCGGTCAAAACGGCTGCAGCTAGAGTCAATGCTGAGGTGGATCGCCTTGATATCATTCACTTAAATGCCGGTGTAGCATCAGTGCCGGCCTCGCTCACAAAAGAAGGATACGAAGTGCATTTTGGAACAAACTACCTGGGCCATGCCTTGCTGACGCAATTATTGCTGCCCAAACTGCTAGAGACAGCGGCGCTACCCAATGCCGACGTTAGAATTATCTCTGTGTCATCCTCATATCATCGCCTGGAGGGAACTAGCGACGGAATCTCTTTTGACAAGCTCAAGACAACTATGGAGGGTACTGGCGGCGTTGTCTTATATGCGCAAGCCACGCTGGCCAAGGTGCTTTTCGCTCGAGAACTTGCAAGGCGATATCCAAACATAACTACGTTGTCAATGCACCCAGGCATAGTCAGAACGGGAATCTGGAAAGGGAAGAAGGATGCAAGCTTGCTGATGCGGACTTTTCTCCGTCCTCTGGTGAGCTTGATTGGAGTTGCCCCTGAAGAAGGCGTAAAGACACAGCTCTGGTGCACCGTTAGCAAGGACGTGAAGAACGGCGCGTATTATGAGCCGATAGGGAAGGCAAATATGCGTGGAAAATTTACGGAAGATGACGAATTGGCGAGCGAGTTGTGGAGTTGGACGGATAAGGAGTTGCTCGCGTATGGCGCACCTGGATGGGTTGAGGCATAGGCATAAGCATAAGCATGAGGGTAATTAATAGCTTGATTTTGAGGAGAATATGGGAGCAGTTTGAACTTGATAGAATATTTTTGAGTTTACATCTAGAATAAATTCGTTATGTTTTGGTCACTGTTCTACAAGCGGCTCTTATATGCTCAGTACGGGTACGATTGAAGGAAGTTTGCTCTGTTTTCCAAGCACAAACGACCATAGGTAGTGGAGAATTCGGGGTCCTTTCAGTTTTCAAAATTGACTCTATATACTAGTAACATCTTTGCATATCCTGTGATGAGCCATGTCATTAAGCTGTGATTGCCTTGAGCTCATTGGCGATCCAATCCCACGTCCCCAAGCCAATTGAGTTATAAGACTGAGTCAACGGCGGAGCCCAGTGTAGGTTATATGAATCATATTGGCCAGTGATGTCCCCAACAGTAATCTTGAAAGCGTCGAGGGAGGAGCCCTTTTGTTGAGTCTCCTCGTTTGTGAGAATTGTCTGCGGACCTGGGCTCTCATAATTGATCAAAATTGGAATATGTGGGATTAAAGCCCGAACTTGATCAATTGGTCCAATGTCAACGTGCCAGTTGAGTGGGCTAGGGTCCAACACATATTGTGAACTCCTCTTGACAATGACTGAATTGAATGCAGAATCGCACTCCGCGCAGTTGAATGACACAAGACTTCCGTTGCTTGTGGTAGGCCATGGATTCATCATGATGTGCTTAAAACCCAGCGTCCGGCAGTAGTTTATGAAGTTTTGAGTGCCAGCTTTGCCGTACGTGTCGTAGAAGCCTTGCATATTTTCGATGCGCACGTAGTCGGTGTACGGCTTGACAGCGGCAGCCATGTCGAGGTAAACCTGGCTGTCCATATCACCCGCACTAGGTGCCCTCCCGATTCCAGGTATTATGGTGATGTTTCTGGCTTGCACACTGTGAATCATGCTCTCGTAGGCTGACGGATTGGCAACATTGAGAAAGAAGGGAACGAGAGCCGTCACATCAGCCTCATCAAAGGCATCTAAGTATTGCTGATCTGAAATCGAGGGAATGCCCAAGCCGCCATTCAAGGCATAGACCATATGGACGGACCGTTGGTAAACAGAACCCGCAGCAGCGATGGGAACAAACCCTGTCGTCACACAGAGAGCTTTCAGCAGCATCATCTTGGCAACAGGTATTTCAGCTGACGGTAGGGAAGAGATTTGTATTGCTGGGTGTGAGGTGTGCGGATGAAGATCAGGAATATTTATTTCTTTTGTAATAAAAAAATCCCTAGTGCGATCAATGCCTTTTCGCCAATTGCAAAGACTATACGATAGCTATGGGAACAGAAAAGGATTTGATTAGGAGCGAACGAAACTTGAGCGCACAATTAGTCTACTGGGCATATCACTAGCAGTACTCCTAAAATTTGCAAGCTGCATGCCTAATTAGGCCACAGACGAAATCGCTTGGGTCTTGTTTCTTACATGAAACAGAAGATGAATCACGCAATCGCTTCTACGAATCGGCACGGGGAAATCGCGGACACTGTTGTTGATATCGCCATTTTTGGCCGTGGTTTATAAAAGCGTTCATCAGGATTTATCCTTAGTCATTACGTTAGTAACTGGAGAGCTGCCAGGAAGTTGAATGATGCATCAGTGCCTGTATTAATCTGGAGATTGCCCCGCAGCAGGGAACCGGGGAGGTCGGGGAAGTCGGTTTACAGGGCTTCATCTACGATCTATCGCCTCAAAGAATACGAAAGAGGTCAAAATTGGTTGTCGCTCAATGTTGGTTGTCCTAAACAACCTTGGAAGAAATAGATGGATTGCATGATTATCTAAGATTCTTTCAAATGTTTCTGAACCCATGATATGGATCAACGATACGGATCAAAGGTTCAGTTCACTGAAGGAATTTCCCCCAAAACTACAATATTATTATCCAAGAGTGCAATGCTCTACCACCGTTGCTTCAAACCATGCAAGTGCTGCCTACTATGTCTTTGTTTGCAAGGGATTACACCAAATATTCTCATAATTTCCAGTCGCGACAATCATCTGTCTATGATTTGCTTTGTGGGAGACGGATTAAGGAAGAAATCGGGGAGCCCGGGGACGTTATCGTTTCCATTTTCAAATACAGTGGTTTACACCATTTCCAGGATATGTGAGGCCATATCAATCAGGATTTCTCATCCCGTTTTGAGGCCATAAATGTGTCGAAGATGCCAACCTATTCAGGCATAAATTAAGGATAAGATTGATAATACTCAGCCCTGTCTCATATATTTACATCAGAGAGCAGTTACAAGGAATGTTGCCATCGGCTCTCGTCATTTATTCCTCACCATTCTGACAAGACAATCTTGATCGCTCCGCAATGAAGTTCTCATATCTATCAGTCGTTTACACCCTCATAACGACTGCGTGGTGTTTGGACAATTCACACTGGGTTGACATTTGGAATGGGTCACCTTTGCTCGCGAGATTTACTCCTCCAGACGCTTTTATAACCCACCCAAGGCTACTTCCGCAATGCAACCATCAGACAAACATTGCACCTGACCCTGGCAACCGGTGTACTCCGGGTAAAGCTTTCCAATGAATTCGGGTCATCCCCTCTGGAGATAACCGCGAGTACAGCCGCATTGACCGCAAACAATACAGCTGGAAGCGACAGCATTGATGCTAGCAGCCTACAGGGGCTCACCTATAGTGGCGCTTCTTCCATTGTCATTCCTGCTGGTGGTACTGTTCTTTCAGATCCAATCAATCTATCCACTAGCACCCAACAACATCTCAGCGTTTCGCTCTACCTTGCCAAGGGCCAAATTGGCACAAATACCACGTCGCATGATGTTTCGCATACAACCACCTGGCTGGGAGCTGGAGATCAAACGGCGGATCAACATATCAACGGCGGATCCTCTGTCACCCACTGGTACTACGTCACAGAAGTGCAGGGCCAGCTGCCTGCAACATCCGGTGCATTGATCTGTATCGGAGATAGCATAACAGATGGCACAGGCTCCACCACAAACGGGAATGACCGCTGGGTAGACGATCTTTTCCGTCGAACTCAGGCAGCCCCGGCAACTAAGAACATCGCTGTTCTGAATGCTGGTATCGGTGGAAATCACCTTGTGACATCTCCTGGACAGGGTCCATCCGCATTAGAACGGATCAAGTCCATCATCGCTCAGCCCGGTGTACGATACATAGCCATTCTAGATGGTGTCAACGACATTGGCCACGTTGCCAAAACTGCAGCAGCACAAGACGCTCTCTATGATCAGATGGTTCAAGCGTTGGAGGAAATAATTGACGAGGTTCATCAAGCCGGCTTACCTATTTTTGGTGGCACTCTTACACCTTCGTTCTATGATCCACCTTCTAATCCGGACACCTCCAATTATGCCGATCCGCAACGAGCGGCCACCCGGAATCGCCTCAATCTTTGGATCAAGAACGAAGCCAAATTTGACTACGTGGTTGACTATGCAGCTGCCCTTGCGGACCCAAGCAACCCTGATTCATATAATGCCCAATATGCCTTCACCAACTACATCCATCCTAACGTAGCTGGTCATCAAGCTATGGCGGACGCATGGGATCTCCGCGTATTTCAACAATTCAGTGGTACATCCAGCTAGTTTCCTTATCGAGGAGAAAAACGTCATTCAAAGTCCTTCTCTACGAGGAACAAAAGTTTGGTGGTTTGCAGTGAAGCGCAATTCTCATCTGATGCGTGACAAGCTCAGGCGGATGCATCTTTTAGTATAGCACAAGTACGAAATTGAAGAAGCCCATGACCCATCTCAAAGCCTTAAGGCCACTTATGCATATTTTGCTTCTTCCATGATAATTTGAAACTTTTGTGGTTACTTGGCGCCATGATGTGAATTGAGACGACAAGTCTGCAACGTGTAAAGCAATTGGGTTTCCGTGCGCAAAGTCTGTCAATCTCTATTCGTGAACTTTACACCATCATATTATTTTAGGTTAACTAGTGTGTCTAGGGCACCTACTGGAGACCCTGGGCAAGGTATTGGGGAAGAGACAGCTGAAGTTATGCGAAGATACACAGGTACATAACGAAGACCATCGCCATCGTGAACCCACGTGCATCGGCGATCGGGGCTTTGGCCTAAATGGCAATAACCATAAATCAAGAATAGCGCCATCCTTACAGCGGTTTCCCATGTTTGTTAGATACGAAGATCGGCAACTTTGTGCCGATGGCTGTCTGGCGGCGAACTTTGGAAGAATCATACACTAAGAGGGTTAGGCAGGGCCCTCACCAGCTCCCCGAGCTCCCCGGCATCGACCTGGGTTTCTTAGCCACAGGGCCATCGAAGATAATTGCTTCAACCAATAAGATAGACGCCTTATGTCAACGGAATTGAACATGAATATGTTGCCATTTCTGGTATTGTTAATGACTGTTCGAGTATCCTGAGTATAAGGTGCTTCGCGAGCATCCACAGAGGTAGATTTTCGAATCTCAACGATTGACATGTTTGTCGACTGCTCCAGTCATCGTCTTTAACCCAGTAACGCTGTCAATCAAATTGTTGACCATGGCCCCTTCATCTGCGGACCTACCGCACCAGGTTGAGGAGTCAATTCATCCCGCAAACAGCAAAGAGCCCGGTAAATCAGATGTGTCTCAAATCGACAATGATGGATATGGATCTTTTGCCAAAGATGTCTTTCATGATGCCAAAGCAGCAACTGAGGCGGAGCATATGACAACTCCGCTCCAAGGCTTCAAGAAATATCCCAAGGCTGTTGCTTGGTCCATCTTGGTCACAATGGCCGTTGTCATGGATGGCTATGATGAATCGTTGATCAAGAGTCTTTTCGCCCAAAAAGCCTTCCGAAAGCGATTTGGCCAGCCGACACCCGCTGGTGGCTACCAATTGACCGCTGCATGGCAAGCTGGCACGGCCAATGCAAGTGTCATTGGTATCATGATTGGCATGTGTTTCAATGGCTACGTTCGGGAAAGATTTGGAATGAGAAAGACCATGTTAGCTGCTTGCTTTGTTCTCACTGGTCTCATATTCATATTGGTATTCGCGCAGTCGGTGGCAATGCTTCTTGTCGGTGAACTGCTGTGCGGTATCTGCTGGGGAATTTTCCATGCAACGGCCCCGATTTATGCCTCTGAAGTTTGTCCAACCGTGCTGCGAGGATATCTCACAACATTTATCAACTTTGGCGCTGTGTAAGATCTCCTAAACCTTCCGATGCAGTCAAGAGAGCCCATTCACTAATGAGATATGTGTTTAGATTTGGCCACCTTATCGCAGCTATCGTATTGAACGCGACACAGTCAATGACAGGCAGATGGGCCTATAATCTGCCATTCTCTTTGCAGTGGATTTGGCCTGTCATACTTGTTGTCGGCCTCATATTTTGTCCTGAGTCACCATGGTGGCTGGTTAGGACAGGTCGTCTCGAGGAAGCAGAGAAAGCCCTGAAACGTCTTACAAGCGGAGAAGGAACTCATGAGGCTGTCGCTCTAATGGTTCGAACGACCGAAGAGGAAAAGGCACTCGGTGGTTCCTCTTATTGGGACTGTTTCAAAGGGTCAAATCTTCGACGTACTGAAATTGCATTCGCTGTCTGGAGTATTCAAGCATTTTCGGGCTTGCCCATGTCAGCTTACAACACCTACTTCTTCGAACAAGCAGGTCTGTCAGATTCCAGTGCCTTCAGTATGAGTATTGGCAACTCCTGCATGGGGATAGCTGGAACAATACTGTCCTGGTTCCTCCTGACTTGGTTCGGCCGTCGTACCATCTTTATTGGTGGTCTCGTAACCATGTGTTTCATCCTTTTCATCATCGGCTTTGTGTCACTGGCGCCCTCGTCCAATGATAGCGCGTCCTGGGCGCAAGCTGTGATGTTGCTGATTTGGGTCTTCGCCTACGACTTATCTGTCGGCCCGGTTGCTTGGTGCGTTGCCAGTGAGGTCTCAGCAACACAAACACGTGCAAAGACAATTGCCGTTGGTCGTACGGGCTCTTATATCATCAACATCATCTTCAACGTTGCTACACCTTACATGCTGAATCCCACGGCAGCTAATTGGAAGGGTAAGACAGGCTTCTTCTTCGGCGGGACATGCGCTCTTTCTCTTGTTTGGACTTTCTTCCGTCTCCCAGAGTTCAAAGGCAGAACGTATGAGGAGCTTAACATTCTCTTCTGGAAGGAAGTGCCGGCTAGACAGTTTAAGAGTACAAGCGTCGACGCTTATAGCGAGGAGTTCATCAATGCTCCGGCTATTGAAGAGGTGACAGCAGCTAAGCAGACTTGACCCTCACCATCATGGACAATAAGTTCGGCTAGATAGTGAACTTAACTTCCCAGACAATATTTGAATTGGATATTCATAATTTCATTTTTAATTCATAATTACACTGCAATTTGCTTGACGTTTGGCTTTTGCTAGTCGCATGTTACTTGTATTCGAACCATCATATTGTTTGATGTTCTTGGTGTTGCATGTTTACTGTCTACATGTATTATGGGCTTCTTCACCTTCTTCTGTGACTCCCTGTACATGTCTGACAGTAATGGCAAAGTTTCATGTCCTGTAAAATTATCTCTGTATCGAAAATAACTAAGGTACATATTTACATCAACCACCCCTAGTAACCTGACCCCTCCTCGTCTCTTCACCAGCTTTAATGTGCATCCAACCCTTCATTTGTTCCAAGTGATTACCCCCAATGAGATCGTTCCGATCAAAGCCATAGTCTTGGCCAATCTTGAGAATCTCTTCATGCGGGATCCATACGACACCAGTCTTCTGCACGTAATCGTCCCAGAGACGCAGCATTTCTTCTTTCTTTTCTGGCTCCTTTTCTGAAAGATCTTCCATCTCACCGGGATCACGGTAAATGTTGTATAACTGCCAGCCGTTGCCGCCTTTGGCTGACTCAATGTTGACCATTTTCCACTCTCCCTTTCGGATCGCACCACGACCGAAAAGTTCCCAGCCCATGTATGTGTCAGTTCCTGAATGAATGCCGTCTGTAGACTCTGAAGTGGAATTACTGGAAGTCATAAAATCCAACCAGGACTTGCCACGCATAGCGGCCACCTTCCTGCCTCTAAACATTCCATCTTTCTCAGCAGGATGTTCTATGCCTGCCATTTGCAAGAAAGTCGGACAAAGATCCATTACAGTCGAGAAGGACCTGATGATGGCACCATTTTGAAGGTGTTTTGCAAATTTTGGGTAGTGTATCACTAAAATGTGGTTAGATGGAACGCCTGAAAACTGCAAATGGTGAGAGGACGGTTGCTTACCAAAAGGAACACGAATACCTCCCTCAGTAGAGAAGGCTTTGTACAGGCGGCTGGGTGCTGTACTTGCTTGAGCCCATCTCGAACCGTACCATACGTAACTATTTGCGTGTCCGACGTTCTCGAAGGAGTTATCATAGTATTTGCGAATCGTTGCAACGACATCTGGCCCCATTGTTGGTTGAGCCTCAATATCCGCACCCTCTGCCCCATTGTCACTCTGAAAGATAATGACTGTATTATCAAACTCTCCGCTCTGCTTCAGATACTGAATCATTCTTCCGACATTTTGATCAATATTATCCACCATACCGGCAAAGCACTGCATTGCCCGAGCACTGAGCTTGCGTTCCATTGGAGTCATCTCATCCCATTCGCGATTGGTGGGTCCAGCAACGACATCATGTGGTATGATATTTTCACTGATAATGCCAAGTTTCTTCATTTTTCTCAATCGCTTTTCGCGAAGGGCTTCGGGGCCGTCATCGTATAAGCCCTCGTATTTGTCGCGATCAGCATCGCTACATTGCAGCGGCCAGTGCGGTGCGAGGAATGGAAGATATGCAAAGAATGGCTTCTCGCTATTATCAGCGGATCGGTCCTTTAGCCAATCAATGAGGTTATCAGTGTAGGAGTCAGAAGAGTAAAACCCTCTCGGGTCATTAGTGAGGTTCGGCGTCACGTTGTATTTCCTGCCGTCCATCGTATATAGTTGCGGGCTGACGCGAGTGAAGAATGGGGTCTGGTGTTTCTCCTCTAATAGCGGCTCCCAACCATAGTGATTGCTCTGCCCTCCAAGCAGGGTAAATGCTCTGTCAAAACCTCGTGCTGCAGCGTTACTCTCAGGCGTATATCCAAGATGCCATTTGCCAGAAATAAGCGTATGATAGCCGTTGTCTTGGAGGATCTCAGACAACGCAGCCACGTCATGATTGAGAAACCCTTCATACCCCTTGACGTTGAATTTTGACGAGACTTTGCCCTTATTCTCGCTCATCATTCCCACGCCGGCGATGTGATTGTCCGTTCCGCTCAGAAGCATCGATCGCGTAGGGCTACAGGCCGCCGCGGCGTAGTCTTTGGAAGTGTTAGTCAGAGCTTCACCTTACCCCCAGCTAGAACTGAACTTACAATCTGTAAATCGGGCTCCATCACGCGCGAGTGTGTCTAAATTAGGGGTATGAATCTCGCTCCCAAAACATCCTATATCGCTATATCCCAGGTCTTTATATGAGTCAGCCGAATTCGTGGAAGAAGATTTTATTGTCGAATGTAGGCGGGAGTTGAGGGCCTTGGGAAGGGAGATCTCGCCACATACCATCGGCCAAGATGACCAGGAAATTCGGCCGACTGTCTTTCTTATTTGCGATTGGCATTTTGAACTTAGAGGCAACTTCGAAATGGCTTCTTCAAGATACTTGTCATGTCAAGCCCCCACAAGATCGTGGCGGGTCTTTCTAATTATATGTTCATTCGAACGCTCGCCGCCCATTTTACAGGTCTCTCCTCAAGCATTTTTCTCTTTCAATTACCCCACGTAGCAGCACCATGGTATAGACGATAATCTGATGCAGGGGTTGTCGTGCCTAGCTGAATTCCCCGGTCTCCCCGAGGACCCGCCATCCTTCGTGCGAGACTTTACTATGTAGTGATCTCAATCATGCTTCGCTTCAGATCGATCACAACATTTTTACCGGGCAATAAATGCACCGAAAGCGGAGATACATGCGTATTTTTCTCATCTCACTCTCCCCTTTTATGACTACATGTATGCGGGGAAATAGCTTATCTTCGCTGGAGGCATTGAAATTTGCCCCTCTATGCAATTGCGCTCTTGTTCATCTATATTTTCCCAGAGCAAGAGGTAGTGGTAGACCCTGTTGAACTAGCAAATGCTGCCACCTCAAGGGTTGTGTAGTTTACTCCAGAGGCAAATGCTGATACTTGGAATGAATGTGGAATACACCTCAGGTTACAATCTTTAAGACACCCATTTTTTTAGACTTTATCTTCCCAATCATCTCAGCTGGCAACACAGCCGACCAGCAAGATGGCAGCAACACAACCAAACATTATCTTTATTATGGCGGATGATCATGCAGCAAAGGCTATCAGCTGTTACGGGGCCGGAATAAACGAAACACCAAATCTTGATCGAATCGCCAATGAAGGCATGAGGTTCAACCATTGTTACGTTACGAATTCCATCTGTACACCAAGTCGGGCCGCCATCATCACCGGAACTCACAATCATGTCAATGGGGTGTTAACCCTTAACTACAAGATCAACAATGTTCTTCCAATGGTGCAAAAACATCTGAAGCACGCTGGCTATCAAACCGCAATGATTGGCAAATGGCATCTGGGTGAAGGACCCGCACATGAGCCTCGCGGGTTTGACTTCTGGGATGTCCTCCCTGGCCAAGGCCTCTACTTCGACCCGATCTGCATAGGGCCCAATGGTCGACACATGGAGAGAGGATACGTCACCGATATCATCACGGACAAGACACTTGATTTCATTCGTAACCGAGATACAACAAAGCCATTCTTTGTCATGTGCCACCACAAAGCGCCTCATCGGTCTTGGGAGAATCATCCTAAGCACAACTCGCTCTACCAGGAGGACATCAAGGTCCCAGAGAGTTTCAACGACGATTATAAGAATCGAGCAAAAGCTGCAGCTGCGGCAAAGATGCGAGTCACCGAAGATTTGAGATATAACGACCTTGGACTTTGTCAACCCGAAGGCGGATCAGAAGTTGGCGAGTTGGATGAGCCAAACTTTCCGCAAAGACCGGATCGCAAGATTCCATTCCCCGAAGATGTGTCGTCGATGGTCTTGATTGACAAACTGACGGGCGAGAATTTTCGATTCAAAACTCAGGATGAATTGCGCCACTTCAAGTATCAGCGATACATGAAGCGGTACTGCCGCACCGTTCACTCTGTTGACGAGAATGTCGGTCGAATCCTAGATTACGTCGATAGTCTTGGTAAAGAAGTAGCAGATAATACGATGATTATCTATACATCCGATCAGGGTTTTTTCCTCGGAGATCACGGATGGTTTGATAAGCGCTTTATCTACGAAGAGTCGTTCCAGATGCCGCTGCTGATCAAATATCCCAAGGAAATCAAGCCTGGCTCTATTTGCAACGACATCGTGTCAAATGTCGATTTTGCGCCTCTTTGGTTGGACTTGGCAAATTATCCAATACCTTCATACATGCAAGGCTTCTCGTTTAGGAAGCTCCTCCAGGGAGAAACACCAGAGCACTGGCAAAAGGTAGCATACCATCGGTATTGGATGCACAACGACTCGCCACATGAATGCCGGGCTCATTATGGTGTCCGAAATCAGCGCTATAAGATCATATACTGGTAAGGGTATTCAGAAATATCGGTCGTAATTTTCTATCTGACTCAATTGATCACAGGTATAACAAGGACTTCAAGTTGGCGGGCACAAGGCCTGGTGGAGAGCCCCCCGAGTGGGAGCTATTTGATTGCGAGAAAGATCCACTAGAGCTTCTCAACCAGTATCACAATCCTGAATTTGCAGACGTTGTGAAAGAGATGACTAGACTACTGGAAGAGAAGATGGGAGAGATTGGTGATGTGTGGGATCACTAAATCTCTGCATGCGGACAAGATTGGTAGTTATGCTTGCTATGATTGGAACCCAACTCATCACCTAAAAGAACAACGAGACATTAATTTTAAAGAGGAATACAATATGTTTATCAATACTGTGAAAATCGCATATGTAATTCCTTGCGTCGACTGCTACAGTTTGGTTATTAAGGCGTCTTGCCCCGCGGCGGGGAAGAAGCGGCATAAGCAATGAGCTACAACGTTCTCCAACGCTGATCCATCGCGAAGCTTCTATTGAGGTCACTGATAATCTTCCAACCCCTCAGGAGATGCACCAGTGCCAAGAAGTCGGCACCGAGGCCCGAAGAGAGGAAGAGGGGGAGTTAACGACTAGTCGAACGAATTTGCCAAAGCATTTCCTTACTACAAGACTCAATGGAAAACTCACAAGCAGCGCGCGTATTTTTTGAACAGAGATAAACCCCTCTAACCAAACTCGAGCCTGCAAATTGGTCATTAGACGGCAATGTGGATTCTGGTGGAGGACTCGCATCTCGCTCTGTTCCTGGAATGTCTCCCCGAGCTCCCCGACCACTCTAGCGTTTCCACATTCTTAGCTTTCAACACCAGCATTCAGAAAGAAGGCCCGTTTAGTATGATGGTTAGATTGCAAGATTGCTGAAACGTGTGAAAGAACTGATATGAGATGATTATGTGATTATAAACAAGGCACCTGGGTTGCACACATGATACACTCATTCACGCACAAACTCAACTTGCCAAGTTTGTCTCGAAAACGCCATGGATTCTCGAATGCACAGTCGCCAAGGGTGTTGTTCGCAGCCTGCTGTGAAACCTGTCGGCAAGAAGGTCGGCCACTTATAGTCCTCGCGAAATGCATCTCACTGTCTATTGTAAGCTCGTATGCTCATTGTAGTAGTAGATTCGGTCAATCCATCAAAAGCGACTCGCACACTTCACGGATACGAAACAGTACAAGGAGCAAAGCATATTTCCGTAATCCTCATATTGATTGACGTCTCTGGGGCCTAGTAAACGCTGATGATACTCATAGAAAACTCGCTCATGCAACAGCCTCTGGAGGTGACAACGTTCGACTCTGGGTAGGTTACCCTGAAGCTTGCTTTCGAGGCATTTTGTTGACTTTTTCAGGTGTACTCTCCAACCGCACCGTCGCGCCCTACGTTCGTGGAAGTCAAATCCCAGGAGTTCAAACACACGGAAGTAGGTGCTTCTTTCGGACCCAGTTGGTCGACACATTGGTTTCGGGCGGAAATCGTTGTACCACAATGTATGACGAACTATTCTCATCTCGAGTTCCATTGGAACTCCAATAGCGAGGCTATGGTTTGGACAGAAGATGGCGAGCCTGTGCAAGGCTTAACAGGTGGCAGTGAACGTGGAGGTGAGAGACAGGAATGGATCTTCCCGCAACAGTGGAAAGATGGGAAAAGACATACTTTTTTCATCGAAATGGCATGTAACACCATGTTTGGAAATGCTGAAATGCACGACATTATCCAGCCTCCTCCTACGGATAAGTACTTCAAACTTGAAAGGGCAGACATCGTGGCCGTCAATGTTGATGCAAGGCAGCTATTATTTGACTTTTACGTCATAAGAGGTATGCGGTCCTCTTGCTGAAAACTCGTAACATGGTCAGCCACTAATATTCGATGATAACAGATGCGGCACTATATCTGCCCCAAGACTCGTGGCAATCGCATCGTGCTCAGCAGACATGCGACGAAATCCTAGATACCTTCTCTGCTGGCGACGGCAGCTCCGGTGCTATTTCAGAGTGCAGAGAAATTGCTCGAAGATATCTTGGTGACAGAATTGACACAGAAGAAGTTTTCAAGACCGATCAGACGGCAATAGTCTCGGCTATTGGCCACTGCCATATCGACACATGTTGGCTTTGGCCTTGGGATGAAACTAAGAGGAAAGTCGCTCGTTCGTGGATTAGTCAATGCAATCTTATGGACCTATATCCTGAGTACAGATTCTGCTGCTCCCAAGCACAGCAGTACAAATGGCTCGAGACTTTGTATCCAACAATCTTCGAGCGGGTCAAGGAAAAGGTCGCCAAGGGAACATTCCAGCCCATTGGTGGAAGTTGGGTTGAGCATGATACAAACCTTCCCAGTGGTGAATCTCTGGTCCGTCAATTTCTATACGGACAGCGATACTTTCAGAGTCGATTTGGTCACAGACATACTACATTCTGGCTACCTGACACTTTTGGGTATTCCGGTCAGCTTCCCCAGATCTGTCGCTTGGCGGGAATGACGAGGTTCTTCACGCAGAAGCTTAGTTGGAACAACATCAACAACTTTCCACATACCACCTTCAACTGGGTGGCATTGGATGGTCGGAGCAAAGTGCTTTGTCATATGACACCTGCAGAGAAATACAACGCGGACGCGACATTGCAGGACCTCGTACGCTGCGAAACAAGACACAAATCACTGGATCAGGATAACACCTCGCTATTAGTCTATGGAAAAGGCGACGGGGGAGGCGGTCCAACAATCGCGCACTTGGAAAGCTTGAGGCGATGTCGTGGCATGAGTGATCAAGTAGGTCGCCTGCCTCGCGTTCAACAGGGTAACTCTGTGGACGACTTCTTCTCTCAGCTGGAGCAGACAGAAAAAGATACTAATAATCCATTTGTTACTTGGTTCGGTGAACTGTACTTCGAATATCATCGAGGCACTTATACTACCCAGGCTAAGACCAAGTTGAACAACCGACGGGCTGAGATCTTCCTACATGATCTGGAATATTTGGCCACGCTTGCCAGTATACAAAAGGATTCAACTTACAGGTACCCAAAGAAGGAGATTGACGAGATGTGGGAGAAGGTTCTGCTTTGTCAATTCCATGACTGCCTTCCAGGGAGCTCGATTGAGATGTGCTACGATGATACAGATAAAGTGAGTTATTGCACTCTCACTGTTCCATGTTTCTACTTGAACTGAAGACTAATGATATTAGCTCTACGATGAGGTATTCTCTGTGGGAAATACAGCACTTACGAATGTTGCGGCCGCGCTTCAGCTAAACTTACAACCAACGGATTCTGCCAACCTTGTGGGAGTAAACACGCTCAATTGGGACAGGGTTGGTATAGTACCATTGCCAGCCGCAGCTCATTCCGAGGGTCAGAAATATGGTTTCTACCAATGTGGACCCGGAATATCACCACTTCAGCCCCTGTCAGGCATTTCTTTCGAGGCAGCGACCATATCCGAAACCAGCAAGGGTGTCTGGGTCTTGTCAAACAGCCAGTACCGTGTCACGGTAACTCAGGGCACCATCATCTCGCTCTATGACCTCCGTAGAGACCGTGAAATAACCCCTGATGGTGCAAGAGCTAATCAGCTCATTGTGTTTGGTGATATGCCCCTTTATCATCAGGCCTGGGATGTGGAGACATATCATCTCTCCCAAGGTCGCGAACTGGAAGGAGGGGTTTCGTATCTGGCTGAAAGTGGTCCTGAGAGAGTTTCAGTGATAACAATCACAAAGATATCTGAGCGCAGCTCGATCAAGACTACTATATCCCTCAATGCTGTCATTGATCCCCAAGAGGAAAGTCATATTGAATGCTCTGCAGACGTTGACTGGCACGAGAACATGAAGTTCCTCAAGGTTCAGTTCCCAGTGGATATTTACAACACAAGGGCATCATATGAGACTCAATTCGGTATTGTGGAACGGCCAACACATTACAACACCTCCTGGGATATGGCCAAGTTCGAGGTGTGCTGTCACAAATGGGCCGACTTATCGGAAGCTGGATACGGTGTGAGCATTCTTAACGACTCTAAATATGGCTTCGCTACGAGCGGAAACATGATGCGATTGAGCCTGCTCCGTTCACCAAAGGCTGCGGATGCCAACGCTGATATGGGTCGTCATCATATTAGATGGGGCATTTTCCCTCACGAAGGACCTGTTGGTTGGCAAACAGTGAAGAAGGGCTTTGAGTTCAACATTCCAGTCCGTATTGCCTCGTGCCCTCACGGGGTCTGCTCGCCGGAGTTGTCAGCGAGCCCCGTCAAATTGAGAGACGGTCTAGGACTAGTGCTGGACACCATCAAGAGAGCAGAAGATGATACGGATGTGAGTTGTGACAATTTGCCTACAAGGGAGGGCAAAAGCATCGTATGCCGAGTATATGATGCCATTGGTGGGAAGACCAGGGCTTTCTTAGAGACTGGGCACGCTAAGATTCAGAAGGCGTGGAAATGCAATCTCTTGGAAGACGACCAAGAGGAGCTGCCCATTGTGAATGGTGGTGTAGAGATAGAGCTGCAAAGATTCGAATTGGCTACCTATAGACTACTTTTGGAATAGCTGCTAGATGTTGGATTCACTAGACGTGGTGCCTCTATGCTGAAGTCTGTCGCAGAGCAAGGGTAGAATTTAGAGGTAGATTAAGTATGCGCACTGATAACATCTACAATTCATGAGTCGTCATAGACTAGCCTTCCCAGATAAGTCTACTCATGATCTTTCGTGACGTGTTTCAGGAGTGTTTCCAGCACTGGCCGTGCCTGATCAATGTATGCTGCGCGCGCTGTGCGAGCAGCAAGCACCCGAAGCGACAACGAAACCAAGGCTTGCCAGTTGTGTACATATAAAGGAGGTCCACGAAGTTGCGCAGCCAGAATCAATAGCGTTGCCGTGGAGATGGCCCGATAGCTAAACCAGGTCGCCTCATAATAATGTGGTCTTGTAAGTCGCTTGATCGTAAGAGCACAGTACTGGAGGCATTTCTGTGCTAAGGGCAACACACGATCAAAGTATGGATCCGTGTCGGGCTTGTGAAGAGCGTAATAGAGTAAAGGTCTGTAAGAAATCTGGCGCCATTGGAGCTGTCTGCATTCCAAGATGAATGCTAGGTCTTCGGGAGCACCATCATCAGCATCAAACTCCAATGTTTTGGGCAATATTGTTCGCCATTGGTCAAGCTCGTGCTCCTGGAGAATGGCCTGGGCCATCACATGCTCTACATTCGCCAGCCAAACATGTTCTCCCGGCTCGTAAAGTAGATCATTAATAGAATCAGCCTTTTTCCTCAGCGCTATACACGCTAGATAATAGTACCAGCTATGTTCTTCTTGTTGTTGTATGACGCTTGATGGCAATATCTGCCAATTTGAGTTTGTGTTGGATGAATCATCATTCACACTGCTGTGGAATGAGGTCCAGGAAGGGAGACTTGGAAACTCTCGAGGAAAGTGTAAGCTGGTAATACCCGCTGGTGGAAGGTCGAGCTCTTCTCGAAGGTCTCTGTGATAATTTTAGCATATGACATGACCTATGTCTTGGACAAGGCAGAAGTACCGCTCAGTTCTACAACAGGAAAAGTACAGTCGCTCTAAAACATGGAACTCTGTGTCGAGACTGTCATCTCTCACGTTCCTATGGGATAGTATAAACTGCAAACGACTGCAAGCCTGACTATAATGAACCCAGGCATTGGTAGGTCTCAACCGACACACCTCATATAGTCCAGCTAGAAAGAAGCACTGAACCGATGTGAGCGTGACGTCTAAGAGACCAAGGCGCTTCTTGGCCGCAAGGTAGAACGCATCGCCAGGTATGCAGTTCATCCCCGAGGCGTCGTAGATTATCTGATTGTAGGAACCTGGGGAAGGGTTTGAGTATTCAAACGACTCCCCGACCTGCTTCACGGTATTGGCAAGGGCACATGCCAGCATCTATTGGGATTTAGCAATTGGAATACAGTCCAAGTTGATTTCCAACAAGAAGTCAGGTTCGTCTCACTACAACGCAGGAGTCTTCACCCCAATCAAACCCACCGTCTATTATCGCCTTGACTTGTAAGTTGAATCTTGACACGTCGAATATCGGATTCTTCACGTGTGCCACGGTTAGATACCTCTGACAGAGGTTTTGGATATGAGCCTTGTCTGTTGGTGATAATGGAGTTGTTATTTCCTCCGCCGGCCATTCAGCATTCCCCGTTCTAAACCCAGCGGGTGGTTCATCCCTCTGACTATGTGGGCTATTGTTTGTCGTCGATGGACTAGATGGCAGTCTAGGTGAGATGATGCCTTGAGAAATTATGTTGTGAATTATTGGCCACTTGGTTGTAGCTTCAAAAGAGATCCCGGTTGCTTTGACAGCATGTGCAGGCCGTCCTAGATTAGACGCTCCTGGGAAAGTGGTCTTTTGCGCCGTGTCTAAAGAAGGCGAAGATGAATGAAGCGATTTACAGTTAGAATCAGTCGAAGCTGCATAGGCTGGTCGTTGAGAAAGCTCCAAAAGTTGAGCAACATGGTCGATGCGATTCATGACATCTGTCAACGTTGGCTCCCTGCTCACAAGTTAGGTTACACCAGAGTCCAGTGACTTATAGGCAGGGTACGGGTACCTTAGTCGATCACTTACTGTGGAATTTGCTGTCCATCCAGCTCCCCATATACACATTGAACATGGTTCTCCACGCAAACACCACATGAAGGCCGGCGGTTGTCGCATTTTGTTTTCTTCGAGCGACACCGACGACAAGCCGTATGGCCTCGCTTGAAACGCTTAGCGCGACGTACCCGGGTCACCTCTTCCTCCCAGAAGTTCATTGGGATGATTTAGAGCAGGGCAAGGCACAATAGTTGAGGCAAGAAACACGACAATAATCGTGTGGCGACCGCAATCGTCTGAGGCGTTTGTGAAAGCAAACTCTTTTTTCCTTAATTTTCTCTCAGCGTGAGAACCTACTAAGTCGTGATATAACCACAAAAGTACAAACCTGTATGCATGATTGTGTAATTGAGAGTGCCGATGGTGAAATTGGCTTACCACAGTGAGTTAAGGGTGCGGGGAACTTTAGCCTAGTGAATCCCCATTTAGATATAGGGGACTTATTGATGGCCTGCAGCTATCCTCCTGGCTGGCTTCTCGTGTGAAGACAACAAACGGTTGCAGGTGCCGGGGGTTGGATGCAGGCAACTATGAATATCTTGAAGATGATGCGATTGAGAAGTGGCAGCAACTATGAAGTACCAATAGAAGGATAATGTATTGTAGGGAAACATTATGTGATATTATGAGAAAAAGCTCTCTGTCCGCCCTGCCTAGCAAGGACATGCATACTCGTATAGCGCTATAATATAATATGGATGGAAGAGATGTAGGGGTATAATATAGCACCTGGAGGACAATGGACCCCGCGTGTAGGTATCTTTCACTGAACAGGTATTAAGTCACCTAACCCAACTTAAAGAACAGTGATTACACCGACCGTTTTACACACAAGCGGCGACATCGGTGGTATTCGTGCATGCTGACGTTTACGGGCATGGCAACCTGGGACTGTAATTAGCTACTAGGAGGAGCACAGAGTGTTGAGTAAGCCTGTAATATAACCTTAAAAACATGAAAATAAGTGTACTCTACTGAGTCCTAATGTGCTGGGCCAAGCTTCTATCATCATCAGATTCAAGGTTGCATATTATGTAAATTATCTAAATATTCATTTTTGTACTTGTATCTTTACTAATATTAACATTGAAGATGGGGCCAGGCGTAGAGCAGGTATAACGCATGACATGTGCGCAGAAGCACTTATCTAAAAAGACCTGTGTCCCCTGTACAGCAGCGGCAGTATTCCAGAAACCCGTTCCAAAGTAACTGCCTTTTAACCTTAGTCTCTTCCTGCAGAACCAAGTAAGGTTGCGCATTAGATCACAGTCTGTGTTCTATTTTCGGAGGTTTTCATTTACGTTTGCATAAAGTCAAAGATAAATCTCGGCATAAACCCAAGGAAAATATTTACCTTCGCTCTAGACGGCACAGAAGAAGGGAATGTAAGCAGGATCCAGAGTTCTGTAGATGAAAGGCATATTCTGACTCAAACCCTGGCTGTCGAACGCACGGCTGCGGATCTGCTGGCTGAGCTCTTGCATACTGTCCAGCAAGGCCTTGGAAGCACTTTTTGTGTCCTGGTTTAAACGCTGCACAGTAGCGGCATCAAAAGCATCATTAAGTGTCCGTCCGTCGCTGCCATAGAATGGGCGATTGAATGAAGCCATAAATCCTAGGTAATGGACAGCGGTGGCAGGGTCTGGCAGATACGGCATGAGGTCTTTGACGCCCTTCTCCTTAGGGATAGCGGTGTAAATGGCGGGAATGTGAAATGGCAGGGTACCGGAGGCGATTGGAGCGCCCCCGTTGACGCTGTGGTGCGAGACTGAGGTAGCATAGGCGAAGTGGGTGAGGACATCGATGAGAACTTTCTTGCTTAGGTACTTCTCCTGAGGAAAGTCCTGAGCCTTGGCCATTGTGCTGGCCTCGTTGAACCAGTTGTGAACCTCAAAGTCGTCAGAGAGGTCATTCTCGCTTTTATAGTACGAGTTGACAAAAGATGTGAAGAAGTTGTAGTAGTTGTCACGGATGCGCTTGGCGTCGTCGTAGAAGGGGAAAGAGTTAAAGACGGACTTTCCGTTATCATCAATCAGACCACGGGCTCTCAAGTTGTTTTCCAGATATCCGCTCTGGTACCGACCGTCAACGGGCCAGCTGTCAGTAACAAATTGACGGCAGCCAAACTGATTGAAGACCATGAGCTGATCTCAGTGGCCGCCAGGGTTGAAGCAAAGCTCTTCTCCAACGATACGAGAAGAATAGGCTTGCACCATGAGGCGCTCGAGAAGAATCATTATAGGGTGGTTCTCGCTGAGAGTGTGAAGAGCAGCTTGGTGAACAGATTCGGTGACGTCGTGCGACACAACAAGGTGCAGCATTTGCGCGTGGAACATGTCATTGGCGTTGAACATCATCTTTGCCAGTAACCAGTCATTCGCGGAGTCGAGAGGAGTGTAAGTCAGATCGGCGTCAACATTAGTGCGAATGGCCAAAGGCAAAAAGTTGCCAGACTCTGGGTCGATGTAGAAGTAGGCGCTGCAAGCGACGGGGAAACGCTGGACGACAGTAGCAACGTCGTACTTGGCCTGATAGGAGTGGTCGACAATGAAAAGGCGGTTGCTAGCCTGAAGAGACTCAAGCGTATTTCCAGAACCGACAATCTTACTCGTTATGACATCGTCTAGTGAAAAAGGAAGGGGCTCGTCGGCCATAACTCGACGGACGGCATGGGGATGCTCGCTCAGGCGCTCCATGGAGAAAAGGAGATCTTGGGTCGCATTGGAAATGATACCGGGAGCGATACCTCGAGGGTTTGTATTATTGAGCTGGCCATCGTAGAGGACTTTTTCGTAATCTTGCCAACTGTTGAGGCCGCCATTCTGCAATGTGAAGTTAGTACTTAATTCCATCTTCCAGTGTGACGAAGGTGTGGCCGTTACAGTTTGAATAGCTCCTTGGAGAGACTGGACGTCGAGAGCAATCAGCTCATCAATGATGGCACGGTCCTGGCTCCATGCATCGTAGTCGGCCTTGCTACGAGCATTGCCAAGTGTGCCATTGGGGAAGGGGGCGGCCTCGCCGGTGAGGGACGGGCCGTAGATGAAGCCATCACGACGAGCAGAGACAGCAGCGGCACGAGCTTCGGGGTTGGGATCAAGCTGAGGGATGCAAGCTGGGTAGGTTGTGGGAGCAGCCAAAGCAGAGCCGAAAAGGACCACAGCAGCAGCGACGTAATCGGTAGATCGCATGTTGAAAGTGAAACCAAAGATAATAATTGACAAGCTTTATGACGGTGGTATTTTTCATAGACAAGTTTGGCAGTGACGAGGCTCTTTTATAGAGACATGTTACCATTACCATAGATCTGCAGAAGTTTGCACTTCACTCCATTGAATAAATTTGACGCCCCTGCATTTGGCAGTATGCTTAAAATGCTACAGTACATACAAACATGCCTGCTAACCAAGATTCGTGTCAGCAACCTTCCAAAAAGGGAGTTGAGGTCGGAAATTTTTTCCAAGCTAGGTTTTCTTTATATCGGCTTGCCCAGCCAGCCTCGGCACTTCTATAACTGTTGGCATTTCTTAGAGTCTAAGAAGCGCACTCGCGCACTCCTAGCGAGCATCTAAAATTTCGATTCTCACGTCAGCTGCGGCCCCTATATTACCCTGCCATGCGGTGGGAAAGAAAACACCGCCGGTCTACCGCTATAATTTATATGGGATCGGCGGCGCTGTTCTTTCCACCCCTTGCCTGCTCCGTGGCTAACTGCCATATTGAGCCGGCCCACCATATTGGATTTGTCTTGGTCGTAACTCATTACCTAAAGCCATGATGCAACTCGCCTGAAAAAGCAGAAACGGGCCAAGGTTAGAGCAGCGCTCGAGGACCTGATTCCAGTCCAGTTTGCGGATCCGGCCGAGGTTCCGAGCCTCGTTCTTTGCTGCGAGTGCAACCTCATCATACCTGAGGACAACAAAGTTATTTACGATCAGAGACTACTACACCAACAGTTGCTGAGGACAGGAAGCTGGAGACTGGACTGGAGACAGTCGCCACCAGTCCAGTTGAGACTCATTCGGCTTTAGGTGCCGCGGAGATGGCGGGAGCTGCATCGGCAATGCTGGCATTCTCGAATTCGGACGGTTCAACATCATCTGGCGGGTTGTAGGACTTAAAAAGCACAAAGTACCTTTGTCAATCTTAGTGGCGCACATAAACCTAGCGAGTCTTAGATCTTAGTGAAAGTGCAGCAGATATGCACGGCACCTACATTCGGCGTGATTCTTCCTTGAGTAGCCTTTTGTTGCCTTTGCTGGAAACATCATCCTCATATGGAGAGGCCTCCTCCATCACCTTGTCGATAGCTGCGGTGAGGGGGTTCTCTGGGAAAGCGGCTCTGGAATAGGGCCTTGAGTTGGAGGAAGCCCAATTGCCAACCCAGTAGCCAGCTATATCTAACTCGTGAAGATTGAGGCCCCCGTTTCTAGGACTGAAGATGTCCGTGGCTATTGTTTCGAACTTTTCGATTGCAGCGGTGGTGCTCATGCCGAGACGAAAGAGCATCAGGGCAATGAGTCCACCTGAACTAGTTCCTCCGGCAAGGTCAAAGTGATCCTTAGGTAGGGGCATCATGCCATCGGCTGAGAAATAGACATTTTTATTAAAGAATGGTAAAACTATCTAAATTCAACTGTCTATAACAGTACCAAAAGAATGACCATAGCTACTATCGTAGACTTATTCATTGTGCAGTGAGAAGAGATTAGCAATAGTCCAGAGGTTTATTCACACGCCCAAGGAAGGGAGACATTGCCTCCCTGGCCACGTGGGGTAGCATCAGCATCAGCGCCGTTGGGACAGGCGCCAGGCATCACAAACCCGCATGCCGGATTCCACTCTCCTTGATGAGTGATACGAATCGTGCCGTCAACGGTACTGTTTGCAATGCCACAGATTGCAGGCGAAGAAGATGTCGACTGCTTCTTTGCACTGATGCTATATGATCCTTCTCCATTTGAAGATCCAGATAAACGAACGTTAATAGAAGCCTTGACGCTTCGACTTGTAATGTCAATTGTCTGTGTTTCTTGTCCTTTAATGATGACTCCTGATTCTGTTGTAAAATTGTCATAAGTGACTTCGTTTAGCAGCCCATGAACTCCAGATGTTGTAAGCAAGGCTCTACCACCACCCACTGCTGCTGACTCAATTATATAAACGCCATCTTGTAGAAGAGAATAGTCTTCTAATAAAGGCGCCCATGTTGGGGTGGTCGTCTGGCATAGGCTATCCTGCTCAGGAGGCTCGCAGTATGGCGGATCTACTGCAGGTAGAGTTGGAAATCGAGCAATTACAAGTCTCGTAGAATGACCAGGCCCACGCTCTCCCCAAGTAGCCATTGTGCCATTGGGATGCCAGGGAAATTTGGCAGCTCCTGGAGTCCAACCGCCGGTCTTGTTATTAAGCATTTGTCCCGCGTCACAGTTATCATTGTCGTATTCATCAGCGGGCAAGAGCCATTTTTCGAGAAGATGAAGACGTCCAAGAGGAGCACCAAGGACTGAATCACCTGAGAGACCAGTGAGGGTGTAATCAAGAAAAGGGGGTAAATCTAGGGCGCTAAGCGAACGAAGCTGATTGTGAAACTGCCTTGCAGATCCAAACAAATAGTATTTTCCGGAAGGATCCAGAGCAATATCTTCATCCCACTCAAGACATTTTGTGATTCGTGTAGACTGCCCAGTAGAGAGATCGAGCGACCAGTCGTCGAAATTGAATCCTTGAGCACGAGTACTAGCATAGAGCACCGTGTTGCCCTTAAAAAATGCTTTGCTTTCATACCAAGCCATGCGATTTGCCCAGTCGGCGCTCGTCTGGGGGGGAGTATGTTTGGATGGATTGAGCACTCGCATATTCTGGACAGTATATGCGACAGGCCTGTCTCCGTTGACCGTCTGTATTAAATCGCCGAGTAACATGAGAAACCCGTCTTTCCTAACAATGCTCACTAGGAAGTGATTGCCATCTGGAGAAACGCGAGGCTCGCGGAGCTCGATGACATCACTATTATTATTGAGCTGTGGGATTTCGATGGGATATATGTTGGCTTCCCGGCAATCTAACACACTAGGGGAGCAATAAAGAAGTTGCGGTTCGACATTGGCTCCTGGCACTTCTACCCCAGAAGCATTTGATTGGGCCGTAGTTGCAAAGAAGACAGTCTTTTGGTCTGGGAGGGCATTCAGATATCCAATGCCATTTTGATGATCCAATTGGCAAGTGAGACAAGTATATCCCGAGCCATCGGCACGAATGTATGCAATCTGAGACTGCGTAGGATTCTGAGTTTCGAAAAAGGACAGAGAATGACTGAACCGTCCCGTGACCAGACACAAGACTCAGTATCGATGCCAGCAACAGTTGGTGGGAATGGCACAACGTCTAAATTCACCGGCAAAGGGCTTGGCGAGCTTGCTGCTGTAGACCAGACCCATGACATAGTAAAAATCGCCAAAGTGAAGGGCGGTCGGTGAGAGAACCGCATTATGGCAAAAGGTAGAAAGAAGTTGCTGACAATGTTGCTCACAGTCAAATGGAGATACTGAGCAGAAAACAATTCACAGGTCCTTCAATGGCCATATACTTATACTTGTACTTGCTTTACGTCCTATGCTTGTTTGGCATGGGAAACGATATTGAGATAGGTTATATGCACGTTACTAGGATTTAGGCTGCTTTATTCTCCTGTCGAAAACTTTACCACTTCTGTGTTGATCGTCGCACACTGCGCCATATGGCTGACGCGTTTCGATGATATATACGCTGCATCGGGGGAGCGGCTTATAAAACAGGCGATGTCATAATAAGTACATGTAAGCAGAATAGTCCCTTTCATTTCTTAAAGGAGTCGTGTTTTATCAGAGATTTTGATTCCTGAAAACTAATTCACATAGCAATTATACAATAGAATTTACTCGCCATAAGAGAGTGGTAATCGTGATAGAGTATCGTAGCGTGCTAGCTCCTATAGCCCCTTTCATAGACTAATGCGTTATATCTTCCCAGACACATATCGAAATCTTGCTAAAGGATTTATCTTGTGTTTAAATTTTAAGGATCATGCCCGGTAACTAAACCTGCACACGCGGACTCGGTGGTTCGTTCCTCTCGTTAGAGACTAGCCACTACGCTTACGATTCAGTAGATAAAACTATCCTAGAACAAGCATAGTTTACGCTGCATACAATTTTGTGGAAATGCAGCACAGACACCTGAATCAACTTCAGTAAGGGGCCGAGAAGAGAGAGGGGGGAGGAGAAAAGGGGAGGAGGCTGGCAATTCTGCTCAGGATAAACTATATAAGGACTGCAAATCACATTTATTACATCTTGAGGAAAAGAAAACCAATCCACCTAATCCAACAAATCCATCTCAACAGACTACTAGAAAATGAAGTCCTTAAAATCTCTATTATTCCAAGTGCCATTGATACTTGATGTTGCTTTCGCCAGCGATGTTATAACGGATCCTGAAAACGCCACTACATTTGCTCTGACGGTAATTTTCCCATACTGTCATAATCATTTCTTGTGATACTTACTTTTTGATGCTTGTAGTACGGCTTTCCATTGCTTGGCTTTGCCCAAGTATCACTATCAGCTTTTAAGAATGGCGGAGTGAATCAACTTCAGCGATCACCTGGGTTGGCAAACGCATCTTCCACCAGTGTTGTAACTCCCAATGTAGACACTCTTTACGGCATCGGCATCTTTGATCTTGCCATGGATGACATCGTGGTCACTATTCCATCCATCCCGGAGAACGAACGTTACTATAGCTACGCTTTCTTTGATCCGTAAGACCGCACCAATCTCCTAACCAACACATGAGCCGATATTAACAATTGACATGTTAATGATAGGTTTGGCTCCAATTTCTTTAATCTCGAGTCTGAGCCAGTGTCAGTCCCACCAGGGAAGTATTTACTACGACGTGGCAGTAAGACATGGGGATTTGAAAAGTCAAATAACAAGGAGTACCAAGGTTATATCGACTCTCCCACAAGCAATGGTGTTTTCCTCACGAGAATTGAAGTAAAGAACAACAACACGGACGTTATGGTGGTCGAGGGTTATCTCAATGGAACAAATATGTCTCCCATTCCTCGCAAATCTGGCGACTCTATATCAGAATCACCCCGTTTAACACCAGCAACATTTGCTGGCCTGGAAGGCTTGTCCACGCCACAACAAACTCTTCAACTGACAGCTCGCTTACACTCTGCAAACCCTCCTTTCAATGTAACCGATGTTGCATTTATTGATGCGACACTGTTTACTGCAGGCATCCATAACGGGACATATTATCAGCCTGCAGGGGTTGACCTGGAAAAAGCCAATACCTTGGCAGATGCAGAGATTAGAGTTTACACCCAGACCGGTCGTCAGCTGCTAGGTAATCAATGGGCCCGATACAATCTTCAAGGGTTATATGGAGACAACTTCGCTGCCCGATCACTGCTAGCACAAATTGGATATCTGAACCTGCAGGAATCCCAAGCAATATATCCATTCTCGCTCACAGAAGAAGGCGGCACTACATCTATTGCGCATAACGAAGCACTTTTATATACCTTCGTTGGAGGAAAACCACCAGCTCTGTCACCAGAAGGATTTTGGAGTGTCACTATGTACGACGCTGAGCATTTTCTGATTGCCAATTCGCTCAATGTGTATGCTCTTGGCGATCGGAGTAATCTTACTTATCCTGACGGAACCCCTGTCTATGGGCCAACGTCTGGGCCAGAGAATGATGCTCGCGTATTCCAGATTCTCATTCAGGCGGCTGATATTGCCCCTCCGATGAATTGGACAAACAAGTTCGTTTTGAATGCTCCGTGGCAAATTCCCGAAGATCTTCAACTAACAGTTATCTTCTAGTTGGCTTCCTGCTCCCAGTAATGGAAATTTTTCTACAGTCCGTAAGTCAGACAGGCGATATATTAATCAACTTTGATAAAAGTTTAGCTAATGAAACATGCAGTTCGTTTATATGGTCCAACTTCGGCATTGACAGACGGATCGTGGACGTACCCGACAGTAAGCAAGATCCCTGCAATTACCGCGTGAATTGCTCAGCATAGACGTGCTTCTCTACTTTCTGCTCTATCTTGGTGGTTTGGTAGAAATAGTTCCTTTCTTTGATACACCATTTTACATCGAGCGTTGAATATATAAGTATACTCTTCGTTTTTTAATAGATGAATATTCAATCTTGAAAACACTATCCTGTTGTGTCATTTATGTTGACTTTTAACGCCGTGAGGCGACACTACTTTGAGTCTTGGTTTCCATCATCCACCATATCAGAGATCTTGACACCACCCCGGCACTCAATAGATGCACAATCAGTCCTCTCTATCTCATTAAAGGTGTTGAGACATTATCAGCAATGCGGTACCATTCTCAACTTGATCCACAACAGATCTAGCACACCGCTAGTCATAAAGTAATCTATAAGTATAGACGGGCACAAGGGACTTCTTCTTGCACGTATTTTAGCGCTCGAGCGATGTACCCTAATTTTTTCCCGCTCTTTAATTGGTCTAATTACAAAAAGATACAAATATTCTGTCTTAACACCTTCTATGAGATCCTTTTTCCATGAAGATTTGTCAAGTTGACAAGAACTGAGCAGCCTGTATATTTGTCACCTGTAAGGGATAGTATTATTGACGGCGTTACCAAGGGGCCAAGTAATGTTGATGCCAGACCAATTGCGGTATAGTTTACGCTCTCACAGTTGTTGATGAGCCAATCCCAACGTTTCAGGCTTGGTCCTGGTTTCTTTCTCCATCCGATGCTAAGCCACGTAGCATATCGGAAGCCGGCAATGCCACAACAGAGCCTGACTCAACCTTCTAAGCCTCATTCGTGGCCCGTTGCTCTGGCGCCGGCGAATCATCTCCGTAGCCATTCTTGTGCACCAAGCAACTCATCTGGGGTAGAGGATATAAAAACTTATCTTGCTAGGCGTTGCTGAAGTTTCTAGAAGGCTACATGTATTAGGAATTGATACAAGAAGCAGCGGAATGCTCCAAGGCCAAAATTATGTCATCACGGCGATCACATCAGAATTCTCACCACGGCTGTCAACAGTGTAAAGATGCGCGCAAAAAGGTACGAGACATAAGCATCAACTGCATAATCGAGAGTAACCAGCACCAGTGTGACGAGCAGCAACCAGATTGCGGACGGTGCCAATCCAAAAAGCGCCGATGCCGATATCGCCATCTGCTCTCTTCCTATAACGCATTTCAGGTATGCGTTAGCATCGTGAAGCAAGGGATTCCTGTACTTACATCTCCTACTAAGACAAAAACAAAAACCAATGCCGTCCCCTGCTCTCCGAATGACGCCGAGTTCGGCTCATCATCAAAGCCAAGATTGATTTCGTCACCCTTGACGAATTGTGCTTCTATCCTAGCCGGCCACAATGAGAGTCTTTATCTCACTCATCATTACTTTACGGTGATCTCGCCAAGCGCTGCCTGCGCTCAACCTCATCTGGAAAATTTCCACGGATGGGCTTCGGCAGTTCAGCAACATTGGCCCATGTTCGAGTTTGTCCAATATGGTATCTGCGCATTATCATCGCTGCACCTTGCATGTAAGGCAGATGGACCAGAAGCCAGTATGGCGCATCTCGCAAATGGCATGAGGTTTCAGAATGCTGGGATAGCTCATTTTCGCATTCTTCTCTCATCAGATGGGGATTTGTCTTCTTCCTTGTCGGAAGCCTGCATAACATTCTCAGGCATCCTGTCTTTATGCGCCTTCTCTTCCGCATCAGCTGGCCGATCTTCAACTCGATTGACCAATAGAAAGCTTGCTACAAATCCAATATTTGACATCATACAGGCCATATCCTTGATTCGTGGCGTCAGAGCGCTGAATAGGTTACATGAGAGTAAGAAAAAAAGTTCCTTCTCTACCGGGCCGCGGTGCGTCGGCCTCTCTAAATTTTTGCGACAACGATGGGAAGGCAATCATGCTCACCATCATCTAGCCACATTGAGCGGCATTTCTGATGGTGAGGCTTCCCTGGATATGCTCACAGAGTATATCCAGTGCACTATGTCATTGCCAGGAGCTGCAGCCGACATGCAACGAAAATCATGTCAAGAGATTTTGCGGGAGGATCATATCAAAGGCATATATTTAACCACAATCATCCAGTTGAAGCCAAGTATTTGTTGTTACGGCCTTTGGCCCGGCATTGCTCGGTTTGTGTACAGGTTCGCTGCGATTACACATACCGGTTTCTTAGCTCTACTGAAACAACAACAACCAGTAGCGTTGATAATATTGGCCCATTACGCCGTCTGCCTGCATGCCCTTAGACAATATTGGTGGACCGGCGGTTTTGGAAGAGACATCGTTGTTGCCGTAATGGATGAGTTGGTCACCAGGGAAGACAGTTTGCAGGACGATATACCTTGGTCTCAGCTAATGGCGTGGCCAATGCGAGAAGTGAGCGTAGAAATGAAGATGAGAAAGAGCCTTTAATTTTTAATTCTACATATCTTTAATCTTATGCGTAAGCACTTGAATGCCAGAGACTGCTTCCCTGGCCCCTCAATTTACGCGGGAGTGAGCATTGACTGTTTTCCCCTAATACTGGCAAAGAGTTTTTTCTGTTATGAAGGAATTGATAGAGGAATTGGAATGGCTGTGTAAGCTAGCTAGTGTAATACAATATATACAGGTTCCTGGAATGAAAGAAAGGGCTGTTGAAGCCCACAGTGTCCAATTATCGGCGTGTGTAGGTCAGTAAACTTACGTCTAAAGTAGATTCTGCCAAAAAGCACAACGCTCACGGTCAATTTTGGCCGGTGTCACAATCTCAATTCCCGTGGTGGTGAGATTCATTGCCATAGCGTCAAGTCCATATTGCGGGATTGGAGGTAAATTTTGGCCAGCGGGAATACCAGTATCCACGAAACTTGAAATGTACGCTTGAAAAGCGCTAGCAACAGTTTGATTGATAGCCCCTGTGCTGTTAAATTCATAAGCCAAATCCTGCCCGTGAATGCCTGGGTAGACAGAAAACTCATCTATTACTCAAGTTGTTAGTAAACTCAACCATTATTTCCATGGACGGAAACCAAAATTAGGATTAGAGAAAGGAGTAGATAGGAGGCTGACAGGAGTAAGTCGCATTATTATAAGCACGACCCATATAGTCTACATTGCAGACTATGCCAACATCTGCAAGTGTAGTAGAAGCTCGTTCGAATTCGTTCGCATAGCCATAACTTCCATCAAAAATAGGTGGGTAGAGGCTGCTTTCGATGAAAGCCATTTCACTAGCGGTCAAATTGTTAAAGAGACTCTGCAGTAATTGAGGGTAAGTGCCATTGAGCATCAGCAGAGGATTCGTAAAAACAAGGCCTTCATCCACATTATGACCGGCGTATATGTTGACATTTTGATGAAATGAACCATTTTCGAATAGCAAACCCGGCTGAGCGGGAACATATGTCCCATCAACAGCGACCCCATATATGCCACCACCATAAGAGGAGTTAAAGGCTTGCATTTGATTTGCCATGATTAATTGCTCCGAAGGAAGAGTGCGGGCCTCATCAAGGGAGCCAACTCCCAGCAGATCCAGAAATTCTTGAAATCTCTGGTTTTGTGTACCAAGATTAGAATTAATTGAGAAGGCCGGCGATTGGGCCACAGCTTGTGTAAATGGAAGCACGTCGCCTTGCCCCCCAAATGCCGTCAGGTGGTGCACGATGGAACCGGCCCCAGCAGACTCTCCCGCAACAGTGACACGACTCTTATCGCCGCCAAAAAGATGAATATACTGCTGAACCCAGTCCATTGCCAGGCGTTGATCATAGAGCCCGTTATTAGGGAGCCCTCCACTGTTTTCGAATAAGGGACCAGCGAGCCAACCGAAAGCGCCCAAACGATAATTGATGGACACAAATATAAGAGTGTCATTGCTTTGTTGAAGCACTGCCGAGGGGTTTATGAGGACATTGCTGTCACCCGTTTTATCCCCCTGCTTATAGCCGCCTCCATGTATCTGTTCAATCCATGTTTAGAGACGGAGGGGAAAACTGTTTGCTTGTCACATTTTTCGACGCATGGGAATTGAGATACTTACCCACAAGTATACTGGGGCTTTCATGCCGCTACCCCTGCCGTCAAAGACTTTTTCGGGAACAAAGACGTCTAGGAATAAGCAGTCTTCAGTTGTTCGGGGATCTAAAGGTGGAATCTTGGCATTCTGCTGTGCTTGTTCCCCAAGCATGGCTGCTTTGGCAAAAGGAACACCGTTGGTATAGGCCTGTACAAAAGCGTTCGATCCGCTATTCCAGGCGGCTACTGCTTGCGGGCAGATTACGCCAATGGAACCATTATTGACATTGTTGCTATGTCCTTCGACAGGCTTTGGTGCTGTAAAGCGCAATTGTCCTAGGGGAGGTTGGGCATATCGAATGTTAGAAAAGTTATAGAATCCTTGGTCTTTCTGTATTAAATGAAGCCCATTAGCAAAGGTATATGCGTCTGAAAGAAGAAACGCACATTGAATGAAATTGCCTGATGCAGTTCCTATGTTGCCACGTCAGCTCACATTGCATCAAATTGATGTTGCTTGTTTCGTTAGTGCCTACGTATCCGAGGTCAACAACGGGAAGATCAGGCGTGATAGCGTTTCCGAGAACTAGGGTGGCACAAAAGCCTGACCAAAAGACAGAATAAAGCATAATTTACTTTTCTACAACAGGATATCGATGGTCATAAAGATGAATGGTTAACAGAAAGTAAGGGTGCGCAGCTAAGATGAGCAGAAAGAAGGAAAGAAAGAGAGAATTGATTGCAAACAACTTTCACTTTATAACGTAGAGATGATACCTCTGGCTACCAAATATTGAATAGCAGGTGGTATTTCGCAGTAATGGCATGGAATGCATATATCCGCATTGCATTAGGCCTGTCTGCGCTGATGATAAGGAAGATGGCTTTGCTAAGCCCCCCAGGTCTAGCACCCTTGGTCGTGACGCTTAGTCTAACATGGTATCATTTACGATGCTGACTTACGCCTAGTGATAGTCAACAGTTAGGTATAGAGGCAAATTACTCTTTTAGGTAAAGTTTACGCATCGTTGCATCGATACGACTCAGGGGCTAGAGTCATGTCGAGTTCTTCATGGATAGACGGCTAGAGTATGGGATTTCAAACGTAAATTGAATTATATAGTAGAATACCATCCGTGGGGTTTGGTAACAAATTGCAAACATAAATATAACACTATTGTGAGTCTGGAACCCGCTGCAATCAGGCTACTCCATATCAGACATTTACATTTTGATCTCATCCTTCGTTCCACCTTCTCCAGTATGAGTAAAATGGTACATCACCTTGATCCGCGATTCTTAGGTGGTCTGTTTAAGTCCTCCAACTCAAGTACAACCTGTGCCCGGCCAGAAACCAACGATATTGGTGATGTACTACCAATTGGTATCACGGTCCAGGAACTACTATTCTATGCTACTCTAGTTTGTCTTGGCCTAACAACAATCAGCTCCTGTATGCTGATTTTGCGGCACGTGGCTCACTATACCAAGCCAAAAGAACAAAAACAGCAGATTCGCATAGCCGTTTTGCCTATTATATACAGCATTATTTCCCTCTTGTCTATCTGCTTTTATCAAGACTCTATATACCTGAAGCCATTAACTCAGGTGTACGAGGCATTTTGCGTTACGGCATTGTTTTCATTATTCATTGAGTACTTATGTCCCGAAGAGAACCTCAGATTAGCCTATTTCCAAAACCTGAGGATTGAAGATAAGAAGGGAAATGCGTTGCCAAATGGAGGCATCAGGTGGATCAATGTTGGTTCAACTCGTGTCTCCATCTACCCTGATCTCTGAGCTTACAAAGAGATAGAAAGCATGGATAATGGTTTTCCAATACCCTGTCACGAAGACACTATCCGCCGTCGTAGAAATTGCGACGCAGGCCGGAGATGTGTATTGCGTCAATTCGCTAAGTCCTAAATATGCGCACTTATGGGTAGGCTTCTTTTGTCCCACTTCTCTTGGTTTCCCCCTCTTCCTCGAAATTTTCTTATTCGGGGCACTAATATTGTTTAAAAGCTTCTCTTAATTGACATCTTCATCATCGGCGGCGCTCTCAGTGCAGTGTTCAAAGTATATAGGCGATGCAGAAGCGACTTCAAGGGGACAAATCGTGCTTTTGGTAAATTGATCACCTTCAAGGGGATTGTCCTTCTACAATTCCTACAACAGGTCAGATTTTTGAGATTCAGCTTGTAAATAAAATGCTAATATATTGCACCGAAAGATTTTATTTGGATTCTTAAACGGGCAGCTATTCCACGCCAACAACGCCCTGACATATAACGACATATACTACGGCATTCCAATGATGCTTACAGCCATTGAGGCCCTCGTTTTTTCAGTAATATTCCATTGGTCTTATTCTAATAGAGACTACTTGCAACCGTTTACGCGTTCAGAGTCTCTGCTGGGCATTTTCGAAGCCATCATTAGCGCAATAAACGTATCTGATATTGTCGCATCAATATGGACAGCCTGTCGGGGAGGGCCATATGCCTTGTATCTCAAATATTCTTCACCTCTTGAAAGCTCAAGATCATCAAGTCAAGTTGAACTGAGACCAATGCATCAAGATGACACAATGCAGTCTTACTGAGGTTGCTTGTGGCGTTGGATCAATTTTTATCATGGAGCAGCTCTTATTCAAGTTGCTTGCTTTCATTCACGCCACGCACAGCTCGCAGGCTGTCAAATGACCAGAAGTGGGGGAGCATTGAAAAATTTGATAGCAATAGAATAATGTTATACATAAAAGAGAAAGGGACCTTTTAAAAATTTCCGTTTTAGGAACTATGCGAATACAGTGGCTTATATTACAAGTTTCGTCTACATCATTTCCTTTGCAGGAGAGGTAGTTCATTGACACCGAAGTGTGAACGAGTATTCCTTGCTTGTAAGCCACTAACAAATGGATCGGATGCGCTTCCATAGCTTCATTAGCCCTGCCGGGAGCAGATGCCCCAGTGTGATGAACCGGGTTCCCAAAGTAATATCCTCTGAATAAATGCTAACATCCAGATATTAGTAATATCTGACCACGAAGACACTGAGACAATGGATGGAAGTGAAGATCAGAGTATCAAATGCGCCCAAACCAAACAGCGAAACCGCCACCGGCGAAGACTGGCGTCACCAGCAGCCAGAAGCATCAGGCATTCATGACAACCAACTTGGGGTGCCAGTTAGCAAAATCCCCTTTATTTACTTGGAGAAGCCGAAGTTGGAATAGCGTAGAGCGTCCTGATGGGCTGGCTAACCGGGTCAAATGAAAATGAGAAGATGGTATGAAGCTAAACGAGGCGCCAGAGAAGCTTCAGATACGCCATGTAAGGCGATTTGCTTCACCAGTCCAAGTACGTACGACCATAGGTAGTGGAGAATTCGGGGTCCCGTCTGCTCCCCCATAGACAAGCCACTAACCGGCAGATTAGTAGTTGAGTGGGTGACCATCAGCGAACACCGGCTGTTGTATGTTTTTCTTTTTGGGGATTTCTCTCCTTTCATATTATTTTGTTGCTGCGATCTGATCTTGCGATCTCTCGGGCAGTGTGTGTTGGGTGTGTTGCATTTAATGCGGGTGAAAAGAGCCTAGTCTCTTTTTGGCCAAGCACGCACATGCATGGTAATTCGGGCTGTCAACCCTCAAGACTCTTTGGCAAGAGGCGCTCAGTAACCCCCGGCCCCCTTCTAAAGAAAAATAGAGAAAAAGAAAAAAGAGGAAGAAAGGAAAGAAAAGAAAAGAAAAGAAAACGGACGAAGATAAACTATTCACCTCTCATTTGGGATAATTCTTAATGTTTTCTTCCCGTCGCGACCTTGATCAGTTTGCTACCTATGCATACATAAGCTCATACTTTGCTGTCTGACTCTTAACTCCTTAGTTGCTCACCACAAGAGCAACCCTTTGACACGTCTCATGGAATACTCAACTTGAAAATCTGCTCTGGAGTAATTTTTATTTGACCCTAAGTGCCCGCTATCGTTATTTAATTTTCGAGTCCATCGCCTATATTGGATTAATCTTCTCAATGTAGAACAATGGGATGGTTTATATTAAAATCCGGCGTGTTTAGTGCTCTCCTTGGTATATGTTTCGAAGGGTAGCACCATGGAAACTTCAGCAAATTTGTATATCTAGACACTAGAGTATATATAATGTTACACTTCACAAAAAATTGTCTATTAATCATTTTCCATCTATTGAGAAAATAGGTCAGCTATTGTATAATGTCCCTTACTCAAAGCAACCTGCGCTGCTGTCCAGCCATCAAGATCGGTACTCGTTATATCAGCACCACTTTCACAGAGGAGTTTGGCTATTTTAAAATGTCCATAAGCCGAAGCCAAATGCAATGCTGTCGAATGCATATTATCACCGATTGCTGTATCAGCGCCATGTCCAAGGAGCAACCTGACAATTCTAACATATCCACTCTCGGAAGCATAATGCAGTGGTGTAGAGCTACTTCTGTCTTTGGAATTGATGTTTTTTATGCTTTGACTAAGCAGCATTTGAACGACAAGGAAGTGCCCTTCTCTTGAAGCCATATGGAGTGGTGTTAGACCTTCATAGTCCTCAACGTCGGTATTAATCTTGTTTTGATTAAGCAGCAGTTGAACAATTTGGTGGTAACCCTTTCTAGAGGCTATATGTAGTGGTGTTATAAATTTGTGAGCCTCAGAATTGATATCAATACTGTTATGGCTAAGAAGCAGCTGGATAATTTGAAGGTGTCCGTTGGTTGCAGCTAAATGTAGCGATGTATGATCATCAATGTCTTTAGCATTGACGTCAATATTTCTCTGCTTAAGCAACAATTGGACGATCCGTAAATGTCCTCTTGCTGAAGCCACATGTAATAGAGTCCGGCCAGTGGTTTCTTTGATATTAATGTTTAAATTATCTTGAACGAGAAGTAGCTGAACAATCTGGATGTAGCCATTTCTTAAAGCTGAATGCAGTGTTGTCCAGTTGATATTAGCCTTGTCTTCGAGGTCGATATCTTTTCGATTGAGCAGTAGTTGAATAATTTTCAGGTGTCCCTTTGCTGCAGCTATCTGCAACGACGTTTGACCCTTGTTATTTCTTATGTTGACGTCGATAACGGTTTGATTGAGCAGTAGTTGAACAATTTGTATATGTCCGTTTACTGAAGCTGCTTGCAATGGCGTTTGCCCGGTGTAATTCTGTGCGTTCACGTTGATATTTTCTTGATTGAGCAGTAGTTCAACGATTTGTAAATGTCCGTTTGCTGCAGCTGAGTGTAAGGACGATAGTCTGTTGTGATCTCGTGCATTAATGTCGATATCTTTTTGACCAAGTAGCAATTGCACAATTTCTAAATTTCCATTTTCCGAAGCTGCTTGTAATGCTGATTGACCATTAATATCTCTCCAGTTGATCTGAATATCTTGCTGTGAAAGGAGTTGCTGAACTATATGTAAGCGTCCACGAGCTGATGCGATTATCAACGGAGTTAAATTGTGTCTATTCCAAGAGTTAACATCGATATATTTCTGAGCAAGAAGCATGTCAACCAATTCTTTATTGCCTTGATTGCAAGCCAGAAACAACGATGTGTCGCCGTGCTGATTCCTGGCGTTGACATCCTTGACACCTTTAGTAAGGAGTAGCCCTGCTATCACCTCTTCACCCTCTTCGGCTGCCGAGAGCAACGGTGTTAATCTGCTGTTATCCTTTTTGTTAACGTCGATGCCATCGGTGGCAAGAAGTAAATGGACGATTTTCTCAAGCCCCCGAGTTACCGCGTTTAGCAGAGGTGTCTGACCAGAGTTATCCGGTAAATTGACCCCAACATCATCATGAGCGAGTAATAGCTCAACGATTGTAATAGAAGACTTTTTAACAGAAAAGCTTTTAACAGCCCACCAAAGAGCTGTTTTACCCTCTGAATCTCGAACATTGATGTTTATGCTTTCCGACGCTAGGAAGAGTTTGACCATCTCTTCATCACCATTTCGAACCGCCTCTGATAACGCAGTTCGGTTTCGAAAATTTGTCGGATTAACGTCAATATTTTTCGATAATAGTAAATCAACTATCTTCACATGACCACCTTGAGCTGCCAGCCATAGGCATGTCACACCAGCTGAATTCCGGGCATTCACATCGACAGCTTCTTCACCGAGCAATACATTCACAACTGCTGTATGGCCCTTTGAAGTCGCAGCCAAAAGCGGCGTTCGGCCAGACTCGTCCTTGATGTTGATCTCATCGCAATTTCTCTTAAGAAGCTGCCTCACAATTTTTTCATGTCCGTTTTCGGCTGCATGGAAAAGGGGGGTCTTGCCGTCATTCTCGTCCCTGATACTTGTATCGATATCCTCGATAGTAAGTATAATACGGATTGCCGCCTCATTCCCGCTTTGAGCAAACCAGGATAAAAGTGATTTGCCGGACTTTTCGGTGTAACCGATCTTGGCGCCCCGTTTGATGAGAAGCTGGATTAGCTCCTCATCCCATTCTGTCGCGTACCATATCGGTGTCCGACCTTGTATGTCTGCCACGTTGACATCAATATTGTTAATAGCTAGCAATAACTTCGTGATTGGTGCATTATGCTTGCGCATAGCATGCATAAGTGGTGTACAATACTCGTCATCCTCCATGTTAATGGCAATGCCTTTTTGCCTGAGCAATATTTTGACAACACCTTCATTCTCATTCAAAACTGCAACCGAGAGTGAAGTACGACCTTCAAAGTCTCTGGCATTTAGATCAATACCATCTTGAATAAGTAGCACTTTTAGAATATTGGTGTAGTTCTTGCGAACAGCATGCAGTAGAGCCGTGCTATGAGTACGCCGTGTTCGTTGTAGGGCATTGATATCGACGCTGCTTCCGTTGGACAAAAGCGTTCTAACCATTGCCACGTCTCCTTCAGAAACCGCCCATATTAGGGGTGTTTCATCAAAATCATTCCGAGCGTTGCTGTCAACATGCTCATGAGTTACTAGTAATTTGACGAGAGCCCTATCTCTGTGAACAACTGCAGCCCATAAGAGGTTCAGGTCTTCCTCTGGCCCTGTGGCGTCCGCGTTGATATCGCTTCTGGCTAGCAGTAACTTAATGATGTCCTTGAAACTGTCTTCCTTGCCCAGTAGCATATTTCCATCTGGGTTATCTGGATCATCTGATTCATCCCATTCGGATCTTTCATCTCCATGTGAGTCATGTGATGCTGTTGACTCATCCGTAACGCTGGTATAGCGCGCCGCACGACGATTGTCTTGTTCATGTGAACCATCAGCTAAATCTGAACCACCTGGATGATGTTTTGATTTCAGAGGGACGATTGAACTTTTGCTAAAGTACCCAGCGTCTTCGCTTCGCGAACGCCTAATCCGCCGTCGGTAATATTCGGCTAACAAGAGCGGCGACCGACCGAAGCTGTCTTTCCCATTGATGTCGGTTTTTCCATTTTGTAGTAACAACTTAACAATCGTCAAGTTCATGTTGCTAATAGCACACAAAAGTGGCGTTTGGCGCATCATATTTCTCGCGTTAACATCAATGCCGTCTCTGGTAAGAAGTAGGCTAGTTATTTCTTCATCTCCATTTTCTACAGCCCACCATAGCGATGTTTGACGACGGTAGTCTTCCGCATTGACGTCCACCTTCGGATTAAGAGCCAAGAGCAGTTCGACTGTAATCGCTTTCCCACCTTTAGTCGCCCACAAGAGAAATGTGAGGCCCTCATCATCCTCTTCGTTGATATCAATCTCTTGTGTAGATATAAGGAGCTCGAGAATTCTTCTGTTTCCTTTGTCTGAAGCTTTTCTCAGTATCTGTTGGTTGATACTTTTGCGAACATTGGCATCTTCTCGCAGTAATAGCAGCTCAACCACCACCTCGTTTTTTGTCTCGATTGCCCACCATAAAGGAGTTTGACCAGACTCATCCTCGGCATGGAGGATGAGATCATTGCTACCAAATAATAATTGGACCACTGCTGTGTGGTTTTCTGCAGTTGCCCATAATAGTGGCGATTTGTTAGAATCGTCGGTTTGATTGACATCGATGCCCTCTGTTTCTAATAATATCTTCACTAAACCTTCATGGCCCTTTTTAGCCGCCCATAGCAAGGGTGTTTGGCCGTAGCTATCTCTAGCATTCGCATTAATTCCATGGGCAGTAAGAAGCAATTTGAAAACTTCCTCATAACGTTTCTTAGCTTCCGATGACAGTGGTATTTTGTGCCTCTCTGTGCTATCAGCACTCTGTGACTGCGTTGGGGGCAATCGACTACCACCCTTTTTCCCTCTTACTTCTCTGCTTTGGTGCTCCTCGTTCATTGAGGAACTGATCCCCATTGAATAATGCATTGCAAGTTCCAAAGAGGTATGTCCATTTCTGTCTGTTGCGTTGACATCAATATCGCTCCTTGCAATTAAGAGTTCAGCTATTGCAGCATATCCCTCCATGGTCACATATAGAAGAGGCGTCTGACCAAATTCATTCCTAAGGTTAATATCAACGGTATCATTGTCAACGAGTAGTCGAACTACTGCCTCATATACCTTCTTGATCGCCCACCATAGCGGTGTCAAGCCATCGTTATCTTGAACATTAACATCGATGCCAGGTATAGAGAGCAGTAACTCTGTTATAGCTTCGTTGCCGTTGCGAGCTGCCCATAGCAACGGTGTTTGTTGAAATGCATTCTTAGCGTTTATATCGACCCCTTGTTTGCCTAAAAGTAATTTAACGACCGATTTATTTTCGTTCGCAGCCGCCCACCACAGTGGGGTTTGGCGATGATGATCTTTGGCATCAACATCGATATCTTTATGAGCAAGTAACATGTTGACTATTCCTTCATGCCCTCTTTCAGCCGCACAGAGAAGCGACGTTTGATGATAGCTATCCTTAGCATTAACATCGATAGTCTCAATAGCAAGCAACTCTTGAACTATAGTCTCATGTCCGTAAGTTGTCGCATATAGGAGCGGTGACTGATCGTTATAATCTTTGGCATTCACATTGATGTTGATATGAGAAAGCAAAATCGCAACAACATCTTTGTGTCCGTTTTTAATAGCCCATAGAAGCGGATTTCTACCACTTTTGTCCATAGCATTTATATCGACGGTAGTGAAATCGAGGAGTAGTCTGACTACTGTCGCGTACCCATTCCTTGCCGCTAGCAATACCGGTGTGTGGCCGTAGTGGTCTGCCGAGTTGACGTCGATATCCTCTTTGGCTAGCAGAAGCTTAATTATTGCTTCATGTCCCCTCTGAGCTGCTCTTCCCAACGGTGAGTGACCTTCTTTATCTTTAAAATTGACGTTGAGCTCTTCCCTTTCAAGGAGAAGGCTGATGACTTCTTCATCTCCGTTTCGAGCTGCCCACCAGAGAGGCGTTTGGTCATAATTATTCTTCGTATTAATGTTGACATCTCTTACATCAAGAAGCAACCTTGTAATAGAGGTATCTCCATTTCGGACGGACCACCACAACGGCGTCTGATAACGGTCATCCCCAGCATTGAGGACGGTATTACTCACAGGAAGAAGTAATTCGACCACCGATTCATGTCCGTTTTTAACAGCAAGAAGCAGCGCCGTCTGGACAAGGCGATCTCTGAGACTGGCATCAATTCCATCAGCCATCAGTAATAATTTGGTAACGGCATAGTTTCCGCTTTTAGCCGCCCACATAAGCGGCGTTTGCCCGTCGTTATCTCGAGAGTTAGGATCAACGTTTTGCCCTTGAAGCAGAAACTTAACCACCGTATCGTGCCCATTACCAGCAGCATATGAAAGCGGTGTCCGGCCAAGGCCATCATCTGCATCTAGCGACTGGTCGTCGAATGTGTTTTCAAATAGTTCTCTAATTCCGAAATACGCTGCCAGATGTTGTCCAATTATCTCCTTGGGAAATTGCTGGCTGTAATTTGAGTCTTTCCAGGTCGGTTTATGAGTCATTAATACTTGACTTGACGCCTGCACTTTGGTGTCACATCCAATAAAGGCCATAGCTTGCGGTGATAGTGGTGTAATAGTTTGAGCATGATACCCCCAATTACGAGCAGCATAATCGTAAAAAGGGTTGGACGACAGTCGCTCCTCAAAGTCCTTATCTGTAGTGCAAAATCCACTGTGGAAGACGCTGAATGATAGGTAAGTGATGCAAGAATTGGTGATTTCGCTCTCTGCATTTGGGAACCACTCTGCCTGAGTCCGCTCGAAGTAGTCTTGTGCAGTGTAGTGTACCAGCCGGACGACACTGGACTGTTGACCAGATGGTTGACCGGATTGCCGAACAGTAGTAACCAAGCCCGCACACACACTGACAATGTCTTCAATGCTAGTGAAGTTTCGGTCGTCGAGTTCGTGATGCCAATGTTCCACTGCAAGGGCATGTTGGAGCTCCGTTGTAGACAGTGGCCTCTTTGCATACACAATCCATGACAATGCTCTCCTAGCTAAATCTCTTCTCTGCGGATGTTGACTGTCGACACGCCGCATCATACCTTTATAGGCATCATCGTAGGCCTCCGACCCAACGGATAGCTTTTCAAGTGTGTTCCGGATATCTTTAATGGTAAATTTTCCAGCTAATGAGTTGAGATGGAGCTTAGCAAGAAGAAACCTGAGAATATTAGTATATAAGGGTGATGAATATGCACGCAGTATCTCACATTCCCTGTACTGAACCGACGATTGCCTTTTCAATCTCAGTTCTCAATTCCATGTCATTGCGGACGCTATCAGATAGTAGGTGATCCATATTTCCATTTAGATATTGTCGTATGTCTTCTCCTCTTGCACATATCTCCATGAATGTGTCGCCTTTAAATCTGTTCGCGATCTCTGTGTTAGGCCTGGAAGTTGCGAAGATATTCGCCGCCGATTTATTGCGAAGGTTGAGAATCTCCTCTATGAATCTCGTCCGACAGTCATTATAATTCGTACACTCGTCAATCGCATCAACAAGGATGAAAGTTCTGGAATAATCTCTTGCCACAATCTGTAACGCCAGTGATATTGCCTCCAATGACGGCGGGATCCCCTGGTCCGTGTCCTGCTTGTACATGGCACTAATGCAAGTTGGTAGGGAGCTTCTCTTCTGTGCTAACTGCTTCAATAAGTTTCGAAGTAATCTTTCAGGCGTTTCTTCCTTCTGGCGGTAATCAAAGTAAATATATGCAATGCCTGTATCCATATCATCCTGAAATGTTGTGGTAAGTTGATCGATTGCCATGGATGTTAAGATAGTCTTCCCCGCTCCGGGAATCCCTTGACAGAACAGTATTTCTGCTGAGGTGCTGAGCCATGTTTGATACTGGTTTGAATCTAGAAGCCACTGGCCCGTTTCTGGTTGCCGACTGCTGAAGTATTCCTGCTGTTGAGAGGCATAATTGATTGGGGTAAGCCATTTAAGAATAACATTACGATGGTCGTTCGTCTGCTTATAGAGGATACCGTTGAGGCCTTCAGATATATCTGCCATTCATTGTTAACTGCTCTGCTTTTATAGATCTTAGAATCTCCAAAACTTGCCTGAAAGAATATCCATTTTTCGTAGAACTTCGACGCGGTTAGGAGGGATTCGACAAAGAAGATCTTTCGCATATGCAGCTGCCGCCATTGCAGCGTAGCCCCTCCATTCTGCATTCGAATGCGTATCGGCATAGTCACAAATGCCGCGAATGACTAGGCAGGGGAAATGGTTCATTAAGCCGGCTGCTTCCGTTTCAAAGCATAATATGTCCCTTTCAGCAGCCAACTTATCTCTAATGTCCGCATTTCTCATAAGTTGATTTGAGGAAGCGATTAAGCCGTAGTGAATCATTGGATCATCCTCGTTGCCGTCCCGTCTAGAGCGTACTACCAAATTCGGTGCACCCTCGCCACAATGAGTGCTGCAATTTATATCTTCCGCGAGAGGGTGAATGATGTTGCTTCGGTATAGCCTATCTGTAGCAGGATTTGGTCGATTGTACTTTTTTCTCAAATGTGGCTTTTTGTTGAAAATGCTGTTAATTGTTTCCTGGATTTGATGCTCTTCTATTTCGTATTGGCTCTCAAGCCCGCTGACAGCCGTCCTTAAAATTGTTGGTGTTTGGTTAAGAAAGCCTGTTTGTTGAAAGGTCTCGTTTCGGATAGAGTCCTCAAAGTCGTACTGAAATACACTCCCCTTTCCATCGCGGGAAACGCTGACTACAACGTCTCCTAAGCGAATGTCGTGCTTTTCAGTTGGAGCGCCCCCTCCAATGCCCACCATGAGACCAATTCTGATGTTCGGAAAGGTATGTAGCATATCTCTCGCGACGCTTGCCGCTGAGGAGAGACCGTACTCTCCATAGGGCAAGACCGCAATAACAATATTATGCTTTCCAATCCTACCTAGAACATAATCGTTGTCGTCATTCGCGGACACATGGTCCGGCGGCTCATGTTTTTCGTCAAGAAAAACGCATGCAGCGACATGCTCGATCGTTATTGCGCAAATCCAGCCCACCGTATAATCATCGTTGACAAATTCTCGCTCAGAATCGCCACTGGCTGTCTCTGCCGCTAGTTTTTCCCTTGCTTCAGACATTATGGATTTCTTCTTCGGAGTGCAATATTTTCAGTGATGTATGTTTCCATACATAGTTGCCTAGAATAAATTGAAAGAGAGGGGTAAGAAATTTAGCTGCCTTATTCGCGCAAGCGATGCTAAGGATTGATAATTGTCATTTCATATTTATTAGGTACCTAAGTATACACAAGGCTGAAGAGTCGAACCAATGAGAGTAAGATTACATTTACAATGCAAACCAGCGTCCCGTCGATATTCGTTTTTGGGTTCAGTGTGTGCAGTTAGCCTGTGTGTCGCTTCAATTGCGCTCGACAGGAGATGAGTTACATCCATGCTTGCTTAGCTCCTCGCTTATTATCAACCTGCCACGTACATAAAAAAAAATATCTTTGAAAAACGCTGTTTATATCTCAACTTGAGAAGAATTAAAATATGTATTATAATTATGATACCTATTAAATTAAAGGGAGAACTATGTAATCTCTCATGGATATGAGAGAGGAATAGGATGACCATAAGCGAAGAGATTATTCGGATCATACTTTTGCTTCAGTTGAGCAAGGCGCGGTAGCTTGTCTGCTCCATATACATCTTCGATCTTCTCGTCGCCACGAGCATAATTCACGAAGACAGTTGGAGTGCTGTATCCAGAATACGCGGCGAATTGCGAGCGCAACTGAGATCCATAGGTGGCTGCTCCTTGTGCTGTAACACTATCTCCAGTGTCGTACACAAACAACTCTTGGCTATAATGCTAAGGTATCAGCAAGAGATGATAAAGATATTAAAAGAGTGGGGAGTTTAGATCTTACAAAAAGCCGCGAACATCTCTCCATGGCCAAGAAGTCTCGCTAGAAGGGACAGCAGCAGTGGCATTATTGGCAAAGAGCTCCAAAATAACTTGGCTACCGCGACCGCCAGGGTACTTCTGGAGGAAATCTGTCAATGTCTCAAAGCTTTGTTGCCAACCTGCTGCACTATACGTCTTCAAGTTGAGGTTAAAGGTGTTACGCAGCTTGTTGGGCACGCAATTCAGTGCATCAGATCCACCTCCGCTAACAGAAATGATTCGGTTCCATGGCAGGGTAGCCGTGATGAATGTCGCATTGAGTGCTAGAATTGGAGCCAAGGCTTTGCGAGCATCTGCCTCTGTGCCAAAAATATCCAATCGGAAACGACTTGGCTCTAGATATCCGGTCAATCACCATACGCCAGAGCTAATGTGCCAACACAAGTCTAAAATTTCGCTAAAACTTACGACATTGTGAGTGCTGTTCCAATTGAACACTATGATGCCTGCCAAGTTGACGGGCATGGGATTGAAGCTCTTTTCGATGATATTGAGATACTCCAGACTCTTCTCTGCTGGAAGGACAAAGTCTAGCATGAAGGCATTTCCGCCGTTGTTGTTGGATAGCGGCTGGATCTTGAATGTGGCAGAAGTGATGACACCGTAATTCGCACCCGCACCGCGAATAGCCCACCATAAGTCTGGGTATGAAGTGGCAGATACGGTTTTAACGACGCCATCAGCTCCAACCAGGCGTACAGATTGCAGCGCATCAGTCGTCAGGCCTAGCTTACCCTGCGTGGTCAAAATGTCAGCAAAGTGCACTCGTGACGCTTGAAATATGGCCTTACCATCAGACGTCCAACGCCACCGCCAATAGCGACACCGATGACGGAAGGACATGAGCAGCTGCCAGTTTCTAAGCATTTATTTAGTCAAAGACTTCTCAATACTCTTGAGTAAGTACGGTACCAAAGACACTTACGGATGTAAAATCCGGCGTTATACAAAGGGTCAAAGATATCTCGATAATGAACACCGGGACCAACGGTCATCGTCTGGGCAGCAGAGTTAATGACAATAGAGTTGAACTTGCTTAGGTCCAGTGATACGCCGTTCTCGAAATCGGTCATGTTGGCGCCTCCATGGCCACCGGCCGGCCAAAAAGGGAAAATTATACGATTTGGCAAGATTAATCTTAAACATTTCAGTCAATCAAGTTTCTCTTTCAACAGGGAGTTTGGTCTACGAAGCCCAAGAAAATATTTGCATACCACTTTACTGATGTCTCCCTCAGTTCCTGGGCTCACAGCGGCGCTATATGTCGGTTGGTTGAAGATTGAATAACGCTCCGTGGCATTCTCAAAGTTGGTAGAGCCTGGGAATGAGACAGTGGTGTTCGCAGCCCACTGTCGGGCTGGGTCTGTCAGGAGGGCCCTGAGGTCGGTCGTACGTTCCCTAATCGTAGGACTGGCCGCAACTTCCACAGAAAGAGACACACATAAGAGGGCAGAGGCCCAGGTCTTAAACATTGCCTTGATCATGGCTGGACTGAACACAAGAGAGACAAGAGAGACAAAGCCGCAATGCTTGGCTACATGGCAAGAGGTATAGAGGGAGGGCTATGATTTATATTCCTGACTCTTGATACAAGCAGTCAGCACATCTCGGTAAGCCCAATATCCAGGCTGTATGATGTGGTCTCGCCCCTTCCATCATCCTCTCCAATACGAGTGAGAAAGAAACGGAGAATCAATTAGCCATTAGCTATGCTATGTTCGGGTTGTGTTACAGGGGAGAAGATGGCTGAAGTTCAGCTGACAGTCCTTGAAGAGATGTCCAGCCTCGCCGCTGCGCTTGATTGAGTACCTAGTCACAATGGTTCTGACAGGACCCTCTGACATATGTAGTTTAATGATTACGGTGGGGCCTAGATCAGGAGAGAATCCTTTGAATCGATTAAAAGACTCATAAGCTCGTAAAAGTAAAATACGGGGATATAACCAGGTTAAGTAGAAAGATAAGCTGTACATAGGGTACCCCTGGAACCTGTACATGTACACTGATAGCTTTTCTTTTGCGTGGAAAAACAACCCATATACAGTAAACTCTGGTGATAACAACATTAAATGTGTCACGACCTCGGTTCTTATGGTCGCAACAATGGGCCTCTCAGGCAGGCACCAACGGATAAATAACGGACCGCCTAACTAATCAGGAACGGATCATTAGATCATTGAGATGATCCGATGATCCGTGGTTGGATCACCGCAAGGATGAAATGATCCCTTTAGGATCATCTGGGATTTGAGATGATCCAACCAGCACGACTGGATATACAAGATTCAGTTACCACACTCATTACATAGTTAGATAGCCAGTCCTTAACATAGCAACAAGATTGATCATTGCATTCAACCTACTAGCTACGTGATAAGATTACCTACAGCACCCTACCTGCTCTATCAACATCAACTACGACCAGTTTATTATCTTAGGAAGCTACCCTATACTGTTTAGTATAGATCGGTTCATCACAACATATATTTACTATTATATTCTGACCAGAAATGTCAAACTGGGTCTTGGTATATATCTGAAATGTCTATGTAACTTTGCTGCACGTTACTAGCGCTGCTTAATCGACGTATCACGTCCAGTAACTCCTGTTGTAGAGGTGCGGCAATGGAATTTAAGCTGTTCGCAGATAAGAATTTGACGCCAAGGCATAGTGCAATCGGTGTAAAGGGGTGGATCTAGATTCAAATATCAATAAATAACTATTCCATGGGGAGGAAACGGCAGCTCATTACCTTGGATAAGGGAAAGTCTAAGAGTGAACGAGCAAGCTCTACGATACGCTGCGCCGCACCAAACGCCAGTTGCTGGAATTCGGTGTCCAGTAAGTTTGAACGACTGGGGCTTCCATTTTGCCACTCTAAAGACTGAGCATTGCCCCAGAGATAGAGTATTGACGCTTGAGCCAGGAAATTGGCAAATAGCAGCGCCGGGTCCGAAGAGTGCTTTTGATTGGGATAGTCCTCCTCCAAGGTCTGCAGCCGCAGGGCCAGGGCATTGTCCAACGGTTTTCTCCATTCGAGAGAGTCATAGTCTGCCTGGTTGTGTAAAAGGTACTTATTATGTTGCTGTGCGTGAAATGATATCTGCGCACACAGTGCCGCAAGCATGATGCATTCATTGAGTGGCGATTTGACTGTCTGGCTCCGTTTGGAGAGTAAATCGTGCAAGAAGCCGATGCAGACTGGCTGGCCATTCTGAAACTCATGATCCGGTACGGGAAGACGTGTACAAATCTGATATCTCTTTCTTAGCATCGATTTCGGGAATACGGAATTGAATAAAAATATATATATTGTGAGTGTATTAAAGACACAGCCAGCTTACCATATGCTCATTCACTACCAGAGGTAGGTTGCTGTGTATGCTGGAGAGAGTTTCAAGAATAAAAGCCATCCAAAACGCACGACGCTTTTCTTCCGTTGATATGAAATCAATTTCGCAATTAGATGGGAGATTATTTAGAACGTCAACTTTGTGCAACCCAATTAGCTGGGCCAGTCGAAACGTGTAAGCCGCACTGAGGCTCGTTTCATAGCGATTCATCTTGATAAACTCATAGGTGGTCCTCAGGACCCATGCTTGCACAAGTTCGACATCACCTACAGAACTCTGTCCACCAGGGATTTGTACGAGGGTTGTAGCAGCAAGAAGTCGCTTTACTTCCAAGTAGAGTTTGTCTTGCAAGTGTTGAAACTGTGGTGACATGAGTGAGGCCGTTGCCCAAACAGCATGTTGAAGACAAGTGCGCGACCTCGTCTTGTCAGGTAGTTTTGACCACGAAAGATACCTACGTTGATGCAATATGGGAACGGCGGCGTGTATTCTGTCGAAGTATAATTGGTCACTATCCCTGGAGTTAGTGGATGTAGCAACCATAAACTCCGTACTGGAATATAAAAATAGCATTGCTATTTTTATATTATAGCATTTCGAAGAACTAGAGGGTGTTTCATACAGCTCAGTTTGCATGAGATCGGTAATATGTAGACTATTGCTACTGTATTCCGATAGAGATGTTGTGGGGGTATGATCCTGCAAAAGGGCCATTGTCGTGGACACCATATTGACATCAAAGTAGGAACTGAGAGAGGCGTCTGACTCCGATACCAGAGGAGTTGACCTCATGGTAAGAAGATCTGTATCTGTAGGTAGCCTAGCATCTTCTAGGCCGGCAAGAGTCGCAGTTGTATGTGATGTGATTGTGTCGAGTATCTCGTCGCCATACTCTAAATTATCCGGCCACTTGAGATGGTGCTGTTCCTGTTGGCGAAGACGGTCTTCGAGAGTTTCTAGTGTCGTTAGTTTCTATTAATGGAAACAGCCCCATTGTACTCAACGCCTATCATTTTTTCCCCCGCAAGCGAGAGTCGTTCGCAGCTGGCTTCTTCGTCTTCAATTGAATCGGGCACATTCCGCAAGACATACCAATCTTGTTTTGCAAAGCTATGAGATAGCCCTTCTTAGGTCCCCGCGGCTTACGGTTTGGGTCGACGTCGCATTGTGCGTCGATAATCTCGCAGCTGGAACACCGCGGCTGCCTGCCGTCACATCGTAGCTTACGTCGTCGGCACTCCTGGCATGCTTGCCTCTGTCTCCTACGGGAGGGTGTTGGTGTTGGTATCATAATGATATTAGCCGGGGTCAGCTGGAGATGTTCAACCGAAGGGCGGTAGTAGAAGCAATTAGTCACATATGGGGTTTAACAGGACTTCGAACAAAAGCTGTAACAAGCGATATATGTACCTAGTACCTTCTTACTTGGTTTCCAATCTGAAACAAACTGCGCAGTATTCATTGCTCTCTAAGTGCCACGTGGGACTTGTGCCCGACGGCTAAATCGTGATTCAGATTCCGTTTTGGGGCAGTAATAAGCTTATGTCGGGGGTCGTTCAAATGACCCCATGCCCATGCTACAGCAAGCACATGTAAGGATTGTTACTGTAGGATTGGGTTAATGGTAACTATCATATTTGTCTGTTGTACAAGTAATTGTTCCCGCTACGGTATGACAGAGCGCAACACTAACCTTGTTTCGTATTTCGGAGTCGATGATTTGCGGAGCTATTGGCAACCATACCAATCGGAAAAGGTGGAATCCATACACTAACCTTTTTTCGTATCTTCCGCGACTAATGATTCGGCAGCAGCCAGTTGCCCGTCATCCTTACGAGTTTATAGGCTGCCGGCGGCCACAGCAGATCCATTGGACTAGCCTTCTTTCGTATTTTAGCAGGCAATGATTTGGCAGGTTGCTAGCACACCTAATGTTGCAACCGTCTTGCGTCTTTTGATAAACCTTTTGTGGGTGAGACAAACCTTCTCGCAACTTGTGAAACCAAATCCCAGAGCCGTGAAAGACAATTGTAGTTTCTTAAGTCCATTATAGTCCCGCTAAATCCACCATAATCCCGCTAAGTCCATGACAACTCTACGACACTTGAACCAGTGATGAAAGGCTTCTGAGTATATAAGAGCTGGAGGTGATTCCCTGCCTCAGCTTGTCTCAAAGCTGTTTACATCCAGGATCTCTGAGCTGATAAAAACTACTGTATGGTTGAATAGCATTTCTTTAACAGTACCCGAGCATACACAAATCCATCAATATCAAAATGGCGCCCAGCTACGCTAAAGATCAGGCTGCCGGGTTCGAGAACCATATCCAGCGGGTGGCAATCGTCGGAGTAAGCCGCCACCCCCTTGCGATGCATGGTGAGACGATTATTGATCATATTTTCTAGGCTGGTGGCCAAATCGGCAAGCACATTGCTGAAGAGCTAGTCAAGACTGGGAAGCACACTGTCACCGCCATCTCTCGTATCGGCAGCAAGAGCCCCTTGGCTGAAGGTGTCAAGGTTGCCCATGTTGATTATGACAACGAGCAATCTATTGTAGACGCTCTCAAAGGCCAACAGTTCCTCTTCATCTCCTTAGCTGTTACCGCTCCTCCCGATACCCAGGACAAGCTAGTCAAGGCGGCCGCCAAAGCTGGAGTCCCCTGGGTCATGCCAAATGGTTATGGCACCGACCCGCTCAACGAGAAGCTTGGTGACGAGAACTTCAACGGCAAGGGCCTTCGCGCTGGAATTAAGAGTGTTGAGGATGCTGGATTCTCTTCTTGGGTGCTCTTGACTACCTCGTTCTGGTACGAGTTCTCTCTCAGCCTCGGCGCGAACACCTGGGGAATTGACTACCACAACAAGAAGGCAACCTTTTTCGATGATGGCAAAACCCTCATCAACACATCCACCTGGGCTCAGAGTGGTAGGGCTGCTGCAGCTCTGGTGAGCCTGAAAGTACTTCCGGAAGACGAAAACGACAAGTCTGTCACTCTGTCACAGTGGCGCAACAAACCTGTCTATGTTGCCAGTTTCCTAGTGTCCCAAAGAGACATACTTGATAGTATTCAGCGGGTGACTGGAACAACGGATAAAGACTGGGAGATCAGCTATGAGCCCTCCAAAGAACGCTGGGAAAACGGAGTTAAGGCATTAAAGGAGGGTAACAGACAAGGCTTTGTCAGAGCCATGTACTCTCGCACCCACTTTCCTAATGGCGATGGAAACCTCCAGGACAAGTATGGGCTTGCCAACGATGCCTTGGGACTTCCCAAGGAAGACTTTGATGAGGCTACTAAGAGAGCAGTGGGAATGTTGGAGGCTCGTTATGACCCCCATGCTAGGGCACATTAGAATAACCCGAGTAGCATTGAAATTTACTCAGTAAATTGACACTTTAACTTAACATACCCGTGGCAGTTGTAGCAGTACAAAGGATTTGATGCCTCATTAATCTATCCCTCTATCACTTGATTAGTTAGCCAAAGTATATATGCGTAGATGCGTTTCAGGTGAAATAATTAAGCCAAGAAGCGAATTGGCAACCAATGCTCCATCTGCTGCGATTCAGTAGTCATTAAGGGTAGAATAATCGTTTTCTCGGAAACAAGGGCTGTTTATCAGGCATCACTTTGTGAAAACAGGAGATTTTGATGGCTCAACAATCTTTGCGATTGGCCAATCTGCCATGGCATTTAATCATCTTCTCATCTGCTAATGTGGTCCGTATGTAGCATTCGCCACTAGTACAAAAAGGAAATAATCAGATAATGAGTGTTCTCGCAGGGTTATCTTGAAGCAGACGGAAGCAGAAAGAAATTGAATCAGTGGTATTCTATATTTGCAAGAGAATTGCGGCATATGCAAAAATTAGTGTTCATTTAGACCGCAATAAATTCGGATTATTAAAGCCCAAATCGTCTAAGAGCCCAGGCCCATCTCTAACTTATTAAGCAAGTAAAACAAATAAACCCGTATTTAGATTATAGTAATTCAGCAGTGCCTATTCGATAGGCGTATTATTGAGACCATAAGTATTGGGTTGTAACATTACACAGTGGCTATTAATAATGAAATGAACAAATCAACAAACAAATATATAACTGTGTTAATCTTCTACTAGACAAGCTTGAGCTCTTCTACCTAAGATTATCCTGGAAATCACACCTTTGACTCAATTAGTGTAGGTGCTGCACCGTAGGTTGCAATAGCTCTCTGGCGAATATGGTCCCCAAGATTGACCTCGCCACCCGAACCATCGAGCACTGGGGCCTTAAGCTTCATGTTTCCGTTAAAGAAGAACGCAACACTATAACGTTCCTTATCCGTGGTGATCACACGGTGTCTAGCGCTGCGATAGTACCCGTTAGTGTAGCGGTCTACAAAATCACCAATGTTGATCACAAAGGTGTTTTCCTTGGGAGGCACCGGGATCCATGTCTCAGTGGGTGGATACCAGACTTCGAGGCCTTTGGTACCAAGCTGTTGAAGGAGAATGGTAACACTGCCAAAATCGGTATGCGCGCCAACTTTTGTTCATATTAGAAAAGTGCCACTGTAACAAAATTGGCTGAGTGATGGGATGACATATTTACCTCCAAATTGCTTCTCGTCATGTACAGGTTGTGCCGCATAATGTAACATCCTCATTGGGATAGCAGGATTTTCAGCCAAGCTATCAAAGACATCTGGTGAACAGTTCCAGGATTTCGGAAGACCATGGCCGAGAATTTTGAGAAGAGTGTTACCAAGGGCTACCATCTGTGATTGATATGAAATGAGTGGCTTTCGAAAATCGTCCTCTGGGATCGATGTTGGCCAGAGATTTGGGCCATTCAAGAATGTTCCCGCGTCTGGATGATCTGCAGGGATTTCTGCACCAACAACAAAGGTCTAGAATAGTCAGTCCAACTGCGACCCTTGATTCATTTAATCAAGAGAACATCTCTTTTGAATGAGGGTAATCGGGTTGCAAATCAGAATAATTACCTCTTTTGTATCAGGCAACAGATGCTTGTGGTGGTTTTGAAGAAAAGGGGGCTCATATCCTCTGAAAGATTGGCCCAGAGATTTTTTAACGCTTATCTCCATACGTTCCTCCATGGGAAGCGAGAAGAAACGTTTAGAGAGATTGAAAATCTGCTCTCTTGTCTCCGGGGTGATCCCATGGCCTGCACACTGGAAGAATCCATATGTCGTGGCGGCATGATGGACCTCGTCCACGACACGCTGTTTGTCCGCCGCTGACGAGGCAGGATTCACCCAAGCGCTGATGTCGATAGTGGGAATCTGCTGCGGGACTTCAGCCATCTTTGAAATTGGAGAAATACTATGTTTACGTTGTAACTTAAGACTTTGGTTTGCATCTATCTAGAAATGGCACGAATATCGTGGATACTTTTATACTGACAAACGGCGTAGTCAGAAACATACGGATAAAGTATTCGAAGCTGGCATGACAATGACTAATTCGCGTGCATCACCGGTAACTCTCTGAGTGTTCTAACTGACAGCTAACAACTCTGGGCAACATTGCTGTCTGGCCTGATGTGAGCTATTCATCGAACCACGAGTGTCTTTGCATCTAAGCCTGCTAAATCCGAATGCCCGAATTGGTGTATAACTCCAAAGATGCGACATTGATCCTACGGAGACAGCTCTCGGACACGGATTCCCAACGCCTTCCGAGGTGTCGACACGAATTCATTTTCCCTAAGCGTGGGGCCGACAAACGATTATCCGAACGAAGATGTCGGCCCGATCCGTTGGTGACGTGAGATGGCGATATTGACAGGATCTGATCCTTCGCTCCCTGTTATCAAGTGGACCTGCATCTTTTCCATAATGCATGTAAGCCGATGTACTAGCTAGATACGACAGGAGAATTTACTCGATGGAGTAACCAGGAAGTAGTAGCGGGCGCCCTGGTTGGATAATGTCAGGATGTAGCCGGGGCAATCGCCACCAGGATTGATCTGATGTGGCTTTGTCACATCTACCAACACGCTTTCGGTATAGTAGAGTCATTCCACCAGGGTTTTCCGTTCATCTGACGGCATTTCGTCTGAAGGCTAAAGCGGCTCAATGCTGTTAGTGCGGAATGTTGCCTTATCTGATTGTGATCGCACCTCTCTACATGTACTCCGTATGTAGTATCTCTTTGAAGGTGCAATACTGGGATTCTGATCCTTCCTTCGTCAGCGACATGGGACTTATCTCGCCTTTATCCATGTCAAATCTAGTGCTTATATTCATTACAAAGGACCTTGGATATTCGTAAGCTGTGATTGGTCTAATACTAAAAAAACGAAAAACATTACAAAAGTCTAACCTTGACACCTTCAAAGAGTTACTGAAACTCCTTTTGATCAAATCTTTTCTATACAATTTTTCTTGGTTGCCATCGTGTTGCAACAACCTGTTGATGAAGTTAAGTTACTTTCGTCAGTGTAATTTGTTATTTGTTTGACGAGGCATTCTACACAACCTTACTATCCGCTCAGAATGACTTACGATCAACCTGACTATGGTGATCTCACCCTACACCTGCCTAGAATTCTCTGCCTCCACGGCGGAGGTACCAATGCACGCATTTTTCATGCCCAATGCCGCAGCATCCGCGCTGCATTGCAGAATGACTTCCGTCTCGTGTTTGCTGAAGCAGCGTTTCCGTCCAGCGCAGGGCCAGACGTACTATCTGTGTATAAGGACTGGGGTCCATTCAAGCGGTGGCTAAGATGGCTGCCCGACCATCCTGATCCGGGGCCTGATGAGATCATCAACCAGCTTGACCAGTCACTGCAAGACGCTATGGTCATGGATGACATGCGTGGAGCAACTGGAGAGTGGGTTGGCCTTCTGGGCTTCAGTCAAGGCGCAAAAGTTTCAGCCAGTCTGTTATATCGACAGCAAATGCAGGAGGAGATGTACGGCAGGGGAAATGCAACTACCAATTTTAAGTTTGGCGTAATTCTTGCTGGAAGAGCGCCATTGGTCTGTCTTGACCCAGATCGTCAGCCAGATGCATATCTGCCAGAGGCATCACAAATTACAGATGTCAAAGGGCCCAAGCGCCCTACACTGCATAATGGTGGTCACATGCTGAGGATACCGACACTACATGTCCACGGAACAAATGACCCCGGCTTAGATCTTCACCGGCAACTATTTGAGGACTTCTGCGCGCCTGATAGCCGGAGATTAGTCGTGTGGGACGGAGATCACAGATTGCCGTTAAAGAAGAACGATGTGGGTAGGGTGGTCCACGAAATCCAGGAACTGGCAAAAGACGTCATGGAATACAATTGAAGATTGGTTATGCGTAGATACATCTAGATAGACAGCCTCTTTTGGGTTGCGAGGAGCTTAGATAAACAGGTAGTGAAATAATGAAAGCTACAAACGTTATGCCTTTTAGTAAAAGTATATCTTCAATTAGCTACTATACACAGGCAAGGTAACTAAGTTACAAGAATCAAACTATGAAGTAATCAAAGATATATACCTACTCAATTTAGTAATCACCAACTGCTTCTCTTAGATAGTTAATGTTACATCCATAAGAGGCGGTGACACTCACTAAGCTTCGTGTCATAGTAGACAGTACATGCAGATGTCTATAGATTCCATGAGCCAAAAGCATCCTACAAAGTGAATGCCTAGGAGATATTCCCATTGCAGATAGGGTTCCATCGCAGATAGGGCCATGACGACGGACTTTGTGCCCAAGATGCTCCCAAGATGTTCCCGGGGATGCCGGGGAATGCGGGTGTCTCCTTGGCTAAACAATCGGATATTCTTTGCGCCGGAATTTCTCAGCCTGCGGCTTATGCACTGATTAGGTGTAAGATTTCGAATGCCGGAGAAAAATACGATATGAGGGAGATCAGCTTAGGCGGCCATCGGCGTGGGGTTGCATTGCGGGTTGCATATGCCGCCCTATCTTATCCCAGATGCCGTATACTACTATCTTGGCGCGGCGATCCGGGATGCCGCGATAAGCTTCATGCCAAGTAACATCATGAAACTTTCTTGTAAGATCTCAAGGCAAAAGGTTACGATCTCAAGGCAAAAGGTTACGATCTCAAGGCAAAAGGTTACGCCGAGTTATGATGCTTCTGGTTGGCTTTGACACGTCACTACGATGAACATTGTACAATGGGCTCCTCAAAAGATCAAAATGCTGGCAGGTTCACAACTATATCTCTCTTTGATTCACAGACATAAGTCCTTCATCACAGACTTGATCTCCGTGGATTTCAACATCGTTGGTAGATTACAACAGTCATCCAAAACAAAATGGTGGCATCCCAAATCTTTGTCTTCGGGCCGCAGGCTCTCAACTTTAACGCAACATCATTCGAGAGTTTACATGGTAAACTTCACTCTGATCCCTTGCACAGCTGGGCGTTAGATGCGTTGTCAACACTTCCCGAAACCTTGGCTTCGGTTTCCAAAGAAGCCCCCAAGCTGCAACAAATCAATGGCTTGAAAGCCCTGGAGGCACTTCGCAAAGCGTTGCAAACTGGACATGTCCAGCCGGATCTTATCCCACTACCGAACATTTTGCTCTCTCCACTGGTAGTCGTTTCGCAATTGCTGGACTATGTGGCATTTCTCAAAGCCTCTGAGCCTAACTTGACCGGGACTTCAAAATTCCCAATCCCCTCCAATACGGAAGCGGAGACGCTGGGCCTTTGCACTGGTCTGTTGAGTGCCTTTGCAGTGGCATCAGCTGGAAGTGTCGCAGACTTGCAGCAATATGGTGCTGCAAGTGTAAGGTTAGCTATGCTTTCCGGTGCGCTTGTTGATGCAGAGAACGCATTGCGGGAACCTGGGAAACAATCTACATCTTTTTCAGTCTCTTGGGCTGCGGCAAGCTCTACTGATGTGGATGCTGTCCTACAAAAGTATGCCGAGGTGAGTTACCCAGTCATCGGTCCATTGAATCTATCTTAGAGCTTGTCATTAACAACGAATAAGGCATACATATCCGTGCAGATGGATGAGAAGAGAGCGACAATTACTTGCGCCCAGGACGTCGCAGCTGAAATTCAGCAAGAATTGAAGGCCAGTGGCATTCATGTTGCTGCCGTTTCTCTGAATGGACGTTTCCATTGGCCCTCTCATCAAGCCGATACGGATAAACTCATTCAAATTGTAAATGGCAATTCAGCTCTTCAACTTGCTGATGCCTCTGCTACAGTCTTGCCAACACGAGCTAACAGTGGAGGGCATTATATCCAATCAGGGAAGCTCCATGATATTGCACTTCGGTCCATATTGACGGATCAGTCGCAATGGTATCAGACGCTAGACATTGTCTATACCAGCCAGCTACAGTCTACAGACTCTCAAGTGCTGTGTTTCGGCTCTGAGAGGTGTCTTCCTCCAACAATCGCTCGCAAGCTTGATGCGCGTCTCGTCCACGTGGCGGATACCAACCTGTCTGGTGATTCAGATGACCGCATTGCAGTAATTGGCATGTCCTGCCAAGTGCCAAACGCCGAGGATCTCGAATCATTCTGGGACATTCTTCTTAGCGGCGAGTCACAGCATACTGAGGTTCCCCCGGAGCGTTTCAGCATGAACTCTGTCTTCCGTGACGTCGACCCCAAGCGAAAGTGGTATGGTAACTGGATTCGTGACCACGATGCCTTCGATCACAAATTCTTCAAGAAGAGCCCCCGAGAGATGGGCTCAACAGATCCTCAGCACCGTGTTGCACTGCAGCTCGCCTATCAAGTCTTACACCAATCGGGATACTTCGGTGAGCCTGACTTTGATAAGCATATTGGTGTCTACATTGGCCATGCGAATACCGATTATGAACACAATATCCGAAGCTACCCAGCAAATGCATATTCCGCTACCGGTAACCTGAAGAGTTTTCTAGCAGGCAAGATCAGCCATTACTTTGGCTGGACAGGTCCTAGCTTGACTCTTGATACTGCGTGCTCCTCATCCACTGTCGCCATCCATCTCGCCTGTCGTGCCATTTTGAGCGGCGAAATTACCAGCGCGCTCGCTGGTGGTGTTAATCTGATGACCAGTCCTGAGTGGTATCTCAATCTGGCAGGCGCCTCTTTTCTAAGTCCAACGGGCCAGTGCAAGTCCTTTGACTCTCGAGGTGACGGATACTGTCGTGGCGAAGGTGCTGGTTTGGTCTTCCTGAAGAAGCTGTCAGCCGCTATAGCAGATGGTGATCAAATTTTTGGCGTCATCGCGGGCACATCTGTGCTTCAAAACGAAAATTCTACGCCAATTACCGTGCCCAATGCCCCGTCTCTGGATCGTCTCTTTAGAGGCGTGGTTAAGCGGGCTAGAATGAAGCCACACGATATCACTGTCGTAGAGGCCCATGGCACAGGCACTTCAGTTGGTGATCCAGCTGAGTATGACGGCATTCGCCGAGTCCTGGGAGGGCCAACACGCCCTGATAGATTGGCCCTGACGGCTGTCAAGGGATCGATTGGTCACTTGGAGGTTGCTTCTGGTATAGCATCGCTGGTCAAGGTCCTGTTGATGATTCACAAGGCGGCCATCCCACCACAGGCGAGTTTTCAATCAATCAACCCAGGACTCAATGCCAAGCCGGATGATAACATCGATATCACGACAACCGTTAAACCGTGGAAAGCCTCCTTCCGTGCTGCACTAATCAACAACTATGGTGCGTCGGGATCGAACGCCTCCATGGTTGTGACAGAGGCGCCTAAGCCAGCCAAGGCAGCGTCAGCGCAGCTGGCTGGCAAAAGCTTTCCATTTTGGCTCACTGGATTCGACGATAATAGTATCAAGGGCTACGCAGCGAAGCTAAGGAAGCTACTGAAGAAACAGGCAGCGTCAAACGAGGCCCCGTCTTTGGCAAATCTATCTTTCCAGCTTGCAAAGCAGTCCAACCGCAAGCTAGCACAAGCATTGATTTTCAGTGCTACTTCGATTGAGGATTTGGAGCAAAAGCTCTCCGATATCGAGGCTGGCACTGGAAGTCCTTCAGTAAAGAAGCCAGCCGCGAGACCTGTAATCATGTGCTTTGGCGGACAAATCTCGACATTTGTTGGTCTCGACAAAGATGTGTACGACAATGTGGCCGTCTTGCGCAAGCATCTTGATGAATGCAATGCAATTGCCCTTTCCCTTGGACTCGACAGCATCTACCCCGAAATTTTCCAGAGAACACCAATTCAAGACGTTGTGAAGCTGCAGACTATTCTCTTTTCGATGCAGTATTCATGTGCCATGGCATGGATTGACTGTGGAGTTGAAGTATCAGCCATTGTTGGGCATAGCTTTGGCGAAATCACTGGCTTGTGTGTTTCTGGCATCTTGTCCCTAAAAGATACAATCAATCTAGTATCGAAGAGAGCAAAGATTATTCAAGAGTCTTGGACCACAGAGAAGGGCTCCATGATGGCTGTTGAAGGAGATCTTACCACAGTCGAGAGTCTTCTCAATGCGGCTCGTGCAAGCTCCAAACAGGACATTTCAATTGCTTGCTATAACGGACCTAAAAGCTTTACAGTTGCCGGGTCTACCGCAGTGGTTCAAGCCGCTGCCCAGTTGGCCAAGGAGGACGCCACATATGCAGGGTTGAGAGTAAAGGTGCTCAATGTTACCAACGCTTTCCACTCCAGCCTTGTCGACCCCCTCACGAAAGAATTGGTCCGCTTGGGTCAGGCTTTGACGTTCCGTGACGCCGAAATCCGCCTCGAGCGCGCTACAGAGACGGCCGAAGGTGGTCGTTCCACTGCAGATTTTGTTTCTCACCCCCTACGGAGCCCAGTCTATTTCCATCACGCCGCCACCAGATTGTCTGAGGAGTTTAAAGACGCGATATGGTTGGAGGCAGGCTCCAATTCCACAATCGCAGTCATGGCGAACAAAGCTGTTGGGGGTTCTGGTTCATCACATTTCCAGTCCATTAACATTACAACCGACGCTTCATACTCACTTCTCACAGATGCTACAACTAAGTTGTGGCAACAGGGCTTGGATGTGACGTTCTGGGGTCATCACAAATCACAAATTTCTGACTATTCACCTCTTCTACTTCCTCCGTACCAGTTCGAAAAATCGCGACACTGGCTCGATATTAAGCAAGTACCAGTGGTGACCGAGAAGGCAGCACCTGTTGTGCCAGTTCAGCCTGCCAGTGGCCTCATCAACTTCTTCAGCTTCCTAGATGATACCAAGCGATCAGTGCGTTTCTTGATAAACACGACCGTACCAGAGTTCAAGCAAATGGTTGAGGCGCATATTATGGCCAGCACTGTGGCAGTGATGCCTGGCATGTATCCAGTCGAGATTGCCATCGATGCCATCTCCACTCTGCGGCCAGAGTTCCGGGACTACACTTATCAGCCCGAGTTGCAAGGGTTGGTTTACTACAGCCCGCTTGTCCCACATCATTGCAGTAATGTGTGGCTCGACGTACAGGCGATGGACGAGACTGGATTGCAGTGGGAGTGGAAATTCATTGGCCAGGACGCAAAGGGAGTTTCTACACGGCATATGAATGGTTCAATCGTCTTTTCTCTGCCTCAAAGCACCGTCGTCCAGAGCGACTTCGCTCGGCTATCTCGACTGGGGTCATATAAGCGCTGCCACCGCCTTCTGGACGGCAACGAAGCCGACGATGTCGTCGTTGGTCGAAACATTTATCGCGCTTTTGAAGCAGTGATCGACTACAAGGATCTATATCGACATGTCACCAAACTGGTTGGCAAAAACGGCGATTCAGCTGGCCGCGTAGTCCGAACCAACGATAAAGAAGGATGGCTCGACTCGGTACTGACTGATTGCTTTTGCCAGGTCGCCGGCATCTCCGTCAATCTCTTCTCAGACCCTGGTGACTTTGTTGAGAGAGGCATATTTATCGGCGATAGAGTTGATCGGTGGATTCGAGCACCCGGGGTGCGGACTGACCCTGCTAAGCCAAAGGAGTGGGAGGTCTTTGCCGTGAGCAGCCAGGAGTCAGATAGCGCCTTCATCAGTGATGTTTTCGCTTTCGACGCCAGAAATGGGACTCTGTTTGAAGCCATTCTTGGCATTCGATACAGCAAGGTGCCTATTGCTGGCATCCGCAAGGCCCTTAACCGGGTCGTTGCGGAGGATCCTCTGCAACCGGGCTATCAACAACTTGTACCGCCACCACAGGCAATACCGCAAATGCCTTCCTTTGCCGTGCAACAACCATCCACTGTCCCAACAGCCTCCACCAACGGAGTTAACGGCTTCAGCAGCTTCACAAATGGTGTTGGCGCCAATGGTGTGAACGGTTTGAACGGCGTCCATGTTAATGGCACTCAGACACCACCTAATGCAGTTGCAAAGGCATCAGGGTCGCACATCATCCCCCAAACAAAGGAAATCGTGAGCAACCTGTCCGGAGTTGAGGTGGAAGAGATTGAGGATTCCTCCGACCTTGTGGAGATGGGTATCGATTCTCTCATGGCCATGGAGTTGATTCGTGAGATCGATGCTGCGTTCAAGGTTACACTTGAGACGGACCAGCTCATGCAGTTGACCGATTTCCGAAGCCTTGTGGTTTGCATCGGCACCGCCCTGGGACTGGATGCATACGGAACTGGAGACGGCGTTAATGGCACTTCTGGGGCTCACACTAATGGAACCAGCGATAAGTCCAATGGGGCAGGCGTTTCCAATGGCGTCAACGGTGTCAATGGTGTAGCCCATGGGGCCACCCTCCCAGCTTCAACAGTCCACGATGTTTTCCGGGCTACCAAGTCAGCAACTGACGAGTTTATCGTTAAGAACAATATGGATAACTACTACACTCATATACGGCCCAAATCAACCATGCTCTGTGCCGCATACATCGTGGAGGCATTCGAAAAGCTAGGCTGTTCCATCAAGGATGCTCAACCTGGCCAGCGGCTTGCAGCGATCTCATATCTACCAAAGCATGAGAAGTTTATGAAGGAACTATACAAGATTATTGGTCCTGATGAAACGGGTCTGGTAGAAATCGTGGGTAGCGAACTTGTCAGAACTGCCGTCCCCTGTCCCGAGAAGTCAGCAGACGCTCTTTTCCAGGAGGCACTGCAAGATGTGCCTGATCATGCACCAGAATTCAAGCTTTCCGCTCTGACAGGCTGCAAGCTGGCAGAATGTTTGTCTGGCAAGGCGGATGGCCTTCAGATCATTTTCGGATCTGCGGAGGGCAGGAAGACTGTGTCGGATGTATACGCCGTTGCGCCTGTTAACTTTACTTGGATCCAGCAGGCATCTTTCTTCCTTGAGCAACTCCTCCGTCGCCTACCTGCTGATGGAGGGCCAATCAAGATCCTCGAGATGGGCGCCGGAACTGGTGGAACCACAGGCACTCTGGTTCCCATGATTGCTGCCCTGGGCGTCCCAGTTACCTACACCTTCACCGACCTCTCGTCTTCTCTTGTTGCTGCTGCCCGCAAGCGCTTCAAGCAGTACCCCTTCATGGAATTTAAGGTGGTCAACATGGAATTGGCTCCAGATCCCAGCCTGATTAACACACAGCACATTGTCCTCGCCAATGCATGTGTGCATGCGACGCGATCGCTGCCCATCTCACTTCACAACATCCGTCAGATTCTGCGTTCCGACGGCATGCTGATGCTGCTTGAAGAAACAGAGCAGCTTCCTTGGGTTGACTTTGTTTTCGGTCTCCTCGAGGGCTGGTGGCTCTTCGAAGACGGCCGCACACATGCTCAAGTATCTGCCGAGCACTGGGAAAAGGTGCTTCGCGGAGCAGGATTCGGCCATGTTGACTACACGGACGGGAAGTGCCGCGAGGCGCAGGTACAGCGCATTATCTTTGGATTTGCCTCCGATATCAGGTACGCCGGCTCTGCCGAGCCTCCTTATCCTATCACTTTGGGGCACGCAGAGCTGACGAGTATCGTAGATCGGCAGGCAGTCATTGATCACTTTATCCATAAATACACCATGAACTTCCACCCACCAAGTTCAGCATCGTCCCAATCAGCGGGTGGGTTTGCGTCTCAACGTTGTGTTCTTGTTACTGGCGCAACGGGGAGCTTGGGGTCGCACATAGTATCAGCGGCGGCGCGAATGCCCGATGTCAGTAGAGTCGTCTGCCTCAATCGCCTAGGCACTGTGGATGTGACGACACGGCAGCAAGAGGCCTTTAGCATGCGTGGTATTGAACTTGAGTCCGATGCCATGTCTAAGCTCAAGATTCTAGATGCAGACACCAGTAAGCCCATGCTTGGGTTGTCATCCGATGTATACAAAGACCTTGTTCAATCAGTTACGCACATTGTCCACAACGCTTGGCCCATGAGTCTCACTCGTACAACGAAGGCTTACGAACCCCAATTCCAGGTCATGCGCAATCTGATAGATCTTGCCAGGGACTGTGTAAATCTTCGACCAGATTCCTTTCAGTTCAGCTTTCAGTTCATCTCTTCTATTGGGGCCGTTGGCTATTATCCGTTGTGGACTGGTCAGTCTCTAGCTCCAGAACTCCCAACGACGGCGGACACAGCTCTTCCAGTTGGCTATGCTGATGCGAAGATTGTGTGTGAGCGAATGTTGGAGGAAACTTTGCGTCTGTACCCGAACAAATTCCGTGCCATGGCTGTACGAATTGCTCAAATCACTGGGTCAAGAACAAATGGATACTGGAATCCAGTGGAGCACTTTTCCTTCTTTGTCAAGTCGGCTCAGTTCCTTAAAAGTCTGCCTGACCTAAAAGGCACGTTGTCTTGGTCTCCAGTAAATGATGTTGCGGACTCGCTACTGGATATACTGACATCCAACGTGGATCCTTACCCCATCTATCATATTGAGAATCCTGCACGCCAGCCATGGCCAGAGATGATTACTCTATTATCAAGCGAACTTGGAGTTCCATCTGATAGAATTGTGCCGTACGAGCAGTGGCTGGAGGAAGTGAAGAGCTGCGATGCTTCAACTACAGAAAATCCTGCAAAGCAGCTCATGTCATTTTGGGAAACACATTTCCTGCGCATGTCTACTGGGCCCTTGATACTTGACACCAAACATAGCCGTGAACATTCGAAGACGATGCGTGAAAGTGGGCCGGTGGAAAGTGAACTGGTGAAGCGATATATTCAGAGGTGGAAACAGTCTGGTTTCCTTGAGCAGATGTCATGATTGATATGACTGGTATGTTTTCATAGTTTTACTCTATTAAATAGATTGAATGAAAGCAATGAATCACATGTTTTAAATCATCATACAGCATCTCCATCAAGGTGTACTCTTAGCTAGGTAGGAATAGTAAACATTATATTACAGTCCCAATAACGGAACATTTAAAACGATAATTCTACTCTCGTCGCAACATCGGTCGGGAGGCCCCAAGATAGGGATAAAGATTATTGGAGGCTGGATTTGGGGCATAGAAGGAACACAATACAGATAATGAATGCCTCGCATTTAGTTACATCAAACTGATCGATATCTTGGATGAAAACCCCCATATGTCAGAGTGTGCGATAGGTTGAACAGACCGTGTACAAGTCTCTCTTCAATACAAAGAAAAATAAACTATATCGTAGGTAGAATTCTCATCAACAAATTATCATCAGCTATAGGTAATTCTTTCTTAGTGCCAAAAGAAATGTACTCAGTACATTATCCATGTACAGGTTTTATGAGTACCCTCTATTCAGCTTATCACACTATTCCACATCTGAAGGTCACAATCTTGATCCAGGCTGGGACGCACGTGGACAACTATTCCCCTCAATACAACACAACAAGGACGGAGTATTATGCGATACTACTCAGCCTTTGTTCTTACATGCGTTCGGTGGAGCCGTAGCCCACCGGCGGACTCTACTGCTCCGACTTCCCGCCATGGTCTTTTTGTTTTGGAAGATGATATAAGGAATCAATATGATAGATTGTTTAAACGTCTTATATTATGCGCAGTACCTGGTCCGAAGCCTGCGAACTCGCGTAGTTTCTTTTTACCAGCTTACGTGATAACTTAGATAGAGAGCTGCCAAGTTCGGCTTTGTTTACCCCTGATCAGAGGCTAATCAAGATCGTTTTAAGGCTGAAGGAAGACAGTGTGACCAATCAGCACTTTCTCGGAAAAACCATAACGCCTATGATATGCCGACCCGGTATAATTAAATGTCCATGGCATTCTTGACTGCTGACAGACTACGAAGTTTATGAACAGGGTTGTGGGTTTACGGTTAGGGCGGCAACATGGGTTTCACAATGTGATTGAATAGAAAAAGACTTGAGAAGGGATTTTAGGAAATATAACTTTACAAGAACACATTATTGATCACAAAAATGACGTCAGTACGGCTCTTCGGCAAGCCAGGGCTCTTTCATGATTGTCAGCTGTGAGAGAGCCCCTGGAATTGCGTGGGGTTGTCCAATTTCAAGTCCATCATATAGGCAGCACAATTCTTTATAATGATATGAAATGCTCTGCACTTGATTTTCTGACCTCGGAGCTTAAGGGCACACCACCGCAATCATGAAGCTTCAAGTCCGTCTTGTGTTGTTACCAGTCCTGGTTAACGGCGCCAAAGTCAACTCTCCTAGCAGCAATACTTCAGACCTTTTGGCCCGAACTATCAATGCCCTCGGGGGTCTCCAGGCTTTGAACGATATCAAAGGACTTACTTTGCAATCCTCGTGAGTATTCTCCATGCTAAAGCATAAATGTTTATCAATAGTATAAACCTACTAACCCAATGCCCATAGTGATTATAGAAGTACAACGCTGTCTCAAAGCTACAGTCTTGACAGTTCGGATCAGCTAATTGCAACCGGGGCGATATCAACTATCTCTTTCGACTTTTCAGACACTCTTCTGACCCAGCGAATTGACCGGAACCTGACTTATGACTATTTCTGGGCTCATGCACACCGGGATGGAAAGTTGGACTACAGTCTTGTAGTCCAGACAGGTTCAAATGGTTCGGCTTGCTTCAACGTCGGTGGCAGCGTCGATGATCCATCGGTACCTTTTGGCTACGCTGACAGTTACCTGACGGATTATCTCGTGCATTCTGCCCAGCAATCCGCGCTATTGGGCGTTTTGAAGCAATTCGAAGCTTCTAGCTCGCAGTTGGTCTACTCTGTCACCAGCATTGCAGCCTCCGGCGTTGACTATCCGACACTGTCACTTCCGAACGCGAATCTGGCGTTGCTTGTTCATAATGATACGGGGTTGCCTTACGCCATTCGATCAACGGAAACTCATGAAATCTACGGTGCTTCAACTAATGACGTCGTATTCTCTAACTATGCGTCGGTGTCCTTTGGCAAATCGCAGACGTTTAAATACCCTAACCGGATACAAACGATTTACAACGAAGTCTATGTCCTCGAAGACTACACGGTTAGCCAGATCAGCGCCAATCCTCAGTTTCCAGATGGTTACTTCAAGGCAGTACCGCCAACTCCACCTGCTGGTAGTGCCCCCGATAACGTGGCTCAACTGCCTCGTACAGATAACGAGTACCCTCGGTCAGAAGTTCACGAGTTTTACGAGACAGGGCTTTGGTTCGGACCCTTTGGTCAGCAAAACAATGTCTCATCTGTTGTCGCGAAACCCGTGTTTCCAGGTGGAAACGTACCACAGATCGTCAATCTCTATGTGGGGACTGTGCCTGACTATGTACAGCTCCTGGTCGAATTCGAGGACGGACTTGTCATCACTGATGCCGCTCCCCATAGAAGCAAAATCATTTTGCAATGGGTTAAAGAGAACTACCCCGGCAAGAGCATTACGCACGTGGTCCCGTCGCATCATCACCGCGATCACGCAGGTGGCGTGGGAGACTACCTTGCTGCCGGGGCCAAGCTGGTAATCCCGGAAATAGCGAAAGACTATTACAAAAATGTCAACGGTGGCAAGTTTCAAACAATTACATATGACGATGAGAATCCTTTCATCAAGCAAGATAAGAATGTCCAGTTCCTATCTTTTTGGAAGAATGAGAACCCACACGCAAGTGACTGGGCATGGTCTGCTGCAGCGCCGGCCTGTTCGAAGTTCAACAATTCTGAAGTCGTTATCATCGATGCGGACATTGTGAATCCTAGACCTGGACCCGTGATGCGCTGGGATACTCCACACGCCATGCCATTTTTCGTTGATGCTGTTCATCGGGGTATTCCGCTAGAAGCAACCTTGGTTGGTTCACATGGAGGATCAGGGATAGGAATCGGCACCCAGGATTCTCTAATCAACCTGGTGAACATTGCTGGATTTACGTACCCTAATTCTTCTGGTACAAAGGGATGGTGTGGTTGAAGTATTAAGAACTATGTATATCTATACATAATTCTCTATAGAAGCCAGCTGGCTAATTACTTATATTCGAACATTTGGTTTTTAATGCTTTGTTACAATCTTTAAATAGAGAAATATAATTCACTTAGCCTCAAAGTCTGCAAAAGAAATAGCCGTAATATTATAAGCTGATTTTTATACTTGTAAGATTGAATGGGTCCTGATTCTCATGGAGACTCTCCTCGTCCACCTCTCTAGCGTCATCGTTGTGATTTTCGTCAAAAGATCGACTCTGGCTCACGGCATCATCTCTTTGGTCGGAGAGAAGGTGGAACATGTCTTCATTCCGACTCAGATGGTTTGTCTGTCTTCCTCTTCTCCCCTTTCTCACACTCTTTATTCGAGTCTTCTTCCAAATCTTCTTCCGAGCCTCCATCTGAGTTCGAATCAAAAGAACTTAAACCATCGTCATTCCATGTGCCAACACTATCTTCATCATCTTTTTCTCTCAACTCCTGACTCATATTGTCATCATCTAATTCCGTTTCTTCGTCATAATACTGTTCATGATCTAGATGCTTACTTTGCATAATCTCCATAATCATTGCCGCGACATCGACTCCATATCCAGACTTTAGCTCTCTCCACTTGCGTTTCTTTAGTTCTTTGACTCGTTCTTTGTTCTCATAGGATGGTGAGTCAAAGTGCTGTATGAGAGTATTGAGAATGCGTATGATTCTTGGATCTCTCCGCATTAGTGCTAACAAAGTAGAATTAGAGTCTCGAGATGCATAGTGGTCCAATACCTCCTCCAGCATCGTAGCGCCCTGTTCATTGTCGCCACCATCTTCCTCCAAATACAGCAGACCAAGAACCGTTGATGCTTCGAGCACCAGAAGATGAGACTTGCCTAGTAGATCTGTGAGTTTCTTTTGTGACTTTTCAAGGAGCTCTTTGCCTGTGCTGTCATTGTGGCCATCGAAATCCCCTGATGGCGAGCCTCCTCCACCAGTTAATGGCCCTCCTAAAGAGTCACCAGCCCCCATCATCACGGAAAACTCTAGCCGTCAGCGTCCCAAATGGGGAGCAGTACGCATCACGGTTTACGATGTAGGTAAGGAACTACCATGTGAACATAGAGTTCCGACCTTGGACCCAGTGTGGTGGTCGGGAGTTGTCGTTATCATAGTTGAACTGGCCATCTCTATCACTCCTTGGATCCTGTATAATGATTGAGGCCCTTTTCTCGTTGCAGCAGCAGGGAATACTCTTGCCCTCATCAGTACTTCACTGCCCCAGTGGCGCGCCGAGAAGTGGCCGTGTCCAAAGGAAGGGGGGGCCACTGTCACTATTACTCAGGGTAACGGCAGCCGGCATGTTATGGTTATTCTTAATGAGAAGGGGGATAAGGTTGGTCTTGATCTTGAGATTCTGGCTCGTAGTACATACACACACACAGCTACTTCATCCCTATTTACTCAAGCTATATCCACTACGTTGACATTCCTGCGGACTGTACTGGTCAGTGATGTTTCTGGGCTGAAGGAAATACACGGTGCAAGTCTCCAAACTCTCTTCGTAAGAATAGCGTCAGCTTAGCACTAGGCCTCACTATATTTTGCGTATAGGTGCTCTCGGCAGCCTACACAATCTTGATGCTGCTGGCTCATCTCGACGGCCTAGTGCCCTAGGTATTCATCTCAAGTACAAAGAGACCATCTCCCACCCATAAGCTACAACAGTGTTGAGAGAAGTTGAAGAAAATACCTGACTGTAGGTGTATCGCTGATTTCTGTCTTCTTCTTAGGTTCGTTACCCGCAAAGGGTCATGATTTGGAGTTTTTGGCAAAGGGCCATAAAGTCGCGAATGGGAAATGATAAATTTGGCACGCGGATAGACGAAAGCCTTGTTATCCAGCTGATGTCCGATGGGGAAGACCATGGCGAAATGTAAATGACGGAAATTGTGAGCTGTTGACCGGAAGAGGCCAGTTTTACTTGAGCATATATAAATGAGCGTTTGCAAATGTTTGGCCCCAAACCCGAGAGCGCCTCGTGTTAGTTTTCTATTGACATGATGAGGAGCATCAAGAGCAATCGAGAAAGTAGACAAATCATCGAAAAATTGAGAAATTTTTGCGAAAGCTATATAGAGTTACATTAAAGAAGACTTAATTCATTGGCTCATTACTCCAGATTTACACTACCCTCAAACATCGCCCCTTTTGTTCCTTTGGTCTCATGGCCGACCTCCAACTCTGATGACACCAGCAGCTATCAGCTTCTGGATCTTGGACCGCACGCTCGGGTTCTTCATGTGCTCCTGGAGCGCCATGGGGTCAGACTGCGATTGCTGCAGGATGGACTGCATAACGGGATCTTGCATTATGCCCATAATCTACAAAGTCTCTTGTTAGCGAATGCCCTTTCAAAATGCTACGTCCATTTGAAAGGAGTTAAAATCTCACCTCTGGGTCTTGAGCCAGCCTCTGTCTAGTCTGCTCCTCTGACTCATTCTCTCGGGCTGAGTACATGGCTGAGAAAGCCTTCTGCTGCTGCTGCTCAATTTCGCGAGCGTTGGCGCCCTTGTGGTGCTCTGCATCAACCTGCATGGCCTCGTCGCAAGCGTCCACACACTCGGAGTATTTCCGCATGCCAAAGTAGGCCTGGGCCTTTCGGATATAGGCCCGGATGAAGGTTGGGTCCTTCTTGATGGCCAGGTTGCAGTCATCCAGAGCACTGGGGAACTCAAAGAGCTTGACAAAGGCAGCAGCACGGTTGCTGTATCCTCTGGGATCCTCGGGTGCTCGCTTGATCATCTCAGAGTAGGCGGCCACAGCGCCAGGGAAATCCATCTCCTTAAACTTCTGGTTGCCCTCCTCACGGGCTTCCTCGGCCTTGGCAGGATCGATGTATGCCTGCTTGGAAGCCTCAGTCTTTGCTCGCTCGGCAACACGGAGCTTGTTCAAAACATCAGGAGTTCGGTGCTCGGTCAAAGATTTGTTGTAGTTTTCGACTGCTAGAGCAAGGTCTCCCTTCTTCTCGTAGGCAGTGCCGATACGGGCATAACTCTTGGCAATCAGCTTGAAGTCAGCATAGATGAGTCGGCCCTCGTCAATTGCCTTTTGGCAGGACTCAATACACTTGTCGTAGTCTCCCTTCTCGAAGTAAGCTGCGCCAAGGTTGTTCAGGTAGGTGATATCCTGGTAGAGCTCCCATGCCTTGCTGTAGTGCTCGATAGCCTCGTCAAACTTTCGCTTCTTGTAGTTCTCGGTGCCAAGAGCCTTCTCCTTGTCGGCCTCTTCCTTCTTCTTCTTCTTCTCTAGAGCTTCCTCATCCAGCTCGGGTTCAGGCTCTGGTACGGGCTCCTTCTTTGGCTCGGGCTTCTTGGGTGCATCCGTCATGGGAGTATCCTTGTCATCTGACACAACATAAGACTCGCTGCCCTCGGGAGCACTGTCGCGCATCTCCATATCAACGCCCATCAGTACACCCAAGACTTGAATCATTCTGGGGTCGCTGAAAAGATCCTGCGAGTTGAGAGGATTTTGCTGAACTTGCTGCAGCTTGGCCATGAATGTGGGGTCGGCAAGGAAGCCGCTCGTCTTGGGGTTGGAGGCAAGCTTCTGAATGAGTTGGGGGTCCTTGAACATGTTTCCAATTCCGCCAGTAGGGTCGAGTCCGCCACCTGTACCAGATTCTGTGTTAGCAATGTTCTATAGTCTAGTTCTACGGTGCGTGTTGGTTTCCGCAATAAAACGTACCTGCTTCGGCCTGCATGGCCTTCTCAACAGAGGCCAGGCCGCTCTTGAGCTGTGCGTTGCTTGGGTCATGTTTGAGACCAGCTTCGTACGCATCGTTTGCTCCGAGCAGATCCCCCTTGCCGTGGAGAGCAGCGCCTTTGCGTCCCCAGCCCTTGGCCCAGTCTGGCTTGATCTCGGTCGTCTTTTCGGCGTCCTTCAGCGCATTGTCCCAGTCCTTCTTGGAGGCATAGGCAGCAGATCGGTTGGAGTAGAGGATGTGGTTTTCGGGTTGAAGGGCGATGGCCTGAGTGAACTTGTCGCTGTTTGCAAGCAAAGTGAAAACGTAAATGTCAGTCTTTGAATCGGACCCCTTGAGTGTGACGACGAGGGAAGAGGGACGGAGGGGTCAGGTGGGGTGATTGGCAGCGCAAGCAAACAAGTTGAAACTTACATAGCGTCGTCAAAGTTCTTTTCGGCGATGGCCTTGTTGCCCAGAGCTTTGAGCTCGTCTGCGGAAGCCATAGTGAATAGCAGAACCTTTTAGAAGAGACAGTAGATGCAGTGTTGAGTGATGCTTGGGAAGAAGGACAAGGTGAACAAAAACTTGGAGATGATCAGCTCTGGACGAAAGAAACCAACTCCGGTGTGGGGTCTATAAAATACACGGCAAGGTACCTTCTAGCTGCTTCGATGCGGGATCGTGCCCCACCCGTGGGCTTCCAATTCCAATAGGCCAAAGCTGGTGTGGGGCGCTTTAATGGAAGTTGGATTTTGTTGTACGAGCATTTCAAGGCAGAATTGCTGTTGATGATAAGTCTCTATGCCGTATCATTGGGTGAAAAGAGCGCAGATGGGTACAAGAAGGCACTTTGATGCGCATCAAATAGTTGCATCGTTGCTCATGGAGGTACTGAACAATGAAGGTGAAGACTCGTAGAGCGTATATCAACTTGAACATCTACCATCGCCAGATTTCAGCTGCCAATGCAACATGTGTTATCAACGTATAAGTATACACACATAATATTATATCAGGAGATTGAAAGCGAGAGAGACAGCATCAAAAGCAAAAGCACTTTAAATGATCTACGCATCCGTACAGCCGAACCGTAGGCTGTGCCAAGATAAGTCTATATTGGTGGATTAGCTGTCAAATATAGTTCGCATACTCTTAGCGTCTGATTGATCAATAGGATGAAACATAATAGGTTATCGTACTGTACCGGTATGTCAGTAAAGATACCTAGTAATTGCCCTTTAGAGGTATGGGGCCATGTCATGTCAGCCAACTCAAGGATGCCCGAAAAGAATGAGCTGAACATTAGCCGGGTTGGTGACATTCGGTGGGACGACTAGCATGGACAAGGCGGGAATTTGTACATCAGCATACAGGTCCTCAGCACGATTGGACAGTGATAAGACTTTTTAAAATGGAACTGATATTCTCATGTGAAAGAAGAATAGGGGAACCAGTGGCTTAATACGCACTTACCTAGCAACACCTAGGTATATTCGCATCCATCGACATTTTAGTAAGAGGAGTGTTGTGCCTTTATGAGGGAGATATATGGGTACATGTATTTGGCACTTGACTCGTTACGACAACTTTCTTGCCGTCTCACTCAGACAATCGCCAACCAGCACAAAAAGCAAAAAAAACAAAGAACGAAAACTCCATCCTCCTCTGCCTGCCAACCGGCGGAACTGTCACCAACTCCGTCCCCCCGTCGGCACGGTTTAACTGAGACGCTCACCGGGTAGGACCCAGCGAATGGAACTCCAGGGCTATTTTTGTACGGCAACCCCCGCCATCGCTAATGCACATGCATTTGCCAGGCACGGCGACGACAGCAGCTAGTAGACGGCTAATTGACTCGACTTGCCTACTAGTAGTTTTGGTGGCGCCATCGGAGCGTGCCCGGGAGATAGAGAATAAATAGGAGGCGCCGGTACGAGTTCGAGAAGCTAGAAAAAAAGACGACAGGACCCTTATTCTCTCCTGCTGTTGCTGTTCAAACTCTCCACGCACCTCGCCTACAGTGGAGGAGTCTCTCAGCGTAGCATCAAATGGCTGACTCCGGATTGCCTATTGAGGAACATGACATTGTCATCATTGGCGCAGGCCTCAGTGGCATAAACGCTGCCCACCGGATCAAAACTGATCTTCCTCACCGGTCCTTCACCATCCTCGAGGCCCGCGACGTGATCGGTGGAACATGGAGCTTCTTCAAGTATCCGGGCATGCGCAGCGACTCGTCTCTCCGGTCCTTTGGCCTTCAATGGCACCCCTGGAAGCACTCTCACAAAGTCGCCATGGCCGCTGAGATTTGCGAATACCTCGAGGATGCTGCCAGGACAGATGGATCCTACGACAAGATCCAGTTGGGACACCGGGTTGTGCAAAGTGACTGGAGCACAGAGGAGCAGAGATGGACCCTGGAGATTGATGTCCACGGCTCCAAGAAGCTGATCAAGGCCAACTTTCTCTTCACTTGCATTGGGTACTACTCGTATGAAAAGGCGTTGGAGAGCCCCGTGCCCGGTATTGAGAACTTTGAAGGAGCCGTCGTTCATCCGCAGTGGTGGCCAGAGAACCTCGACTATACCGACAAACGCGTCATAATTATCGGCAGTGGAGCAACCGCCGTGACGCTGCTGCCAGAGATGGCTGAAAAGTCAAAGTCTCTCACGATGCTTCAGCGGACGCCGTCATATGTTGTATCCATGAAGAGAAGCTCGGATCTCGAAAAGTTCCTGTCATCGTGGTTGTCCTTGGCTTGGGTGCACTGGATTGGCCGATTCATCGACGTGTGGTTTGAAGTCTTCATCTCCGAACTCTGCCTGTCATTTCCCCGTTTGGGACGCTTTCTCATCACCCAGGATCTGGACAAGAAATTGCCAAAGAAAGTTGATGCTTCTATTCACTTTAATCCCACTTATGGCCCGTTTGAGCAGCGTCTGTGCCTAACTCCAGATGACGAGTTCTTCAACGCCCTGCACCGCGATAACGTCGAGATTGTAACCGATGTGATTGACACCGCTGAGAAGGATGGAATCCTGCTCAAATCCGGACGCAAGCTGTCGGCGGACGTGATTGTGACGGCCACTGGTCTGCACATACAGGTCCTTAGCGGAATGAAGCCTCGAGTTGACGGCAAGGAGGTCGATATCGGACAGCAGTATGCGTGGAGAGGCTGCTTAATCGAGGGTATACCCAACCTGGCATCCGTTTTCGGCTATGTGACCACGACGTGGACTCCCGGCGCCGATTCTATGACGAAGCTGGCCATTAAAGTAGTAAAGCAGATGGAGGCGGACAACGCGTCAAGCGTCGTCCCAGTCATTGAGAGGACAGAGGGAATGCCGCGAATGCTGAGTACGAACGCAAAGAGTTCCTATTTCGTCAAGGCCGCCGACCGGATTCCGAAAGTCACGGGCAAGGGCCCGTTTTATGGACGTCTGAATCTGGTCGTCGATTTATGGGCGTTGTGGTTTGGGAGCATGCGAGATGGATTGGTGTATACCAAGAGGGAAGCCAAGAAGACCAAATAATAGACTAGATGACCGCGTTACTGCATGTAGACTGCGCTGAATAGCACACATTTGTTTGAGGCTTGAAATAATCCTCGTGGCTGAATACATCGCCTTGTCTCAACCCCAGATGGACCAATTTCTTTCCGAGCGCCCCTAGCTTGTGTCACCGGCGAATTACTATTACCATGGATATGCACATATGGAATACCTTATCTACTAATGATAAGGTACCTAGGTATTTACTTAGAGCGCGCCGGCCCGCATTATCGGAATTATTGCTTGTGTCCACTGCATCTACCTTCTCGGGACAGATCAGGGATTATACCACTGCATATATACCAGTGTTTTACCCCGTGAACTTCTTTGTCGTTTCCCTTTATTCTGTGATTTGTTTTTCTCTTCTTGTAACTCCTCGCTGCCAAGATCCATGTAATCGAATTCCGCGAATGTAAGCTGCCGTGGCCGGCGCGTGATTGAAGGCCTCCCAATCGATTGTAGGCCTCCCGACCAATTGAATGTGTCACAGTCCTCATGTTTCTACCAACACAGGGTACATGTAACTGCTCGCAAGCGGCGCATTTCATCGTGGTATAACGTCATAATTGAAGTCACTTGTTGGGCGAATGTACTTTCAATTTCAGCCCAAGGTAGTTGGTTGCACATATATATCGTGTAGCCTTGTTTCCGTGAAGGATGACTTCTTCCTCCTCTTTAACTGAACACATCGCATCCTCGTCACACCAGGACAAATTACCTATACACCGCAAACGGGTCCATTCTCCCACTAGCTGAGCTATCACATCAAAGATAACGACAGCAATAACAAAATGCAGATCGTCAAAGTCCTCGCCATCTTGACTCTGGCAGCAGCCTCCAATGCCGGTCCCGTCGCTTACGGCATCTGTCAAGCTGGGTGTGCTACCGTCGTCGCGGCTTGCTACGCAGCCGGAGGTGCCACTTGGGGAGCAACCGCAGGGGCTACAGCTGGTCCAACAATTGTAGCTTGCAACTCGGCTTTTGGGTCGTGCCAAGCAGCTTGCTGGGCCGCTGCTACGTTCCCTTGCCCTTAAGCCTTCGAGATTCTGCCAAATAGGTGCCTATACGGCATGAGTAGGCCAGCCGTTGTTTCCAAAGGCTGTGTGCTCGAAGCTAACCTCGATTTTATACGCTTGCAGGTATCTTTACCAAGGGAAGCTTGGCTGTGTTTGCATATTTGAGTCTGGGGTTGCGTGGGGGAAATTGTAGGCATGGAATATGGTGTTTTGCAACAGCTATGGGGAGAAAAGAGATAATTGGGTAGGGGTAGCAGCATCGTATCAACGCAAGGAAAGGAATCATTCTGCAGTTCGGCTCACTAAGCGACCATTACCGTGCTTGGACGTACACATATGGGATACCTACCAGGCACTAGCTTAGGTATTTACCTTGAGCGCCGGCCTACATCGTTAAAATAATTACTTATATCCGCTATATTAATCCTCTCGGGGCAAAGGAGGGATTATATATACTAGTGTTTTACTTTTACTCTGTAAATTCCTTTATTATTTCCCGTATTCTATGATTTGCTCTTCTCGTTTAAGGCTTCCCTGACGAAATATATAATGATATTTCTTATATGTAAGCTGCCGTGGTCGGCATCCTATGGCAGCCCATGAAATAACTGTGTTATAGTCCTTACTTTACTGCCTCCACAGAGTAACTGCTCGTGTGTGGCATATTTCACTATGTCATAATGCGATTACTTCAGTTACTATCCCTGTGGATATGCCTTCAATTTTAGCCTCAGGCGCTCTCTACATTATCATATAACCAGGCCTAGTTGGTATTATACCCTACTGCTCCTCAACTAGCTACGCCTCACGCCCGCGCCATCAGAACAATACCTACATATACCCTGGGTACATACTCACAAAGCGAACCAATACATTATCCCACTAGCTGAGCCATCGCAACAGCACGATGCATATCTTCAAAGTCCTCTCCATCTCAACTCTAGTAGCAACCTCCAACGCTGGCCCCATCGCATACCGCATCTGTCAAGCCGGGTGTGCTGGAGTTGTTATGGCTTGCTATGGAGCCGCCGGCGCCACTTGGGGAGCTACCGCAGCAGCTTCAGCTCCTGCAACAGTTATAGCTTGTAACAGGACCTTCGGGGTGTGTCAAGCAGCTTGCTGGATCACTGCTACGCTCCCTTACTTTTAAGCCGTCTGGATGTCTCGCGTTCCGAATCCTATCCAATAGAATCCTCTACGCAAATTGGGCAACCATGAGTAGGGCAGTCACTGTCTCAAAATACCGTGTGCTAAGCTAACCTCAACTATATACAACTACAGGTATCTTTACCAAGGGGAGCCTGGCTGGGTTCATATTTGCACGTTCGATTCTGGGGTTGTGTGGGGGAAATTAGAGACATGGATCACAGTGTTTTGCAATTGCTATCGGGGAGAAAAGGGATATGTAATTTGGGAGAATCTTCGTATCAACACAAAAGAAAGAATTCATTCTGCGCCTTGACTTCCATGACCCGTAGTTCTTTTTGCCAGCTTGCATCAAGACAGGTGCAGGAAATGCATTCCATCCATTGATCAGTCCATCCATCCGTCTCCATCCGTCTCCATCCAGCACACATGCATGGACGACTTATTATAGCACCATTAGCGCCATCCCAGTGGCTCCTGATCCCTGGCCCGGCCCTCCCCGTCCCGCTGGCGACCCAAATAACTGGAGCTGCCCCTCCTGGAAGCTGGATCCCGAGGGCCGGGTTCGTGATTTTATTGCACATGCACCAGCCAGCTGTCATATGCTAATGTAGGTAGGTATGTAATTAGTTCTGTAACGTACATGGACGTGGACCAACAACAGACTCGGCGCTGTTGAAGATTCGCCATTCGGAATAATGTCCAGATTCCGATACCATGTTTCGTAACGGTCGGTTAGCAAAGAGGCTTGTCCCCCTCAATCCAGTCCCTTCCATCCCCCTGCTCAGCTTGATGGGCTGTTTTTTCAGCCGCGAATCCCGCTTTGCTGTCTTATTCACTTCCAATACCGTTACTACTGGTCGACGGATTCAATATTTCATGGGGCCCCGAGTTCACCGCAACCGGGGGTCTGAAGCTAAATGCTAAGGCGTAGTGAGAGGATTAAAATGCGTGCTGTTTCGAGCAAGCCAACTCTCCCTCTTCACCCCATCTTCTCAATGTCAGCCCTATCGCTTCTTATTTCGATGAGTTTGAGCGTCGAACAGGTTGATTGAACTAATGATTGCGCGCCTGATTCCATGTAGCATACTTATACACATTAGCAATTCTTTAACCATCCACTCCCCCTAACTATTTTTACATTTACAGCGCGAATCGCCCTTGTCCAGTCCAAGCGGCCACAATGCCGCATTTGACCATCTATTTATCCAACTTCGGCCTCATATTCTTAGTCGCCTTTCTAGCCCGTCGAGTCTACTGCTGGCAACGACTTCGACACATACCCGGACCAACCAGCGCTGGGTGGACAATATGGTGGCAGCTCTCGAACGCATTGTCCGGGAGGTATCATGAGCGTTTAAAGGAAGCTGCCGACACCTATGGTATGTACACCTACCTTTGAAGTGAAGTGTGATCATTACCTATGCTTGTCTCATTCTCACACCTTTTCATAATAAGGCCCTCTCGTACGCATCGGCCCAAACCAACTTCTCTCTACTGACCCTGAAGTACTCCGTCGCATGTCCGCCGTCCGCAGCGGCTACACCAAAGGGAAATTCTACGCGAGCGGCAAAATCGTCCCCGGGGTAGACAATGTTGTCTCCCTGCGAGACCCAGCAAAACATAGAGAGATGCGCGCCCTAATGGCTCCTGGTGTAAGTCCACCCCATCTTCTCTCTTTTCTACCGCCCACCGAATCCGGACCTAATTCAATACCTCTCGCAGTTCGCTGGCAAGGCAAACGAAGGCTTCAGCTTTGAAGCTGCCATGGATCGCCAGCTGCTCAGTTTCATTAGTCTTCTTGAGCGCAAATATGTTTCGTCCGGCTCAGACGTCCGGCCGGTGGACATGGCTGAGAAGACACAATTCTTCGCCCTGGATGCCATAGGCGACATTTCTCTCGGTCAGCCATTTGGCTATCTTGAAAAAGACCAGGATTTGTACCAGTACAACGAGATCAACACGAGTTCACTATCTGTGATGAACGTAGTCTCCGTGATGCCGTCTCTGGCGAATCTCGTCCACACGTGGCCCTTGAGATTGCTGCTACCAAAGGAAGGAGACCAAGTTGGCTTTGGTCGATTGATGCAGTAAGTCGAGTGAAAGCATCATTCAGTGACCAATGGAATAAATGCTAAGTGAGAATTGTTAGTTTCGCGCGAAGCTATGTAGAAACTCGACTAGATCCCAAGACGCCACGAGCTCACGACATGATGCAAGCTCACATCGACAACGGCATGACCAAAAACGATCTCATCCAACAAGTCTTCCTGTCCATGTACGTCTCCCTCACTACTCATAACCAGTCAACAAATCCCCAAAACACTGGCACTAATCATCCAGCAGCATCGCGGGCTCCAATTCCTCCGCCCACGCCCTCCGCATGACTCTCCTATCCCTCATCACCTCCCCACCAGCATACAACGCCCTCATCGACGAAATCCGCCGCGCCTCACCCACCGTCAACTCCCCTATCACCTGGGCGCAAATCCAGTCGCTGCCCTACCTCCAAGCCGTCATCCGCGAAGGCCTTCGCATGTGGCCTCCAGTCGGTGGCCTCGGCTTCAAGACCGTACCCCCCGAGGGTGACTATCTCAACGGCTATTTTGTCCCCGGCAGCACAGAGATTGGCCAGGGTTTCCACGGAGTCGGGCGCTCAAAAGCAGTCTGGGGCCCGGACGCCGACGTCTTTCGGCCGGAGAGGTGGCTCGTCGCTCAGGGAGACGAACTGAAAGACATGATAAACGCTGTCGACACTCATTTCGGGTACGGCAAGTATTCTTGTCTCGGGAAGCCGATTGCCCTGATGGAGTTGCACAAGGCCGTTTTTGAGGTACGTAACACACTTACATGGACATGGTCGACTCTTTTTGAGTGCAGCTGCGAACCACTTCAAGACAACTAACACGGCGGGTTTTCTCTCTTTCTCCTCAACAGCTTGTACGACGCTTCGACTTTTGCGTCATGAACCCGGAAACCCCCATCAAAACGACCGCCTCTATCTTTCTCTTTGCATCTGACTTTTGGGTGACGCTTACCGAACGCAATCTTTGAACCGGCAGAAGCACAGTTACGAGCCTACGTTGCGCTGTTTGAGTTGTCTTTTTCTTCGATATATTCTCATCTAATACGATACCCCAGCTTACAGGGCAAGCTTTCCAGTATGTTTCCAGCCTGTCCCCCGAGTGTAATGAGAGGATGAACCCTCCGCTAATATCTGACTATCGATATATCTTTAGAATCATTGTAAATAAGCAAGAAAATAAACATGTTCGTGAAATCTTGACCCAATGGTCCTTCATTAAATTTATCGTCCAATCGACAGCTCGCCTAGTATCCCGCTATATATAGTATTCGTACATTGTAATTGTAATATCCTGGCTAAGAAAAGCAAATGAGGAAAAGCAAATGAGAATCCATCATTCTCTGTCCTCCATATTAACCTCATTCAGCGGTGTTGCTCCCAAGCTCTCCAATCCCCTCTCACCAGCCAACTCAGCGCCAGCCATTCCGCTGCCAGAGTTGGGTTTCCGCCCCAGAGCCTCCTCGTATTGCTTGCCCGTTTCGTTCAGAAACGCCTGTACCTCCGCTTCCCTTTTGATTATGTCGTCTCTCTCGCGCGTGAGCTGCCCCACTGTTGCCGCCTTGAGATTAATGTTATTCTCCATCGATTTCAGTGTAGCCTGTAGCTGCAGTATGCATTCTGCAAGACTCGGCAGCGGTGTTATCTTGGGTGGAACTTGTAACAGCTGCTCGTTGGGGTCCTTCTTCGGCTTCTTTAAGCCATCCATTCCTGCGCGCGTCTGCGCTGTTTCGTAGGCGATTCGTCGCTCGGCATCACTGTCTGATGAGGAGTCCGAGGTATGGCCCTCGGCTGCATTAATGAGCTCAGCCATCTTTTGACGATCCTGTTTTCGCCGCTCCTTTTCCGCGCGTTTGCCTAGTGAAAGCCCACCGTCTTCCACGTACTCATCGAAACCCTCTCCCAAGTCCTCATCCTCAGCAACCAGCCGAGTTTCGTCCTTTTTCTTTCGTCCTGATAGAAAATCGTCCTCATCCTCCATAGAAATGTAGTCTTTCTCCTTTGCTAATCGAGCTCTGCGCTCTTTCTTCTCGCGAATTTCAGCTTCGGTGAGGATCTGAGTGGTCTGCGGTTGACCAGTAGAAGACGGTATAGGAGAGTCTACTATCAAAGCTCCTTCTAGTTCGGATGGATCCAGATCCATTTCATCATCAAGATTCGCCTTGAGAGATGAGAGATCGCTCGGGGTGTTTGGTGTTGATGATTGAAGCTCATCGAGATATTCTCTGCTGTATTTCGGCCGGTCGTCATCATCCTGGTATGATCGAACAGGTAACGGTAGCCCTCGCGCAGCCATGCCTCGTTTAATAGTATTCTTTTCAAGTACTTTCTGCCCCATTGCCGGCTTTCTTGATGAAGTAAAATCACGGCTTGACTCATCGTCCTGTTCCCCTGCGTCGTCTCCAAACGAAATCTTTGCTTTGGGTATCTTCTTCTTCTGCTTCAATGAGCCCGCCCGATTGTTATTCGGCCGTACGACCACTGGACCATCGTCATCTTCGTCGTTGCCCTGTGAGGTCTCCTCCTTGTCGCCTGATGCATCTTCGTCTCGTGGATCGAACAGATTCCGCAGCCCAGATTGGCGGAATGGTTTCCGGCCTACTTTAGACCCAAACGTCGGCTTCAAAGCATCTACATCTCCAGCCAAAGTCAGCCTTGTCCTCCATCAGCAAAGACATCGCCAAACAGTGTTCTGCAGTTACATACCATCTTTGACGCTTCCGCCTTCGGCCACGGGTGGCGCGTCCCCGCTGCTGTCGTCATCATCGTAATCAACTTTGATGACCCGCGCCTTTCGTTTCGCGCCGAACGAGCTCATTCTTTTCAATTTGTCCCGGTATGAGCTTGGAGTGCAAGTTGCAGGAGCGCATCTTCATCTCAATGTCGATAACCCGAGATTCGTTATCTTATCGGCACGTGACTGGAATTTTAAGGTGGGCAAAGCTTCCTCGACCTGCGTTAGTGCTTCCAGATCGCGTCGCAAATCGACCGTCACCAAAGCCTCTATTAATTAATTGATTGCTCAAGATGGCGCCTGCCCAACCTGAGCTGAAGAAGGTGAGTTGCCCAGCCTGACTTACAATCATCACTGTGATCCGAATAGCTTCCCCATTCTTCACCAAACGGAGTCGTCAATGCGAATCATTTACTCTTCCAAATCGATCATCCCCAGCTGACACTGGAAGCTAGTATCTCGACAAGAGGCTGTTTGTCCAGCTTAACGGAAGCCGAAAAGTCATCGGTGTACTCCGTGGATACGATGTGAGAACAATCTGGTACCAAACGGAGCAAAAGGACGTGGAGAACTAACGGACACAGGTCTTCTTGAACATCGTATTGGACGAGGCGGTCGAGGAGAAAGACGGCGGCGAGAAGATTAGGCTCGGCATGGTGGTGTGTAACACCAGATTCCCTCCCCAACACAAAACATTTCGCCCCTAGAACATACGCTTACTTTAACGCGACAGGTCATCCGTGGCAACTCCGTGGTCATGCTGGAGGCTCTGGAGAGAATCGGCGGCGACGACAGGCAGAACCGATAATTGGGGCGGCAACAAGATGGTGAATGGATGCCTGAATATGCTTGTTTGGCGTTTACGGAAACGATACGAAGAGGCGATCATGGGACTTGATACGAACGTCTATTGTTGCTAGATTTTTGGTTTTTATCCGAGCTCAAGAAAAAGAAAACGAAATGCACCCCCTCCAACCAGGAACCTCGCGGCTACTTGCTCTGTGAACCCCAGGCATTCGGGTCATAATGGTCCATATTCTGGCCATTGTACGTTTTCTGCCACCCCTTGACGCCTCCTTTGAGGATGGCAGCCGTCATGTCGGTTTCTCCAATCGAATTGAGATACTCTTGGAACCACCCTGCACATTTCGGCCCTCGACTTCCACAGCTCCCTAGACGTGACCACTGTTAATCCTCGCTCTGCCGGATAATCAAGACATATCTCCACAGCACCGAATGAGGCACCTACCGCAGTAGAATATAACCTTCTTTATCCCAGCCTGCTTGCAAAGCTGATACACCCCCAAACGAGTATGATAGAACGACTGAGCCGGCAAGTTCACAGACGTAGCAATTGTGCCGCCCTCCCAATCATTCCGGCGCACATCGACCAGTAAAAAGTCCTTCCGCGCGTGATCTCCTGCCGCCTTAGTGTACTCAATCCACTCATAGACGTCCGAAGGCTCAATGACAGCACAGGAGACGTCAGACGCTGGTATTTCTTCAAAAGCAAGGATAGAGCTGCCTTGCTGTTCAGAAGACGCCATTCTGCAATGTCTAGTAAACAGCCGTATTGATGAATTGAATGCTGGTCGCTGATTGCTGATTGCTGATGAATGAGAAGCTCAGATTTTAGAGATTTGTGAGGAATCTAGGGGAATGTTACTCGGATGAGCACGAGACCCCGCATTCTCCAACATACGATTTGTTCCATTTCGACTCGAAACAAGGCGCTCAATTGAGCAGCTGGTGCCCCCCAGATTTGATAATTCTTCAATTCGCGTGTCTCTTGTAAGCCGAGAAGTAGCGATTCTGCGACAAAGTGCATACCACTAAGCTAAACATTCAGTATCTAAATATGTCATGTTAGTATAACACAGACTATGGCTGCTCATTGCAGTGTAGCTTTCATCCTAGAAGGATCGAGGAAGAAAGGCTTTCTGCATTGTGTATTCAGTCTAGATTAAAAAAGAGCACCTATATATTTTGAATTGCCACACGGGTATTTTTTCCGTTTATTCATCCCGCCAGTACTCCTGTGATACCTTCCATTTCGATGCCACGCCAATATCTAAGCATCAGTGAGGAATAATCAAGCTCAATTAATTCAATAATACTCCATTGCTTGACTATTAGCCTAGCTATCTTTCACCTCTGAGTCTTGACTTCACACCACACCCTCAGAATCGTGGGATACACTGCAGTGTGACTCAAGCGACTTGAGTGAAAGACATAGAGTAGTCAAATCCATTAATCTGTGTAAGATCCGCCATTAAACCAAGTTCTAGAAAGTATCCAAACAATCGCTCATTCGTAAGCGTTGTGTTTAAAAGCCATCGCATATCTTCCGCTCAAATCGCTTGATATCTGCGACTTCTGTGAGCGCTATGTAGGGGAGATCGGCCTTATCAAAAGATCCGATCTGTGTTTGTGCAGGTACAACTCTCCGATGTCAATTTCAGCCCTGCTATTGTTGACATTTCCGACTTCATCATATGGTAAATTTTGTCTGACATTTGCTCATAGCATGTCAAATCCTAAGAGGAGGCCCGGGGGGGTGCCATCTAAACCTCTCTATAATCGCGGGGAAACGAGGAGAGAGCTTATCTCTCTACAGGGTGGGCGGCAGTCATCGGGACTGAATTCCAATCCACATATCCATCGAACCATCCGCTTGGGTCGAAACCAGATAATAGATCGGTAGTCCATGATGTATGCGCCATGTTCCCCCAATTGTTTTCCATCTGCGGCTCTTGTACCCCATCATCCGCGAATAGTCCCATATCGTCTAGTCCAGCGCATTCGGTTTGTGGTATGTGCATTGCCGCTTGCCAATCAGCCATTCTCTGGTCTGGTTCTGATCGATTATCGAGATGCATGTTTTCTGACCCTTCGGATACCAACTCTGCCCACTTTTCCAATTTCGCTCTTGTAATTCGGACCTTTAATGCAGTCATCATCCAGACATTTTTGTTTACTCTTTCGGTGTCTGCCGAACATAGTTGGAACGTTGCATTGGCATGCTCGAAGCGGCCGGATATCGCGGAAAGGATTTCAGGAATATTAATCATCAGTCCTGGTTGTGTGTGTAGCTGTGTCCGCAGTACAGCCACAGCAGCTGCAAGGTCAGGGTCGTCTAGATCAGGGCGTGCCGTCACACGTTGGCCCCTTGGCATTCCGCATTTGTCTGGCGTCATGTTCGGGTCACAATGTGAGTTTGCCATATCGGAGTTGTACAGAGCAACGTTAGGATTATTCGCACTCGGGTCATCTGGCATAGTGGTTTTGCCCTCATACATTGCTCTGGGAGTCGCCAACCTTGCCCATCGGGCTAACATGACGAGAGCATAAACAAGGTGCGACCCGACTGCGGTGGTTTGAAAGTAGTATGTAGATATGGGAAGGGAAAGCCAAGAGTTGAACCACGCCGTGAGAGCGGCGCTTGACTGATATATCTTATCGAGCGGTGAATCCGTAGCCATGGATACAGAAGAAAGAGATTTGGACAGGGAGCGGATCAGGTTCTTATCGACAACCGGAGGCTCGTATAAACGAAGCCTAGCGCTATCTAGGAAGAGCTGAAAAGTTTCTATGGCAGATGTTAGTCAGATAGATATTGTGACATATAGTATACATAAAAGTACTCACTATCATCTTTCAAATGTTTAGGCATGGAGTCCCGAATTTGGTTGAGCTCATTTTGGAATGCCAAGACGTAAGCTGAGACGGGAGCTGAGGGAACAGAAGAGACTTCTTCTGGAGCTCTGTCTCTAGAGTTGAGTTCAGATATTCGTTCCGTCAACCTTTGTATCCTGACAAGGTATACTAGAGAAATGTCGCTTTCATATTCTGGGTGTTCTTCGAGGTGCCGCATGCAGTCTTGGAGGTATCCGTTGTATCTCATAGGTTCAACTCTTTGAAAATTCATGGATATCCTGCCAGGGGAATAGTGAGTAAAGAAGTTATAGCAATTGGTGGAGGTAGCAAGGAAACGACTAACACTGATGCCCAGTACCACGCCCCAGCAAAAGCTCGCCTCTCTTCATTACTTCGGCCATGTATTTCTGGTGGACGGACGACCATCAACCGAGTTCGTTCATGCACACCTGGTGGTTTTCCCAAGCCCATGTCGCCAATCAAACTCCCGGCCAAGGTTATCAAGTTGCTCAGTTGTCCATGGAGACAACAGTGATATTGCTGATATCCCAACATGACTATGATTCCTAATAGCAGATCCAGAGACTTTTCCGAGCGGATGAGCAAGTGATCTGCAAGGTGTTTCATCAAATGATACATCTGCGCCCTCATCGACCTAATACTTCGAAACGAGCTAACCATCCGAATAGCTGCCATTAGAAATGGCCGTCTTGCCGCTAAGACGGCTGCCGAGACACCTGGTGGGATTATGACAAAGGGGTGGACGGGCTGAAGATTCTTTCGATAAAAGTCAAGAAGCACCTCGTCTGGCTCCGGAGGCGGAGGTGCCTCCATGGTATCCGGATGGCAAATGCATGATTTCGGTGTAAAGGAGTTGTACGATGGGTCGATTATCCAAGTATTGGCTTGGTTAGATATGCTAGGAATAGCGCTGGACGGGCTTGAGAATGGGGATGGGCGGTCAGAAGAGCCTTCTGTTCCCGGATCTTCGATGTCGTCTTGCGAATGTGGGTCACTCTGAGCTCCAGATAGCTCTCCGGAGGCCTTGAGAAGACTGACAAGGCCGTTCAGCCGCTCTTCGATCTGCGCCGTTCGGCTACCCAGGGTTTGTTAGATCGGAGATTCACAAGGGAATTCCAGAATTCTCCACGATTAAAGCTGCTAGCGCCATCGAAACACCGAATTCCCGTTCAAACGGAGTTGTTGCATCAGGGGCCGGGAGCCGAGCTAATACTACATCTCCGGGACGGCGTATAACGAATCGAGTAGCAGCCGGGAGCTTGCATATAAAGAGAGGAAAACGGAAGTTTCGGACTTACGAAGGTTTGGCCTGTCTCTTCTTTCGAGGGCGATGGATCTGGTTGGAACACTCTTTCAGGAGCCTCTCACATCTATGAGTCGTGACAACAGCAATGAACTTGTTAGTTGGCACTCAATAGAAGAACAGAAAGCGCAATTTGGCCGTTCATTACGGAACAATGAAAATAGAAAAACAAAAAGAAGATGGAAACGTCTGATACTGGTGACCGTCCCCATCCCACTCTCCATCCGATGCCACTTCCCCCGTGATAAGTCCAATGAGAAGACATAAAAAACGGAATAAATAAATAAAATAAAAAGGATATCAGGACTTTTAGCTCTTGTCCCTCGTTAGCTCACCTGTCACATTTAGCTCCCGGAGCTTCGTTTGATCGTATACACTTCGCCTTTGCGGTAGCACAGGGAGCGCATGCCGCTCCCCATTTTGCCGTGGGCAGCTTTGGCCTCTCGGCCCTTAAGCTGTTAGTGGTCGTTGCCGAGGGTTCAGCATCCATTGTTTGCTTGTTCTCGTTATGCCCGCCCTAGGTTATGCAAGCAATCAAAAAGAGGGTACATGGTCGGCCAGGTCTTTTTGCGAGACGGAAGTAGAATGAAGTCCGGCGGGCTTTCGATTTTAAAGGATGCCAGAGACCATTCTCAGAAACGACCCTCGAAGACTCAACGCCTCAAAGCACAGCTGCTTGGGACGGCCTTTTCGCAAAAGTCCGGACTTCCCTCAGCGGGGCGCTTGTCGGGTCTCAGGCGGGATGATTGGCCAATCTGCCACGCCTCGCAGCTCCGGAGAATATCCTGGTCAAGACGCGGAAAATCCCGATGCGTAAAAGGCATGAGAAACGGGCGAGATGCGCAGCCAGAGTAGGCAATGGGAGACATCAAATAGCCTGAGGCGGCCAGCCCAGTCCGGAGAACAAGTATCCGACGAGGTTCTCGCTCATGCCGCTTGAGAGCTCCTGGATCGCTCCTTGCTGTTTTGATGCCTGCCCAGCAGCTGCTGCCCCACCCGACGCATGGACATCGAACTTACGTGTATCAGTATGGACCGTTCAGCTGGGAGGAGCGGGCTAGTCCTCACTGGGCAGTACATCGCCCACTTGCGACATGCTTGGCGCGTCATGGGCTGGCTAGTCCTCAACGGGGAATACAGCATAATCCGTCTCGGCCGATTACTATTGTACCACTTGCCAGTTCCGTTTCTGAGCTGTCTCCAATTAACCTTATTATTGCGGACTTTGCGTGCTAAGGGTATGCTTATTCCGCGTGCTTGAGCTCAACCCGCGGGAATGATCCAGCAACATGTAGAGGTAGAGTACAAGAGCTTAGTCAAGCATGAGTCAACTGAACTGTAAATAGCATCGACGCTTGAGTTGGTTGTTTCTCTTGTCATCAACCAGCAACACGTCCCGTCTTACTGTTACAACTTCTTACCACCATTACAAAGATCGACACGGAAGACGGATATGCTCTTTAGTTTCAGAACCAAAGACTCAGCCCTGTGGCTGGACCCTTCTCTTCTAGGAAGCTAAAAGTACGGAAAAGCAAAACAAACGCTATTGAATACATCTGTATGATACATGAGGCTCCAATGGTTACATGGTAGAGCTGCTCATCGATAGGTGCTCCTCGACTCCTACATGCCAAACTCGGCCTCTGTCTAGGCCATTATCTCATGACATCCACGCCTCATTACTTATCCACCGGTCACAAAAGAAAAAGAACAAATCAATGTAAGCCATAGAAAGAAACCGCGTTCCAACTTCCTATTGGCCCGCTTATTTAGACTTGGAAACTCCAGCCCCAATGACACCGGGGAGCTTTTCGTCTCCAACGTTGTAGAGCATAGTGACGGACAAGGAGATAGTTCCAAGCATAAGCAACGTGAAGCCAGCAAAGAGCCAGAACGGGACGCTAATGTCTTTCTTGGCGCAAGTAGGCCCCGCCCAATGGGTAACAGGTCCGTTTTCTTCGGTCCTAGTGCTAAGGCAGTGGCATGCAAAGCAGACAGGGGCGCGGCCGCTGGCAAGGGCACCGGCATCTGCAGATGCGTACTTGTTCAAGCACTCGCCCTGGTGTGAGCAATTGCCGGTCTTGGAGACGCAGCTGTCCAGGGAGTCGAAGCAGGCGGGAATAGCTCCTGCGGGGGCTCGGAGGGTGTTCTGCGCCGGCGAAGTTGGTTCCGCCGCGGCCGCAGTCTTATGAAAGTGGGAAATCACCCGCTCCGCCTGGCGCTTGTGAAGTGCTTGGGCCTCGCTCGACAATTTACCAACGCCAGTGAAGAACAGGAAAGTTGTTTGCACTTCGCCAATCTCAGCAAGCGAGGTCAGCCGTGGGAAGCTATCGATCACGTAGTCCAAGTATTCCGGCTTCTATAAACAAAGGTGCGGAGTTAGTTCGGGTTATTTTCTTCGTCCCATCCACCATATACAACAATGCATCCAATACTTTCAATGCGTACCTTTTGGATATCAAAATTAGCCAGCAAACTCTTTCCCTTCCAGCACCGGGACTCGACTGGGTTGGTCATTTCATCATAAGAGCAGCTGATCCCTTTTTCCTTTACAAGCTCGGACGGAGGCGGTTCAAAGCCCGTCGCCCATTCCAGACGGTCGATATGAGGCACATCGGGGATAGTGAATGAGGGCTGCCGCTGTAATTTCGCTCTGGTCTCTTTCATCTGCTCGTCCGTCAAGCCCTGGAGCGCAATGAACAACTGCTTAGGCTCATGGGCAAGCTCATCAAACAATGGAGTAGTGACGCCTCCATATCGATTCATCAACGAAACCACCTCTTCGACATCGACGTCGTCAGGAATATCGCGGACCAAGGAAAAGTAACCGGAATCCGCCAGCTTCAGCAAGATCAGCCGGGCAACGCTGCTGGGAATGGACGGCGGCGATGCGGATTCGCGATTCGGTAGAACGTAAACGTCGGCGGCGGGCTGCGATGCTGCAGCGCAGCTCACAAGTGCTGCGGCAATCCCCAGCGAGAGCTTCATGATGATTTTCGTCTTTGTCGAAGCTATCGAAGCTGTCGTGGATGATGAAGGCGCGCAAAAAGGGCTCGGCATCAACAAGTTGCACCGAGAATATGAAGTACGTAGGTGACGCCTCAGGTGCATGCTAGCTGGATGTGGTTGGCGCATCGGTGGTGGAGGTACAATGTTCCGGTCAGACCCCTGCGTAACCACATGCGACAAATGTGTAATCCGATTGCCTTATCATCTCTGTAGAACTTCATTATCCATCGCCATAGCTTCAAATACACCATGCGCTTGCTCTTTTGATACAAGTTTTCATTTCTTCCTTGATTGTATTTTTCTGATCTTTGGCCCTTTGGAAGCGCACAGAATCCATCGACAAGCCGGGATGCTGCGGCGCGCAGCGGTCGTTTCGCGACAGCGACACGCAAACCTTATATCGAAAGCCTCATCACATCTCCCCGCCCATCGCATCCCTTCCATTAGCCGACAGATATCCTTTCTACCATGGCGAAATAAACCAGCGACAGAAGGGCTTCCGGTTTATTTTGCGAAGCCCGTTGTTCCGCCCAAGCCAGGTTCCTTCCGGCGTCGCATAAAGTAAGCAGTTGCCACGGCTGAGTCGGCGCGATTTTCCCAAAGACTAATATCAAATCACAGCCGGGCCGTTTTCACAACCATAGCCGTATATGCCTGCTGGCAGATATTCGCAACCGTCGTCTTTGACCCCCTATTAGACTGGGCAGATCACGAATGGGAGGCTTTGTCGGAGAGAGAAAAGAAAGAGATGGAAGATATGGCGGATGAAGACGAGCCGATTCTGTTCCTCCCGTTCCCATTTACGACGAAGGAGGTCAGACAACCGCCGTACAAGGGCTCCGATCCCGAGTGGGCAACCTTCATAGCTGTTAATAAAGACCAGCAGTTGCAAAAAGACATCAAGAGTAAGTACCTAGGCGCAGGGAAATGCCTTTGAAGCTGCATAATCACTAATTGGCCACCTTCATAGTGGGCCTGGCGGAACTGATACGGCGAGGCGTTGAACGAAATCCCGCCTATGTTCAGCTACTCGGTGGTCGGGACATCAAACTCAAAAAGCTATGGCTGGATATCATCTATCCCCCCGCACCGCCACCAAAACACTATGTTTCTGGGTAAGACATGAAGTCATTATCGTTTGTTTCGACATGTACATACTAATGCTTGTTTTCACAGTGTCATTATTGACGATGACGGCATATTCTGGGGTGATCGACCGATGGACTCGCTGGCTGCCAACCACGTCAACACGGCCATATACCCAAAAGCAGTAGCATTATCAGTGTGGGCATTTCTTAATTCATTGGCCAGGCAGACCGCCCAAGATATTGGTAAAGTATTGGGATTTAACACGCCACCTCCACCCGAGGCAACATGGCAGGCCGCCATTCTGAATCGTATCAAAGAACAAGGAGAACTCGGGACAACGGGCAAACAGACGGTCAAGGTTCCAGGGCAGCCGGATAAGTCCAACTTTCCGGTCCACACCGGCATCAGCGAAATACCCGGCACCCCATTTAGTGGTGTTAGCCAAGTTGATCCTCGGATTCAGGCTGCTCTTCAGGCCGCTACCGTTACATTTACGAAGAACTGGCAGCCCGCGAAGCAGCCACCCAGCAGGGGCTGCATCAGAGTTGATGGACTAGTAGAGTTGCAGGGAAAGTCTGCGGTCATGGCTGTATACGTCCTGGGGTGGTATGATCCTAAACAACGAAAGTACATGGGCGTCCAGACTGGCTTGAAGCATCTCATACAATTAAAGCAAAGACCAGCTGGCGGGGGCTAATTTGATGGATCTTGATACGAGCACGCGGCATTTGTCTATTTTTTGTCTTGGTACGGCTTTATATGGATGTACAATATGGACCACGCAGCAGCATTACGGTATGGCATGGCATGGCATGGATCGGCGCTGAGGCTTTTGCCTCCTTTTTGGGTTCTTTTTTTTTTAATACGATACCACCCTTAGATCAGATGCTAGAGAAAACGTGCTCGTACAACATGGGACGTTACATGTAACAATGGCAAGTGTAAAGTTCTAATTTTAGATGGCTCTCTTCTCACCAACTGTGCTCGTATTTGATGTTTGGTCTATATGTGTAGTAAATGCGTCACGTTGTAATACATTAATAATAGGCATCCGGGGAGTTGGGGAAGCTCATAATAAGCATCAACCCACGGGAAGGGTTGAGATACAGGGTGATTTACGGGGAGTTAGGGATTAAGTGTTCGGAGTTTCCGAAAGACATTCCGAAGAAATAATAAATAATAAATAGATAAACAACTAAATAATAAATGAAAATCGCTATTTACAAAAGGAAAGAGTACGACTTCCAAGGTACTATCTGTCAGACGAAAAAATAGAGTTGCGGAAGTTGTCATCCGACGCCTTACTGCATATCGAGCATCATCCTAGACTACGATACCTAGCTCAATACCCAGATATAGTACTATTCTCGGATGTCTTTGCGCCTTTTTTAAGTGCTAGGCTTGACATGGAGCGGAAAACTGCCCGCTCTGCCCCGATCCAGACAAATTAACCACGGAGACATGTGTCACCAGGCTTATATTGTACGTGCCACTAATGTCAGGGCGAGTCATGCCTAGAACCTCCGGGTTTAAGCCTGAGTCGTCCGCGGAATTCCGTATCAAAGCTTGTTGTTCTGGATGTGCAAATGAGTTTTGATCTGAACCCGCCGTAACTTGATTGGGAAGTTGTAAGATTGAATCAATCCTGTGTGGTTGGTTGTAGTCTTGGTAAGTAGCTCAGAGGTGAAACAAACAGGTCGACTAGAAGAAAAAAAGGAAAATGAGCGGGAAAAAAAGCCTTGCCTAGCGAGCGTAGGAAGATCCTTGTAAGTTGATAGCTTAATAAGTAACGTACAACAAGTTGATGATTCGTACGGAAACTACTAGGCCTAACCTGTGCGGCTTCAATGTCTCTGTGTCGAACTACAACTAGTGTCACTTTAAGCGGCGCTATTTCATTAAGAGACTCAATTACTATCTATTGATAAATAATCACGATATCTTTAGGCATCGTCTTGCAAGATGTCTAAAGTTAGTTATTGCTATATTCATAAGATCAGATGACGATGTGGCTTCGACATATTTGTGGATAATTTGTCACCATCTATTGTCACAGCTCGGAAAGTCTTCACTGGTTCTATAGTTGGCGTCTCCTTAATATCAATGCAGTCAGAATAACAAGCATAGCAATAGCCGAGCTAATCAATCCAATAGTAGCAATCTTATTACAGGGGAGCAACATGTTCTTCTTAGATTACGAAGCATTTACCCAATGTGACGCAAGCCGAGACATCACTGAAAAATGCATCAGTTGAAGTTACCTAGCTTAACTACCGCCGTATTTGCGCTACGGTGGGTATTTCCAAATACTGCACGGCTCCGTGAAGGGTGGAAACGATCTCCCCGAACATTCATCCGTGTCTGCAGGCAAGACCAAAAAAGTAATACGAAGCACGGCGGTTTAATCCACCTTGGAAGTGCGGATTCTGGAACACGACGTTTGCGGCATAGCAGCTGGCATAGCATTGGAAGCCCCCCCTGCGCTATTGGGCTATCAGATCAGGAGTTTATGTGTGCATTAGTGCTGATATACTTAGCGAAGACCGCAAGGTCAGCGACCTGCAACAGGGATAGTAGCGTCAGCAAAGCCATGCGACGAGAGCCTTGTAAGAGACCACATGAAAATCCCTAACCTTGACCCCCATTTACGGAGTTGGGACACAGTACGTTTAGGTAACGTGTTTTCAGTTCACAGCAGAGAATGATCAAAGTCTTTGTCAGACCGATAACGAAAGACTTCATGTTTTACTTCAATTCCCAATTCATTGACATGTTGACATTCTCAGCTGATCAATACAAAGAAAGCAGATAGGAACCATGGCCCACACCTTGCTGACCGTCAAAAAAGGTGGCGTCAGCGATAATAAGCATATAGTAGCTTATTCGGACTTCGCTGGCCATCGAACTCTTCTCTCCGCACGAACGTACAGATTGTCTGGCTTGATAACTACCTGGTTTGGATCGTACTGAACCGCTTCGTCCATTTTGGCCAACGTAAACTTGTAGCGGTATACTAGCTTGGGTAAGAATATCTTGACTTCCTCCAAAGCCAGGTTGAAGCCTATGCAGCCACGAGCTCCAGAGCCAAAAGGCTGAAACGACCCTGCTGGGCGATTCTTGACTTCTTCAGTATCCCAGCGGTCGGGATCGAAACGCAGAGGGCTATCCCATTGCTTGGAGTTTGTGTGGAGGTGGTGTAGAGCCAAGATGACGAGGGAGTCCTTTTTCATCTTGTAGCCTCCGGGTAGGATCAAGTCAGTCTTGGCTGTGCGGCCAGGTTGGAACGATCCATTGTGTCGCCGCTGTGTTTCCTTAATGTATTTATCCAAAAACTTGAGGTTGTGGGTGAGCTCTGGTGTGGCGACTGTATCTTCGTTCCAATCATTGTCGACAAGTTCCTGGAGGATGCGATCTTGCATTCCTTCATAAAAGACTAGGCCATATATCAACCAAGAGAGCAGCGCTGCTGTGGTTGAAAAGCCAGCGCCGGCGATGACGGTTACACCTAGTGATGCATAATCTTTACTCAGTCTGTTTCCTTTACTGTCTCGTGCTCGAACAGCAAAATCTGATGTCAAGCCTGGTTAGCATATCAATGTTCTTTAAAAAAGATGGCGAGTAGTTACATACCGATCAAGTTGTCTGCTTCTAAAGCGGCGTCTTGCAGTTCAAGTTCTTTTGCACCCATTTTGGCATTCTCAACCTCTTCCATTTTCTTATCCAACCGCTCGCGAATCGTCTTAGTAACATTGCGGAGTTTCTGAGGGTCCCCAATGGTAGACTGCCGTACCAAGAGCCATAGCGATTCACTTTCCTGGCCAGCATCAAGATTTCAATAATCATGGACACTATCTCATCAAGTGGCGTATCTGGTGATGCAAAATGGCGAACTTGCATACCCAGGACAAGCTTGACAATGGCTTGGGATGTTAATTTCAGCATATATGGGAAAACATTCCAAGCTTCGCCGTCTTTGTCTAGTTGATCGAAGACGGAGAACGCGTCCTCAATTGTATCCTGCAGTTTAGGTGCGTAGTGCTTCACAGCTTTGGGACCCAGTGCTGGGGGAAAGAACTTGTGATTTGCACGCCAGCTCTCAGTGTCCGTACTGCCGAAGAAGATACCGGCATCTCCCAAATTGAACGCGTGTAGAGGATGCCCATCAATGACACCCTTGGTGAAGAACTCGCTTTCGGTAAAGAAGATGTTTGTCAGGTTGGGATCGTTTGTGTAATTCCACGTAGTACCGAAGGTGGTGACCGCGAAAAGCTTGCCATATGTTTCGAACAGCCTTTGATGGTTACCAAGATGGTCAGGGTATATCTGAGTGAAATTGCCAAGATACGGAAGCCCTTTGGGCCCAGGAATCTCGCGCACTGCGCCGCCTTCGATGGAGATTGCAATGGGTCCATCAGTAGCAATTACATCTGCGACTGATGTAAGGTATTGATCATCATGCACAAAGCCAACACCTAGAATCACAGTCATTATGAATAAACCATTCTATATGTCTTCTCTCAAGATGAAGCTCTTACCGCGAGGTTCCACGATAGCAAAATGTGACGCAACAAGATCTTGTAAGTCATCAAAGTCTAAGGACGTAGAGACTTCGAACTCTATTGCAGTAGATGGCTGCTCTCCCAAGAGATGAAAAAGAGTAGACATTGCGAAATCAGGTAATTTTGCTAGTATATACTAAGATTGTTAAAAGGCCCCGAACAAGACGGTCTGTAAACTCAGCCAGTGGAATTTTTTCGATGTTATCCAAAGACTGGAGAGAACTTTGTTTTTAAGTGATTTCCTTATTTCTTGTTTAACTATTTCATCTCTCGCCACAGGTTGCGAATCAACCTCCGCGGAGCCTCCTGATGGCGATGGTAATAATGATCATTCGGGTAACTCTGAGCCGGCAGCCGATTTACAGCAATATGTCCTCGGAATATGATCACCTAGTAGAAAACTACCTGAAACATGTTATACCTCGGATTTTGCAGCCAAGTTTTGTGCGCCCTACAGGGAATCGTATAATTTATAATTACTGATGTACTGACCTCGGTTTCGGCCACCTCCAGATAGGGAGGAGTATGTAATGTATACAGCCTTAAGACCCTGGTATGACCCCTTTTGGGAAATAAAAACTCACATCGAATCTCGGACATATTTGGCGGCCTGTACCGCCGCTAAAAAGTCGTTATAACGGCAGTGGCTTCGATGGCGCCTGATTACTGATCCCCCACACGCTTCGAGTCGGAAACGAGAAATTGTTCCGAGGAACTTGTAGATGAAGCGGCCTCAAGAGAGTCGGGTCGGTTTTAAGGATGTGTAAATGGGTGTGTTTTCTAGATGTACGGCGTATGGCTTCCCTGGAACAGTTAAATCAGGGCGAATGGATAATGTTGCGTGATATTTCGCGGCAATACTCTAAACAGAGAAACAAGCCACATGGCAATGAGTTAGGCCATGCCAATGTCGGTCAGAGAATGATGACTTTATGAAACTTCATTATAACATACATCTATAAACTTCTCTGATTAGGAGTACCGGCATTTAGAGGTTTAAAAAGCCACCACCACCCATTCTGGCAACGTATCAATTTTGGCCTCTCTCCATCTTGCATTTTTTCCATACGACGTCTATCCATCATAATGGCGGAAGCTGCAGAATACTCCCAGAAGGATATTGAGCTACACAACAGCGCGGGGGATGCGTGGATGGTCATTCATGGAGAAGGTGAGACAAACTAAAAATTCTCCTTGGTCTCTATGAGGGTAGGCTAACATTGCTCCATAGTCTATGATGTGACCAAGTATATCCAGAGCCATCCCGGTGGTGTTGATGTGCTCGTAGAGGCTGCTGGCACCAATGCTAGCGAGGCTTTCGACAATGCCGGCCACTCGGACGATGCATTCGACCTAATGGTGCCACTACGAATAGGCAAACTCAAGGGATACAAGAAAAGAAAAGCGAGAATAGCACTCGCCAAACCAACAATGCCTCCGAAAAGCATTACTTCGCCATCTACTGAAAAGGTCACTTTCGACACCGCCAAATACACCATAGTTTCACTTGGTACCGCTGCCTTGTACTACGGTCTTACTACGTCCGGCGTGGACCGCGATATAATGTCTAGAGCCTCTTTACTTGGCAAGAATCTGGTGACATTTGCACCGAAGTGGGCTGTCTCTTCTAACACTGTCGTTTCTTCTACCTCTTCAAAGCCTAGCTTTTTAATGGGATTGCTAGTTGGAGCCGGTGTTCTGGCATCAGTCCATACTCTGATTGCACGGCGGCTGCTCCAGATTGTCGTTTCCCTAGACTCACCAAGATATCCTTACCATTTCAAGGTGCCAAAGGCCCCTGAGTTCAATCTTCTACAGCAAAGGGGATGGCTAGACTCGGAAGCAGCCGCATCTGCGATTCCACTAGCGAAAAAGGAGTTGGTGTCGCCAAACGTATATCGTCTGACATTCACCTTGCCCTCTTCGCATCCTATACTTGGTTTGCCAACGGGACAGCATGTTGCCATTACCGCAGTTATTGACGGAGAAACTGTAACACGATCTTATACTCCGACATCGAATAATGCCGACAAAGGCATCCTGGAGCTCCTGATCAAAGTTTACCCCGACGGGAAAATGACAAATGGCTACTTGGCCAACCTAAACATTGGCAATGAAGTTCACTTCAGGGGTCCCAAGGGAGCCATGCTATACTCTCGGCAGTTATGCAAGAAGATAGGCATGGTAGCTGGCGGCACGGGGATTACACCCATGTTACAGATTATCCGGGCTATTTGCGAAAGCGACCGTGATACCACGGAGATCAGCCTCATTTACGCCAACCGAACAGAACAGGATATCCTTCTCAGGGAAGAACTGGATACTTTTGCCAGGCGATACCCAAAGATCTTTAGAGTATACTATGTACTTGAGAACCATTCTTCCGAGTGGAAATTTGGATCTGGCTATGTGACCAAGGACATGATGGCTGAGATGTTTCCTTCTTCGAGCGAGGAGGGAAGCAAAGTCATGATCTGTGGACCACCTGGAATGGTTACCGCGGCCAAGAAGTCGCTGGTGAGCTTAGGGTATAAGCAACCTGGAGCAAGTGCAAAGATGAGCGACGAAATCTTTGTCTTCTAAGAGAGCTCTCTATAACTTGCATCTCACTATTGCTATAAATTTTCTTATGAATAATAGTTTCCTTTGTAGAATAGATTACTCTAACCTAGTGACAAATTAACTTTCGTTCAGCATTGGTCATCTCATTTACGAAATTGTCACAACCAGTACTCATTTAGATAGAACGAATAGATGAGGTGGGATGGCTCATAAGCATGTATGCATGACCTGATGGACAAGATTATTGATTAGTAAATGCGAAATCATATACAAATGTTAACCTTGGCTTATGTTTCCAAAAGGGAACATCAGATCTGAATCGGACACGTCTTTGACAGGCATTGTTACATTCCGAGGTTTTACGGCTGCCGGCACATAAGCGCACTGGATGATCAGCGCAGGGTCCATATTTAGCAGGGAAGGGAGAAGCGTAGAAGATTAATAAAACCATCCCAGGTTTTGTGCGCCCCAGGTTTCTGCACAGCAGCTTGTGACTACTTTAACCAGATATAATCATTCTGCCTGAATCGTATAGGATCATATTAAAAGCAGCGACTGTGTAGCGTACTTCTCATCCTAATTTATGAATCGAAGCCATAGGAACAAATATAAGCTACCCTAAACTGTCATTGAGCATAGAAAGCTTTGTATTGGTGTACTAGAAAAGGATCGATAGTTGCGTATCAGTTCCGACGTGATCGCTCTAGACATATAGACTCAATAGCAAAGAGGCTAGATCATGATTGTTAAGTTGCAATCCGCGATGAAGAGTCATTCGAGATTGGAAAGTGATGTCGACTAGTTGCATACCTACGATGCACCTAAGTGGACAGCTCTTTCAGAGAGAAGAATTTTGCCATTAAGGCCATTGCGTGCTATCTTTAGAGAAGATGGATAGTTGTTTTCATTAGCAGGCACATTGGCAGATTTCAGTTATTTGTTTCTCTCAATCTTCCATTGTGTTAGACTATTATCCCGTTAAGGCTGGGATGTAATATGCGATGCTATAGCAGTGCAAATTGTTAGTAGTGGTTGACTAATACAAATATATCTATGAATCTTGTCTTTGCGGGCTGACTTAAGCCAGTTGTTATAGCTTTCAGACTTGGCATGTCTATTCCGAAAGCTCGCTGCATTTGAGCATGATTAGAATACTCTTGAGATGATGATTATAATGAAATCCATATGAGTTCACTACCAATTAAATGTCAACAGCAGCATCTCTTCGGAACCACGATTACTCATTATGGGACCAATGACAAATGTTGCACCAGACTCTGTTTCTGACTTTAGATGTCTGACCAAGCGAGATTACTAATGTGCGTCTTATACCATTGCCTGAATTTATATCGATCAAGTTCATCAAGAAGCACCAGCTAATCTATGCCAGTGTAGTTCAGCAACAGGGAGCAAATTAAACGGCTCATCCGATACTAAATAACGTAAGCATCTATGTGACGTCCCGACCCAATACTCAAGTAGTATAGGGTAAGTTCCCAAGGTAATAAGCCAAGGTCAATTGGTTTATGTTGGCAGAGAGGACAGGAAGTAGCTTTGAGCAGATGTAATTACGAAGCGAGTAAGATGTAATAAAGATTCAGTCTGTATTCAATCTTGATGCTTTGTTAACGACTGTCTATCTAAGTTATCTAAAGAGCGTAGAGAATCGAATCTTATATATCCAGTCGTTCCTGGTGGCTCACTCGGTGAAGTCCCTTTGTACCTGGTGAGCCTGCGACCTTGATGTTGAGGCTCACGCGCTATGGTGTACGTATCTTGGTGAGCCTGTAAGGTTTCTCCCTGATTGGTTGTTCTTCCCGTAGTTTGCCCGAGAGGTACGTACTTCGGATCGGGTCGTAACAATCTACCTGCATCTGAAGCTTCCGAGAGCAACTCCACTGCAGTCCCAATTGGGAAGAAGCTATAATACGAGGTCGGCTTTAATTCATCAGGGTGATGACAAGAATTTCCTTTTTCATCCGACCACATTGATTGATAAGCCTACAAAACGTCGTAGTAATTTTTTTAAAAGCCAGTAAGATTATAGTTTGAATTACGGAGTAACATATTCAGTTTTCAGTAATTCTTGGCGAGTGGTCCACTATTCTATGATTTTCAGGACGCAGATTTGCCAGGGTGTTGAGAATAAGCTTGGTATAAGGCTTGTGTCTTGAGAAACTCCGATAACTATTTGCTCTGTATCGCCGAAAAAGAGAAATGTACCAGCAAATCAATTAAACGTATGTTATTCTACCCGTCGCCGAAACGATGTATCCCTTTTCGATTATTGAAAGGCGGTATGAATGAACTAGACTTGTGCAAGTATAGAAGAGAGTGCATGATACATGTTAGTCATTATCTATTACATACAACTAATTCGGAGTGTGCGTACAACTCGCTTACATAGTGTTTCCTAAATCAGGAACTCGCTTCTGGCCCTGTTTAAAGGTTATCACTAGCCGGTCAAATTGGTCGGTCAAACTGGCCGACCAACTGAACCGGTCAAAAGGATCGAACGTGCTTACATTAGTGCTTAGTTATAATAAAGTAAGCTCTTGAGTCCAGATCTACACTCAATATAGGTCTGTTTACGAAGCGACCTATGAGATGAATGCGTTTACGCTGTTGTTACATGGTGCACCGTCCATCCCCTGCAACTATTGAGGAGACTAACGAAGCAACAATAATAGATAAAATGATAAATAAAAAGAATTGATAAAAAGGAAAATGATAAAAGAGAAATAATGAAAAGGAGAAAGTATCTCTATCCATATTTCTCCTTGTCCATTTCTTGAGGCTAGCCTAGTACACACTACCAAGCACTATCGTCTATCTAGGTAACTAACTCCTCGGAGAATCAGCTGTTTAAGAAGTTGATATGATGAAATAATCTCAATCATATGTATATACACCTTATCAAGTGCCTACCATTGAATTGTGAAGATAATCTGAGCAAACTACAAAGATTCCTTCTTATATAATTTCTCAGACACTGTATTTTTCCAACACTTATATTCTGTATCCGGTGAAAGAAAAGGGGGAGGCGGTCAATGGCAGCAAACTATCAGCCATGAGATTGACAGCCACGTCGATCTAACTTATCTCGTCAACTCATACGACCTCTCTAAGCCACCGGAGCCTTATACACATTCTCGACCTCTAGCGGCTAGGCAGACGCATTTATATCCACCAATAATCGCCACACGTTATCTGATCGGACACTTTGAAGCTAGACGTAGGGCGTGTTGCAGTCTTAAGTTAATTGATCAGTGCCCACTTTCCGCTTATTACCGCTCCTGCCGCTCCAAGGAAAGTGTCTTGTATTTCCGTCTCACGAGGATATACGGAAAAGGGTAGTTGTAGTCAGAGATCATCTCGCGGGTATGAGAGCAACAATGGCTCATCAGACCCATGTCATCCTGGGAGCCGCTTGAACACCGATCGAGGCCATAGAATTACGCTAAACAACTCGTATGTAAATCGCCGGTCCGGTAGGCAGACACAATCTTCTTACTTGCTTCGTTACGTAGATTGACTTACACGGACAGCTGTGTTGCTGTTGAAGATGTAGATGGTTTAGTCAAATTACATTAAGCCCTCTTTGATTCTTCACTAATCAAATTATCATTGGCAAAACCGGACATTCCTTCACCTCTTCGAATACTCTCGCCAACTACCCGCTCTACCCCCCACCATCACTCAATTTGATAACCCGTATTCAAAACTATCCGTCAACCATATTCGCCTAGGTAGTCTGCAAAAATATGTCAAGAATAGGACATCACAGGGGTCCAACATGACTCGGTTCACCTCCAAAATACGAAGTCGCACGAGTGGATAACCCGACTTTCAACAAAAGTAATCATTACATATACATTATAAAAAGCCCAGAAATTCCATTTTATCCATTTTATCGATTAATTCAAAACTAAAATAAATTAAATAAACAAAAACTGGCCATTCTCCCACCTACATTAGTAGGCACTTTACACGCGTCGCGTTTAGCTTGCGTTTGTCTTGTCTATCCCCGATGCTTTATCCCCCTTATGGCCGAAACCAAGTTACGAATGGCCGAAAAGAGGAGGCCTCAGCTATAACACAGAGTGGCAATCCACACGGAGTCCCGAGCGGCTATCTGCAGGGCTTAGCAGCAGGGGAAGTGTTTTCTGGCTAACTTCCATAGCACTTACGTGGGGGCTGTGATTGTACTAAGCGGGCATCTAGGCTGCCATATTTTGCACCTATGGATGGCTCAAATTTTTCCGTGTCACAATCTCCTAGAAAGTGACCAGACGCTGTGTGTTTGCTGCTAGCGCGTTCTGACGATGATAATGGAAAATGAATATTGAAATGGTGATTAATAATAGATATTATTCTTTAGTTTGGGCACACAAAAGCAGGGGTTGGAAGACGAATCTGTGTATACATGGACAATCATTTCAGGGTCTCAGCCCTGTCTGACACGGAATGAGGAAAAAGCATCAATAACATCATGTTCTCATCGTCTCCGCTAAGAATAGGTACCTACCGGCTCTCGCTACCGGAATCCTAGGACAGCATGACAGTCCGCCTATCTTGCACAGCAACACCAATTGTACTACCCAAACTAACACGAAACTGGGATACGAGTATACGAGGAGCAGAACGAGCATAGCATCCCACATGTTCCAAGTGGACGGTACAATCCCACGCCTTGTCCCGACGGCTCATGACGCGGCAAGCGGCAATACCGTCTCGAATCCCGGTCGTTTTCTGCGCTCGGCCGAGATGATTAAAAAAAAATTAAATAGAAAAAGACGAGGGTAAAAAAAAAGAAATACTAGTAAAAGAAAATAGATTCAGACCCAGTCAGGGGCTCCACCCAAAGTCCCGATTTTGTCGAGTCGCTACCTGATAACTCCTACTGCAACCAGCCAACTCTTCCGATTCCTAACCAGTCATTGCGGAGCGTGTGCGGAATCCCGCATCTATCTCCTCCCTTTTCGATCCTGCTGTGTTGCAAGGGGGGTGCCGAGTTTGTCCGAACAATTCCCCAAAGAAACTTGAAGCAAAAGCGGACAGCCATGCCTTTTCTAGAACGATGCCCGCTGACCAACGATTTATTGCGTCTAGTATGGGCGTGACACGTTAATAAGCACCGTAAAGACTTCTAATTCCACCTCTGGTCCGCCTGGCTCTCGCTCATGTCGGGGAATCGCGGCAATGAGATGAGTTTCAATGACATTGAGCCCAGGGTGCAGCATAACATCAAAGGCTCGCTCATGATGCGTTTGATTGGGGATGGGCTGCATCAACTGTTTCCAAGGCTGCTTGTCCACCAGAGTCCAGAGGCTATACTGACGGTCTTGCAGAAAGGTCGGCAGCGTCACGACGATCCAGATGCGAGTCTGCGATGGCGGCAGGTTGATGGTTGCCGACTGTTGCATCTCCTTTGCATTAGGCAAGATGGTGAGCAGCGTAGGACGCTCATTCGGAATACTAGGATGTGTTTGAATCCGCAATTGTTCAATCAGCGCACTGTCGATTCCTAGATTCAGAGTTAGCAAGGTCATATCAAACAGCGGCTTCGACATGATCATGAACTTTGCGCATACCTTTGCTGGCAGGGCGGAATCTCCTCTGATCCGCATATCCATTCACGAGCGGGTTCGTCTGGAATGGCAGAGATGTAATCGTGGGAATAGGAGGCCGCACGGCAGGCTGTCCTGGTGCACCGGCTGGCATGTTACCAACTGCTGGGGATGCCCGAATGCCATCTTCCACCTTCAGCCCCAACCCTACCTGGGATGAGGGTGTCGGCGACGGCGCAGACGCCGAGACGCTGCGAGGAGCTTCGAGTTTGGCCGAGAGCTGGCCGGCGCCGTTGACATTGCCATTGGTCTCTGAGGATGGGGCTACCTGAGGTGCTGGCGATGCTACGGAGCTGTCACGCCCGCCAACGTGGATGGTAATCTTCTTGGACGAACCAGGGGTTTCGGATCCTTGCCCGACCTTGAGTTTAATTTTCGGCTGTGATGGCTCCGAGACAGCTGCTTGTGCCTTTTTGAGCTGGGCGTAGAAAAATTTCTAACCGCAATGTAAGATGTGGGAAGCATTTGAAGTATGAAATCGTACGCAACTTACCTCGAGCTCTTGCGCCAGAACATAGATATCGCTGCCTTCTTCGTTGTAGAAATAGGCATTGGTCCAGAGGAGCTTTGTTTTCTCTTCAAAAGCACTCCAGCTCTTGAACTCGCTGACTCCCGTCGCGTCATTTCGTCCTTGCACACCTTTGACCATCTTCTGTAGTTTCTTGATGGACAGAGGATCGGTAATGACCTTGTAGTAATCTCTCAAAGCTCGAGGAGGAAGATTGATAAAGGGCTCAAAATAGGCATCGTCATATCTAGTAATGGTTCACGTCAGTAAAATCTCAGGCTTGGCTTCGCTGGGTTGGTTTCACGCACTCTGGTTCCTGGTGTCGCAACAGTTCTTCCACAATTTTTTCCTGAGCTTGCTGAAATGTAAGGCCTTTGTATGGTACATTTTCGTATTGGTGATCGGGACGACTTGGCGGCGACCGAGCTCGAGAACTTTCGTTATTCGAACTCCTGCGCGTACGACTCCGCTTGAGTATAATGGCTTTTCGTCTCGATCTGGGCTCTTCATCTTCTTCAGGCTCCTCCTCGCCTTCGGCATCTTCATCTTCTCCCTCGGCATCGTCGTCAGCTTCGGCATCCTCGCCCTCGGCATCTTCTTCCCCCTCTTCTTCCTCCTCCTCTTCATCATTCCCTTCCTCTGCATCGTCATTTTCCGGCGGCAGCGGGGTAGGCACAGCTTGGTAAGAGCGGTTGCTGTATGCAGGGTTCGTTTTGGTCATGTAGTTACTCAGTGCTTTGCGAACACGCTCAGCATCATCAAAAACTTGCGATCCTCTAGAATAATAGTCTTTTGCGTTGGCAATCATCCTTTTGAAGTAGCTCTCCAGCTCTGCGAGGCTCTTGAATTCGCCATCGATAAGCTTTTGTTCGATAGTTTCGAGGGAAATCGGTAATCGCGTCTTTTTGTAGTAGTCGGGGTTGCTTTCTCGTGGAACGAGCGTCTCAAAGTATGTTGCGACGAGACGACCACTTTCGAGGTACGGTTAGCGAAGACTCATTGTGACGAGAAAACAAAAATCAGAGGCAGCAGCAGTAGCAGTAGCAGCGTACCTTTTATCAGCTGTCCGACGGATCTGCTCGAGGAACACCAATCCGTGCGCAGTGGTTGATTCGCGAGATTCGCCCTTGGAAAGATCGAAACCTTGCTGTACGGAGATGGTGGTGTTAGCGTGGAGATGATCTGCGATATGCAAGTGTGTAAGAGAGGTTCAGCAGGGCGTGTAGAATGCACGCAATCGAACAATGCAGGCGCATGCAGCTCCTTTGCCGCATGGTAATAAATAAATCCATCGAGACAAATGGATAGAGTGTAGAGTCTTAAGCATGGAACCAGGCTGGGCCGTTACTCACAGCTACTCTGCGCCGCTTCGCCTGGCGGTCCTCCGCATCCGCTGCTCCTCCATTCGCCTTTCGCTTGGCCTCCATCTTAGTCTGGATGGTGAGCGTTACCGCAGGCGCATTCCCGTCCGCCGCGAGGGACCTCCTGCGTAGTCGTGAGGGCTCAATGGCTTCTTGAGTCCCGTGTCGCAAACCACGGCCTGGCGACGACTATCGCCAGCGTGGAATGACGCGTGTTGATGGATGCTTTTTTCAGTGGGCGGCGGCGCGCGCTATTGCTGCTTTGCTACGGAGCGGAGCGGCGGTGGCTTCAATGTTGTGATGCTATTTGCCGCGCTTCTGGAGATGCCTGGCTGACTGATTGCTAAGAATAAGAATATCGACGCTTGTTTGCGCTGCTTGCGGATACGAGACGCAGATGCGATGCTGAGTCGTTAGTCTGAAGGGTTTGGCTTTTTCCCTTCAGGGCGCGGGAACAGGGAGTTGAGTGCGACGAACGGTACCTTGAAAAGTACAAGTTGCCAGGTACCGCGGCTGGGGCTAGGCCTGATTCGGCCGTGAGGCGGCAGCCTAAGGCAAAGAATTTGGCCCTTCAGCTGCGGCTGTCAGCTGTGCTCTATGTGCATTGTGTTACACGGTTGAAAGAACAATAAAAGCAATTGTATTGTGTCTTTGTCACTTTACAATTATATTTTTGTGTGTCAATAGAGTCAATTGAGTGTGAGATATCAGTATGTATGAAGTATGAGGTACTTACTCGGTACATCAATTGAATAAAGCACCAGCAGCTGCTATAACAAATTGGCTTCGGGCTCTAGGTAGTTTCCGTGTCACAGCTCCACGAAGGTGTGGCTCACCACAGTTGATAGAGGTACCTCTTTGTACTTAAACCACTTGGACAAACACCAAAAAGGGTACGCCGGCCAGATTAGATAATGCAATCAAGGTTTGACTTGGCATGCCAGCAACACTTTGTATCTCTTCAATCTCAACCCGACAATTTCTCAATCCTTCTTCTCTTGTTTGCATCTCATCTCATCACACAGACAAATAAAACGTCAAATCAATGCACGGTGGGGTCAAACTGCAGAACCCCACCATCAATGACGACTTGGGCTCCTTAAAAGCTATACCGCCTTGCTGCCTCAATCTTCCGTAGCAGTCTGTGTACAGCCGATCATCTCATCTCCTCAATCCTCCATCTCCCAATCCCTCTCGCCATGTCAGCCGCCACAGCTCCGGGCGATGCTCCCTCAGATGCTGCTGCCTCCGGACAAGGGGCGCCTCCAGCCGGGCGTCCCAGAGCCGGATCTATGCGCAGGCCGCTGCAGCCCCTGGATCTCCCCATTATCAAGCACCTCAATTCAAATAGAGTAATTCTAGCATCTGCCTCTCCGCGGAGAAAACAGCTACTGCAGCAGGTATGTCGCTATGAGAAATGAGATTGACATGGTAGTGCAAGCTTAAAGTAACACCAGCAATTAGATGGGCCTCGCCAATTTGGAAATTACTCCGTCACTCAAGCCTGAGGACCTTGACAAGAAGGCGTACGGCCCTTGGGAATACGTCTCAACTACCGCTCGCAACAAGTGTCTTGACGTTTACTCCATTACTTTGGAGACGCACCTTGCTTCTATCCCTGATCCTGCTCTAGTCATTGCCGCAGACACCATTATTGTTACTCGTGATGGGCGCATTCTGGAGAAGCCTCGGAGTGAAGCAGAGCACATACGAATGCTTAAGCACCTGCGCGATACACGCATGCACAGAGTGTTGACTTCAGTCTCTGTAATAGCCCCCCGAGAAGACGCAAGAGCGCCGGGCTACGACATCCAAAGCCACACCGAGGAGACCAAGGTGTACTTTTGGGAAGAGGGTAACGGGCTACCGGACGACGTCATTGAGGCCTACGTCAAAACCCGGGAGGGTGTTGACAAGGCTGGTGGATACGGAATTCAAGGCATTGCGGGAATGCTATTGGTGGAAAAGATTGAAGGGAGCGTCGACAATGTAATTGGACTGCCTGTAAAGAAGACGTTGACATTAGCGGAGAAGGTCATCTTCCAGCAGGACCGGGATGACTATGATGAAGAGGGTTCAGCTTCAGAATGATGAGTTTAGCGGTTTGATATGAGATTGAGATGGCTCCAGGCGTTGCTCGGATGAACCACAAGCATCGCTTACTTGTATTTTGTGTGACAATACGCCCCAATTTGATGAAGAACGAGTCTATCTTTGGCGTTGATAGAACTACACGGGCATCAGACAATGATGACGTGCCTCAAAATTAGCGATAAGTCAATCGGTATATACCAATTGCAACGAGAACTAGATGCAAAAGAGGCAGGTAGTCTTCGAGTTTGCATTGGTATTCCTTGTCGGAGGAGCAGCAGCAAGTGTTTAGCATGTGATTGGCGTCATGGTACGGAATCGGGAGTCTCAGGGTCGTACAATTGCATGTGCTTGGCATGGGGCGCAGCTCGTCGAGGGGCACGGCAAGTAAATATGAAACGAGAAGAGGAAAAGAATTCCCCAATTACGATGGATTTTTTATCAAAAGTAACTCAATAAATCATTGCTAGTACAGAGTTGAGATCACTTAGATCTACCACCATGGAGAAGCAAAACAACATGGAAATGGAATCGAAAAGAGGGCGCTTTTGGGGCAGCTAGACGCAGGGACCGGCACTTCGGCCCCGAGAATCTGGGGCAAGATCCTTGCTGTCACTCCTAGCGCTGTAACAGGCGTGGTGGCTTTTTTCCAATTTTAATTGCACGCGCCGCGCATGTGATCCCTCATCTCAACAATGACATTTCAAAACGCAACTCGACGGGGAAATCGTACCACGCTGATAGAATAAAGGCCCCAAGCGGCGAATCGATTTGAGCCCCCGTGCTACATCTCTTTTTGCTTCTTCTTTGTTTCATATGTCGTGCTTCATTCGCATCGATTGATTTCTCTAGCTGCGGTTCCGTCATCGCTGGCATTTCACATGTGCTTATCGCATCACACATGACCCGCACAAAATGTCATCCTCACCAAGCCAAACCTCCGGCTCTGGCGACGCCAGCAAGGCCACGCCCTCGGGGGCAGCAGTAAACGCAGACGACAAGCCGCGGCTCACAGAGGAAGAGAAGAAGCAGAACCACATTGCATCAGGTAAATGAGAGAGAGAGGAAGCGCTTCTTCTCACGTGCTAGAGTGCCAACAAAAGACTAACGTCGCGCGCGCCACCGATAGAACAAAAGCGCCGTCAGGCCATTCGCGAGGGCTTCGATCGGCTCACTGAACTCGTGCCTGGTCTAGAGGGACAGGGTCGCTCTGAGGGACTGGTTCTGAAGCGTACTGTGGATTATATGCGCGACCAGATTGTGCAGAGGCAGGCCTTGATTGAGCGTATCGAGCAGGCAGGCGGCAGCGTTGATCCCAAGTATAAAAAGTATGTGCCCTGTTGAAAGTAGAGCAGTGTCTTTGGCGGAAATTGACACGATGAAAAGGGTTTCACCCTTGTCAAGACAAGGGCTCGGCCGGTGAATGGCTGGTTGATGTTTGCGTTGGCCTAGCTTTGGGTGAGAGTCGAGAATCGCGCGAGACGAGGCCGCAAAGCCATCATGAAGCCAGCATTCTCCATGACCGCTACAGAAAGAAGAAGTCGTGGCGGTAGGTGAAGCAGCGCATGACGAGACTACATGGATCATCATCCATGTTGCAGCCTGCATATGCAGTTTGTGCTGTCACGACGAGTCATAAGAGTATCATCATATATCTTCCAGGTTGATTGTTTATTCGAAGATTGGAAACGGGCTTGCGATACCCAGTTTGAACGAGGGGCGGAGGAGAAATACTAGAAGGATACAGGCTAATATATGGCGTGGTTGGATGGGAATAATAGATGAGAGAGTTGTTCATTCAAATGTATCTACCATGCGAAGCATTCTATCGCGCGTTTCAAACGGACTCAACCTTTCCTTGCCCAGGCTGACCTGTTGATTCTTGGCATCTTGCTCGCCCACCACTAACACAAGGCCGTAGCCACTCGCGTGTGCTTCCCGAATCTTGGTCCCCAGAGGTCTCGCCGTCGTGTCCATGTCTACAGCCAGGCCCGTTTGCCCTGAGAGACTCTCGAGAGACGGCAACCCATCGGCCTGCAGTTTCTTGTTGCCGAGGAGAACATTGCGCACGTCATCAGCCCACTCGACAACTGGGTCTGATGTGTTGACTGTCAATATGATGGCCTGTCTCGGGTTCAGCCAAAAGGGCCATTTCCCGTCATAGTTCTCAATCAACAGCGCCAGCAGCCGTTCTACAGATCCCAAAACTGCACGGTGAATCATGACCGGCCGAACAGGGCCGTAGTGGGCAAGAAGGTCCGGGTCATCAGTCGTCTCGCCACGAGCCTCGTACTCCGGTGCCGGTGCCTGATACTCCAACTCGAATCGCTTGGGTAACTGAAAGTCTAGCTGAATGGTAGCCGTCTGGTGTTCTTTCCCCTCAGAGTCCTTGAGTACAATATCGATCTTGGGGCCGTAAAAGGCGCCGTCGCCTTCGTTTATTGTCCATTCCATGCCTGAAGCGTCCAGCGCTCGTTTCAGGCTGTCTTCTGCTCGCGCCCACTCCTCCTCGGTGCCGATGTAATGATCTTTGGGCCTTGTAGACAACGCCAAGCGGTAGCTAACACCAAGACGCAGCACGCTATATACCGTCTTGACAAAATCTAGAGTCTTCTTAATCTCCCCCTCGACCTGGCTTGGTCTACAAAAGATGTGGCCATCATCTTGGTGAAAGCGACGCACCCGGGTCAGTCCTGACAAGGCTCCCGATATCTCATTCCGGTGGAGGGGACTGAAGTCGGCGTATCTGACCGGTAAGTCTCTGTAACTATGCAGCTTGGATGCAAAGATGAGACAGTGTCCCGGGCAGTTCATGGGTTTCAGCCCATAGTCGTCATCTTCTTCCGCCGCAGCTCCGTCTTTGGCGTGATCCGTCCCGCAACATCCCGTGGTCCCCTCCAATTCCGAAGCCCTCTTGTTGCCCGTCACAGAATACATGTCTTCTGCATAATTCTCCAGATGCCCCGACTTTGCCCACAGCGACTTCTTATATATCGTCGGCGTGATGACCTCCTGGAACCCATATCGCACGTATTGCTTCCGCAGAAAATCTACTAGCCGGTTGAATATGCGAGCGCCGTTTGGCAAGAAAATGGGTGAGCCGGGGCTGTAGACGGACGTCATGAAGAGCTCTTGCTGGTTGCCCAGTTTCCGATGATCGGGCGGCTCGCGCTTCTCGGGCTGCTTGGAGTATTGGCGCTTGGAAAGGCATGCCGGGCATGTCCACTGCCTCCTGGAGCTGGAGAGGGCAGCGGCGGCAAGCCGTGATGTGCGCGAGCGGATCATCGCATTGGCGCAATTGGCGTGCCTGGATGGGCGAAATTGGAACTGAGGCTTCGAGACGAATGGATGCTGGTCGAGATTTCGAGCTTTGTCGTGGCGGGAGCTTTTTTGCTTTATGGGGCATAGTTTGGCAGGCTGGGCGCTAAAGAGGCCAAGGGTCTTTGCTGTAAGTGCGCCTGTAAATGTCTCTCGGCTGTGATTCACCGAGCATGGACTGCTTGGGTGTCATTCGAGATTCAGGCCGAAACATTGACTCTTGGTTAATTAATTAATAAAAGTGTTTGCAGATTTTACTGTTTGTTTTCAATTTGTTCCAATAATAAGAATCTGTTTATTTTCATGGGATCAAAAAATCAGCAAATAGGCAATATTGGGAGTTGCCAGCCTCGTCTTGATCCTTTTGCCTGGTGCTGTCTTTTGCTGCTACCCCTCCAACTCCAAGCAACTCCCGCGCCAAAGGCTACAAACTCAGCCCCACCATCACCAAGCATCTACATACAACCTCCTGCATCTTCAACCGGCAACACGCCTCGATGAGCCCAGCACAATTCATGACACTCCCATAGCTGCATCTGACATCTCGAGCCTCGCAGCCGTCGAACCGCCGCTTGACAGCCGTCTCGAACGGCGTTGGCAGCAACCATGAGTTTCGCAATCGAAGTGCCTGGAGACGCGGCTCCGTTGTCTCTGCAAGAGCTTTGCCGCACGCTGCACGCCGCAACCTCGTCCTCTGACCATGTCCAGCGACAGGCCGCCGGTCAGCAGCTGTCCACCTGGGAGTCACAGGCCGGCTACTACTCGTCGTTACAGGTATGACTATGGCTACGGCTGCTGTTTGTCCATGCTGCGTGCATCCTGCATCCTGCTAACATCTTTGTGCCACTTCCAGTCCGTGTTCCTCGACAAGTCGCTCCCGCTCGAAATACGATTCCTGGCCATTATACAGATCAAAAACGGCATTGACAAGAACTGGAGGTTGTATGCGAGCTCAAAGCAGGGCATCAGCCCCGAGGAGAAGAACCTGATACGGTCACGGCTGCTCCAGGGATCTGTCGAGGAGGAAGAGAGGCATCTTGCGCTGCACAATGCCTTGGTCATTGCCAAGGTGGTCCGGATCGATTATCCGGAAGAGTGGCCGCAGGCCCTTCCTGATATCATCAGCCTCCTGCGATCCACTCGAAACGCCAACCAACATCATCTCTACGGCACCTTGCTAGTGTTGCTACGGGTCATCAAGGAGATGGGAAGCGCACGGCTAAGGAAATCGCAAACGGCGCTACAATCTATCACGCCGGAGATTGTCTACATTTTGTCCGAGATATACTCTGAAAAATCGGCCTCGTGGATCAACTTTCTAAATACCGGACACGGAAACGGCGACGAAGCTAACCTGGCGATGATGAACAGTCTCTCCGCTCTCAAGACACTTCGCCGTCTTATCAGCGTGGGCTACCTGCGTCCTCATGCCGACAGTTCTGTAAGTGAGTTTTGGACGCTGTCTCAGAACCAGTTTGGCCTGTTCCTGGGGTTTGTGAACCACGAATCCGCTGTGCCACCGCCGTATCAAGACTTGGTAGGGAAGCATCTTCTTCAGTTTGCCAAGTTCCACATCGACCAAGCAGAGCACTTTGCTGCAAGCTTTGCTTTCCTCCCCAACTCAATATCCCTAGTCAATGCATACTGGGATCTCATTTCAAAGTTCGCGGAAATCTTCGTCTCGTCTGGCGGCATTCGTCAGGGCTCCGGCGACGCAGGAACCAAGGCAAAGACAGAAGGGCCACTAATGGAAAAACTTGCCCTGAAAGGCCTGCTTCTCCTCCGTGCCTGCGTGAGAATTGCATTTCAGCCAGTGCAGACATTTAAGTACCGGACGCCAGAGACAAAGGCTGAACAAGAAGATGCCAAGCATGTTGTCAGGACGGAGCTTTTCAAGGACGATCTGGTCATCCAAATCGTCAATACCATCATCTCACACCTGTTTGTCTTCCGTAGATCGGATCTCGAATCATGGGAGGAGGACCCGGAGGATTGGGAGCAACAAGAGCAACACGAGGGCAACGCATATGAATGGGAAGTCCGCCCATGCGCCGAAAAGCTCTTTTTAGATCTTCTCACCAACTTTAAGCCGCTTCTAGTGCCTCCTCTGCTATCGTATTTCGAGACGGCGCAATCCCCTCAGGCAGACATTGCTACAAAGGAAGCGGTATACACTGCCATGGGCCTCTCAGCGGCGCACGTGGTCGGTGCATTTGACTTTGATGCAGTATTGGCCTCGACCATTGTCAGCGACGCCCAGCAGCAAGGTGGCCTCTACAAAGTGCTTCGGCGACGCATTGCTATCTTGATCAGTCTGTGGGCGCCAGTGAAGCTAGGCGAAGAGAGCAGACCCATTGTGTATCAAATTTTCCAGCATTTCCTTAATTCAAACGATGAGACAAACGACATTGTAGTGAGAATCACGGCGGCACGGCAGCTCAGGTGGGTCGCCGACGAGATCGACTTCAGCGTCGACGCATTTCTGCCGTACACCTCGGATGTTCTCAAGAATCTTACGGAGCTCATTCAGAACGTGGAAAGTGACGAGACTAAGCTCGCCATCCTTGAGTCGATCCGAATCCTGGTGACGAGAATGGAGGAACAGGTGGGACAGTTTGGAGACCAGCTCATGGTTGCTCTGCCTTCGGTGTGGGAAGCCTCGGGGACAGAAGAATACATGATCAAACAGGCTGTGATTGCCATTTTCGCGGCGCTCGTAATGAGCATGGGTCCCGAATCTCAGCGTTACCAGGGCTCTATGCTTCCATTGCTGGCAGAAGCGGCAAGGCCAGGCTCAGACTTGCACTTGAACCTCATTGACGAATCTCTGGAGCTCTGGAATTCCATCCTCACGCAAAGCAATCCCCCACTTGCCCCAGAGCTTGTTAACCTAGCGGAATTGCTACTCCCACTACTAGAGTATCAATCTGAGATTGTGTCCCTCGCAATCTCGGCCATTGAGTCCTACATCCTGATTGCACCCCAGGCAATGCTAGAGGACAGACTTCGACGGCCGACACTCATGGCGTTGAGCACCACTCTAGACTCCAAGAGCCGAGAGCACGTTCGCGTGGGTACTGTGTGCATTGAACTCCTCATCCGGTCGGCTGCCGAACTAGGAGGGGCCGAGGGAGTCTCGGTCATCGTTAGAGACATGGTAGAGACCGGCTTCATGAACAAGATTATGGCCAATCTTCATGATGCCTGGGAGGCCAGCCAGACCACTGGGCCCAATAGAAGACAGAGCAAGCTCAACACGGTCACGCAGGGTGACTACTTTGCGATCCTTGCTCGCCTAATACTGGCCGAACCAAACTTGTTTGTGCAGATGCTGGGCACGGTTGGGAACGTCGAGGAGGTGTGGAGCTGGCTCTCCGCGGGGTGGTTCACATATCAAGCGCGGATGGATAACATAGATCGCCAGAAACTCTATCTCCTCGGCTTGACGCGTCTGCTGGAACTTGGTTCGCCCATGCAAGAGCTGGTCCTGGGCAAGCTACAAGACTTTTTGGATTTGTGGACAAACATTATTATAGATCTTCAAGACGGCAGCGAGGTCAACGGCAGTGACTGTTTGGTTTGGGGACCGGAAATCGAAGTGGAGGAGTATGATACCCCAAAGATGATTCTGGAGAAGCAGAGCCAGCACAAGGATCCGGTCCACTGTGTGCAGGCGCTGCATTTTGTAAAGGTGAGGCTGCACGACGTCGTTGCACGGATCGGAGGGGAGGCGGTTTTCCAGGAGAACTGGGCGATCAACGTGGACAAGGAGGTCATGGACGCTTTCCAGAAACTGATGAATGGGGGTACGCAGTAAGGAACTGGGACGCTTTTCGGAAGCCGATGGAAGAATGGGGGGCGCATTGAAGAAATTGAGTAGCTGGCGTGACTTGGGCATTGTAATGAGAATATGACTTGGATGACGAGCCTGCACGATTTGCGTGAGCGAGGCATAAAGAGATATTATTAGAATTGTCAGCTGCTATGAGGGGTTGTTGAAACAAAGACATGAAGCATACGTGATGCTGAATTAGGGGGTACATTTGGTCTGCTATCCTGCCCTTTTTACATGTATATTCATGAATTGTCCCATATTACAACCGACTGCTACCCTCCTGAGGAACCTTGATGACGACCTTGCCCCAAGTTCCTCTTCCTCCTAGCGCCAAAAGCGCATCCTTGACCCTATCCAGCCCAACAAACTCCTCATCCGTATACTCCGTGCCCCGAATCTTACCCTCCTTAACCAACCCCATAATCCCCTCCCAAACTTTTGGAATCGTCTCCCTCTCATGAATCGAATAAGCACCCCAATGAATGCCCACAAGCGAAATATTCTTAAGCAAGACTTTATTCATGGCGACCTTTTCGATAGCGCCGGCAGCGAAGCCGACGACGAGGATGCGGCCGTTCCAGGCGGTGCACTTTGTGGACTTGTCGACGAGGCCGACGGGGTCGTAGACGATGTCGACGCCCCGGGATTTCGGGGTCAGGGCTTTTACCTTGGCGGGCCAGTCCGGGTCGGCGTAGGAGATTGCGTGGTCGGCGCCGAAGGATTTTGCGATTTCGAGTTTGCGGGGGGTGGAGGCTGTGGCGATGACGGTTGCGCCGAATGCTTTGGCGACTTTGTTGTTTGTGTTAGCTTATTGATTGTGGAAGTGGTGGTAATGTGAGTTGCGTGGTGTGAGTTGACATGAGTTGAATAAGGGGTGAGTGAGAGCTTCATGATGCAACTCTCACCACCCACTCAAACTCATCCTCACTCGCCCACTCATATCACAACTCATAAACGGTAAAAAGAATCATAAAAAACTCACCCTGAACAGCCGCAAGCCCAACTCCTCCCGCCGCCGCATGCACCAGCACAACATCACCCGCCTTGATTCCCGCCCTCACCACCAGCGCGCCGTAGCTCGTCGGCGCCGTCACAAACAGGCCCGCGGCGTCCCGGAACGCACCGAGCCCTCGGGCCAC
>PNRQ01000309.1:0-35826 GCA_003439915.1 Trichoderma atrobrunneum | reverse complement strand
CCTTTGTGACGAGCTCGGTGACGGGGTGGGGGGAGCCCCGGAGGAGGGAGACGGCGGCGCCGATGGTGGGGTGGCCGGCGAAGGGGATCTCGTCGGTGGTGAGGAAGATGTCGATCTGGCGGGAGTGGTTTGTCTCCGGGTCGGCGACGTCGTGGATGAAGACTGTCTCGGAGAGGTTGAACTCGCGGGCGACGATTTGCTTTTGTTCCTGGGTGGGCTTGGGGACGTTGGCGGGGATGGTGACGACGGCGAGGGGGTTGCCGCGGAAGCGGGTGCGGGTGAAGACGTCGAGGGTGATGAAGGGGAGCTCCATTATTGCGGCGGTTGTGTTTGGTTTGGAGATGTGGTGATGATTTGGGGTAAGTTTGGTGGTGTTGCCTCTTATATATACATTTGCTTTCACATGATGGTACTATATATTACTCTATATATTACTCCGGCCGCGGCCTCTGTATTAGTCGATGCCCAAGGGCGGCCACTAGATGACTCAATGTTGCGGACTCCATCCCGAGTGGATGAACGGAGTACTGCGCGCCCTTCTGGTGATTTCGTCATGTCGTTTTGGACGATGCTTTGATAAGCTGTCGGACAGATTGAGTCTAGTTGCTGGCTATTGTCGGCCGAGCTGGTAGCGAGGTGCATCTTGTGAGTCTTGAGTGTTTTACCATCTAGACTTATTTTAGGAATTATATTCCGACAAGTAAGTTCTAGATGAGTATAGGATGGGTGGGTTATGATGTTATGTAGGGAGGTTATGCAGATGCTTGCATTGCGGACTCGGAGTTGATGGCATCAAACTGCAATTGAGAAGAGTCATCTCCAGATGAACCACTAAGATTCATACCAACAAGTTCTCCGAATTACTAGCATACTTATCATTGACTTTAATCCAGTTAATTGTTCATTCTATCGCGTTGCAGGGTAGCTTCAAACCCCTCTCCAACGACGGAGTAGCGTTGCACTACGCCGCTAACTGGTCAGTATTAAGGCGTCTGCTAAGGTACCAGAGCTACCCCGAGCTACTCCGAACTGGCATCTGCACACATCATGTAATCTCCGTCTCCACCCCTCTTCGACCTCTCCCACAGCTCAAATCCGCAATGACAGATTCCATCATCAGCCTCGACTCCCAACACAACCGCAATCGCAGCCACGACAAAGACAAAGACGACGACGACAGCAGCCACGACAAGCCCCGTGACGACTATCATGGCGGCTCCAGCCACCGTCTCACCAGCCACGGCCTGACCGCCCACAGCCGCATCTCGGCCCTCATCCACCACGCCAGAAGCTACCATCGTATCTATCTTGTGCTGCTTCCCACGCTCTACTTTCGCCTCTCCCCCATCATCTTCACGCACAATTCCGGGCCGCTCAGCGTCTACCTCGCCATCGTACTCGTCTACATACCGGCCAGGGTGATACTCGCGGCCTGGCAGCACTTTTCACCGTCCTACGCAGCCACGAGACGCAAGAGGAGGAGCAGCTTCCTGCTACCGTCCAATGGGTCATCTTCTTCGTCGCAGAGGGCCAGCAGGGCTGAGGCAGGACGAGGACTGCTCAAACCGCTGATTTGGCTGTGCGGCGCACTCTTCAGCTTGTGGGCTTACACGAAAGGCATCGCATCTCCTTTCCCAACCGCATCGTCCATTGTGGCCTCTTCGCCGACACTACAAGCACACCGGGCCCAAAATGCGAGCTACTTCATCGCCGCCTCCTTCTGGAACAACGACGAGATACTGGACTCGTGGACCTCGCAGACGCTCGAGCTCATCGACACGCTGGGCCGCTCCAACGTATACGTCTCCTTGACGGAGAATGACAGCGAAGATAACACTGCCAGCAAGCTGCTGCATTTTGGCCGCGAGCTCACCAAGCGCAAGGTGGCGCATAACGTCAACATCACGACCGACTTGCGTGGAGATCCGCCCGAAAACCCCTGGCACAGCATCAGGCACAGGATGGGGTACATGGCAAACCTCCGCAATGGCGCCCTTGAGCCTCTCGGCCAGCTCAACAGGCGGTTTGAAAACGTGATTATGCTAAACGACGTTGTGTATCATCACACTGACGTCCTGAAGCTGTTGGCGGCCGTGGGAGGAGATGATGTCAATGGTCCACATGCCGAGTCCCCCTTGTCGCACACAACGACCAAGCCAGGAAAGAGACGGATGGCGTGCAGTATTGACATGGACGGCGCAACGTTGTACGACACGTGGGTGCTCCGCGATCGCTGTGGAAGAACTACTAGCGGCTTCTGGCCCTTCTTCGCGTCAGAGGGAGACAGGAGGTCCGTACGCGAGGGGCGCGTGCTCGAGGTCGGCACCTGCTGGAACGGCATCGTGGTTCTCGATGGAGACATGCTGCTCGACCCGCCTCTGCGCAGCAAGAACGCAGACTGGGACGCGGACACGCTTCGCTTCCAGCAGCCCCCGGAGTGCATCATATCCGAGTGCACACTGCTGCCGTTGACCATTACCAACACCACGGGCGGCGCTCCAGTGGTCATGGATCCCTCCGTGATAGTGGGTTACACCGTCAAGTGGTGGAGGTACTACGCCGTCTGGCTACGTTTACCCATTGTACAGCTGTGGATGAAGGTGTTTGAAGAGGGATACTGGAAACTCTGGTGGACATTAGGGATGGGCAGCGGCCTAAGATGGAACGGCCTGGATGGTGGCAAGGAGAAGAACGAGTGCGTTGTCACAGGGTGGCCCGTCTGCGACAAAGACGAGTACGCCGTCAAGGGACGGATGAGATTTGGTAACTGAGACATGTGCAGACCGTTTGATTGTCACGATTAGGCTTGTGGGACCCGGTGAGACACTTATCGCGATGCATGTCTCGCTCAACATGCGAGGACAAGTCGTACCACACACGAGACAGAGGTCTTGCAGGTACAACTACAACCAGTGGCCAATGCACGCCGCCAACGTCCGTCTCCCTTGTTCCGAGCCATTGGCCCAATTGCAGCGGCAGCACAGCAACACATGACGCGGGAATTGGATAGCTCTGCAGGTCAACGGGCATCAATCTGCAGGTTGCGGCCACTGTAAGCAGCAAAGATGGTACTAATGGAAAGCCATTGACCGTACAAAAAGGTGCCCAAGCTCTGCCCAAGGTAGGCGGTGTAATAGATCAGGTGACCGACTACTGTACGGCCCTGCTTTTGTTTACTTTTTGCTTTGGACTAGCAAGCAGCTTGCATCAAACTCGGCCTTTACTTTGACTCTCAACGCTCTTGCAGGACGCGCTGCAGGACCTAGTGCTTCAATGCCTGCAGAATGTCATCAGCGGTAAGGCCTCATTTCGGCAAGCCTGGGATCCAGCGCGTCGAGCTCCATACAGTAATCGAACGTCCTCTCCACCTCTCACACGACTTACACCTGAAGACCGACTCGAACGCTCTTTTTTTTCGCCGCTGCGTCTTTGATCGCTTAGGGCGCTTTTGCAGCCCCACCACCAGGACCCTTGAGGGGGACCCCCATGCCTCATCGCAGGGAGCGTAGCAAAAATCGACAGCAGGGAATCGGTGTATGCACGTATGTGAGCAGTACAGATATGGAGTATTACTCCGTACTCCGTGATTGCTCTGGGGTTGTCTCAGCACATGCCAGACCCTGGAAAAATTGAGTGGTATTTAATCAATTTTTTTTCTTTCCCCTCAGTGTGCGCTCGCCCACACCCCCTTGCATGCACACACGCACAAAAAATATTAATTACAGCGACTTTGATCATCGTCAATTGCCTCTTTTGCAACGCCTCCAGCCTATGAGCGAATATACTCTCAGATCCTGTCGGTCATGACGTCCACTACTTCGAATACCGAATCTCCGTTTTATTCGCGTGCCTCTGGTTCTAGAAGCAGTCCGGCCACGATGCCAGTTTGAATTGTCTCCATCATTTTATGTGGTCCCCCGTACCCTGAAAAAAAAGTGCAACTTTTTTTTATTTTTTACCTCATCGGGCAGGGGTGTCCCCGTCGGTGTTAGTGGTGGCAGTGGCCAGGCAAAGGCAAAGTCAAAGGCGAAAAAAGAAAAAGAAAATCCAAAATATTCCCCACTATCTCTTTATAGTGCCTGAGTGCCGAGCTGCGGACCAACCACAGAGTGGCCATTGTTGCAGTCTCTGGCAGGCGCCTCCCCACCAGCTCTCGCCAAAACCCCACTGCAAGTACCTACAAACAGAAGTCGCTCTTGCCGCTTTCGTGCCAGGCGCCTCGGAGGCTTGGACGTCCCTCTGCGGTGGGTCGTGCTTGCCTCAAAGCCGTGGCTGCACTGCAACAGCGAGTGGTCTGTGCGGGCACTGACGTTTAGCGCGCTCCACTTCGGCAGCCGTGACGGGGGGCCCTGGCCAATAGGATCCGGGGGGAAAGAAAAAAAAGTTCAAGCTCTCGTGCTTGCTGCCTCTTTTTTTTCACCTGGCCCGCCAACGCCAAAAAAAAATCGCCTGAGCTTTTTGGTCCGGCTTCTTTTTGCTCGGTGCCATCCCCCCCCATCATTCCTTCCCATCCGCTCGTAGAACCGCAGACCGCCCCCTCCGAGACAATTCTGCCTCTCCCTCGGGATGTTTGGATACCTTCATACAATCTTCCTAAACACCATCCCAAAACAAACAAAGTATCGTCATCCCCGTGACTCTGTCGTCTGCTGCCTATCCTGTGCGAGCCAGCCTGTAGTCGATCCCTTCCATATCCCACTCTTCTCTTTCTCTCTTTCTTCTTTGCCACCGCCATTTACGTCTTGCATTATTACGTCCACCAATCCAATTACACAGTACCTTTACTTTTAATACCCCCAATAATACCAACGCAATTCAACATCGTCACCAATTATACACCATGCCTTACAACACGCGCCGCAAATCGCTTTCCCTGCCCAGTCTGGGTATTCACATCCCCGTCACGCATGCCTCGCGCGCTGCCTCATCGAAGAGTGCCTCCCGCGCCGCTTCGTCTTCAGCTTCAGCGACGCCGGCGTCCAGAAGTGCCTCGCGCTCGGAATCTCCAGAAGAACATCCCAACAAGCGCCACAAGAGATCCCATGCCGCAGAGACCATTGCTATTGAGAATACCCCGCCTCCGTCGCCCATTCGAGCCATCAGCGAGGAGATGACAGATGCCGACGCAACAACACACAAGATCGACATTGAGAGCATCAAGGACGACATTGTCGAGGCTGTTGTTGTCCAGCTGCAGGAAACTGGCAACCGCCCTCATCTGATCAAGGAGCTGGCGACTGTCCTTACCCAGTCGCTTACATCTGTACAACAGTACGTCTTCCTCCCTTTGTCGAATTCACTTCCGGCCATGCTGACGTTACCATCATAGATCTGCGAACCCGTGCGCCATTATCTCGTCCCGCCTCGCTTCCTACATGAAGCGGACTTGCTGGTCTGCCTCAGCTCCTTGCCCGCTGGGTAAGGAGCTTGAGACAGTACACCCACGACGCACTTATTATTTCCTCACCACTCAGCCTAGGCAGCCGCTCCCCGACTTCAACGCAAGTCTTCAGCAGGCTGCCTCTCTCACCCCTTCAGTCTCTCTTACCGAGGATTCTGGCTCAGAAGACATCGAAGCAAGACGACGGGAGCTGAGTCCCTCTCCCGAGGTGGACCTATCGGCCACCGAGTTCGATAACGCCGATGACGACGTTGCGATGCCCATGACCCCCATCGGATCGTTCTCTTCCCAGCGAAGCAGACTTGTCCTCGGACCCCGTAACAACTCCCCTCCTCTCGAGAAGGATGAGCGCGAGTTTACACAGACTGCAGACGGCCTGCAGAAGCGCAAGCTTAACGCCGAAGTCCCTCAGCCGGAAACTGTTGAGCGTCACAGTGTCGCCACGATGGATTATTATCGGGACGATGCGTGGTTCGCCGACAGCCGTCCCAGCGCGGCCACCATATTTCTAGCTAGCCCCTCCATCAAGCCGAGCATATCCGCTGGTCGGAAAGAAGATGATACCGAAGCTTGGTTAAGATTAAACAAACTGTTCGAATGGGGCAAGGGCGCCGAAAGCATCGAGATAGACGAACTCGATTGTTTGCTAGACGCTTGTTGATTTCTTTTTTTCTTTATTATTATTAATGTTATCATTGGGATGGCGCAAGGAGCAGGGAATACTCAAAAGGCAAAAGGAGCTGGCGTTGGATGGCTTTGTATTTGTAACATATGATGTGGACATGTGCGGAGAGACACTCCCCTGTAGATATACTAGATGATTCTGACTATATTTCGGGGATGATGAGATGACAACCAACCAAAAAAGGGGCCACGCCAGGAGCGCTTGTGAAAGAGACGGCTGAAAGAGGAAGAAGAAAAAAGGTGTACATACAAAAGAGCATACCACTCATTGATTAAAAGAAAGATCCGCTTTATTTTCCGACGCTCGATTGTCGCAAGAAATTATTGGTGTGTAAGTGATGTAGTATGGAATAGGCCTATATGGTGAGATGGCAGGCCTATTCGTTGCTCCCCCCTGGCGCATATCCATTATGCGTGCGATGCTGTAAATCATCAAAGCATCATGTCGTCTTGTCCTTGGTTGCCATTTTCAGTTCGACCCAAACGAGGGTTCCCATCTGTGTGATGTTTGGTCGCTCGATTTTAACCACCTCCAGGCCAGGCGTCGCACTCACTGCGTCCTCGACAATAGCTTCGATGTCCCTGTTCCACCAGCATCCGTACTTTGCAAAGTGTTTTCCTGCATTCTTGTCCAACAAGCCATTCACCAGTCCGTAATAGCCTTTCCCGTGCTCCAGCAGGATGATTCGGCCGGTGCCAGGTCGGACAACAGTAGCGAGGTTGGATAATACGGCGACGGGATCGGAGACGGAGCAGAGGCCGAAGGTCTGGATGATGGTGTCGTATTTGTCGGTATGAGCGGGAGCGGGGAGCGGGTGGTGCGCATCCGAGTTGACGAGGCGGACGTGGCCATCCAAAAAGGAGAGCTGGCCGCCTGTGTGATCGGCCATGGACGAGGCTTTAACGATGGGGGCAGAGGCGGCCATGGGCGGAACGGACTTGGCGAGTCTCTTTCGGGTCACATCGAGCATGTCAATGGAGATGTCTAGCCCTGTGAAGGATGTGATGCCCTGGGGTATCTTTGGTGGGGGGATGTTGCCGGTTCTAGCAGCTTCAACGGCAGTGCTTAGGGGTTCCCAGTTGTAGTACTCCAGGTTTCGGCCGGAGCCCATGGCGAGCTCGAGCACGGTGCCCTTTGCGTGGACGGCGAGCTTCTTGCGCAGCTTGGTGATGCCCATCCACCATTCTGGGAGGTTGAGCTCCTTGTCGAACTGCTCAGCATTATCGCCGCTCAGGGCGGGGGGGCGGCCGGTGGGCGTGGCATGTTCACAGGGGGCAGAGGAGGAGCAAGGGGAAGACTTGACTGTTGCGACTGTGGTGCCGAGAATATAGAAGCCTAGGAAGCCAGCGAGAATAGAGGCACCGGTTAGGGGGAGCCAGGCACGGCGCCAGATGTCGAGGAGAGTGTCTGCTTTGGGAGGTGGTGGAGGAGGAGGTGGTGGAGCTGAAGAAGAGATATTGGGTTTTTGTGTGCTGTTGTAAAGCTTTTTATGTCAGTCAATGTTCATTCAAGATAGATAAAAGACTAGTGAATAGAAGAGGGAGACAAACGGTTTATATGATTTCGTAACGCGGGACGCCGGAGGAGCAGTGGCAGGTTTGGCTGGAGGAGTTTTCACAGCTTGGCGCACGGAAGAGCTTGCAAGGCGGGATTGCAAGGGCGAAAAGCCCACCACGGCCGTGGCAAGGCGGCGTGTTGGGACATTCATCGAGGGAGCATCGTCGAAGGCGTGACTAGACTAGCAATAGGAAAAGAAGAGTTTTTCTGCCTTTTGCCCAAAGGTGGTGAGAATGATATCTATCATGTGGGTTGAGGGCATTGACCCGTTGCAGAAAAGACGCCCGGCGAAAGAAGCAATGCAAAGGCAAATGCAAATACAGTGTGCATGGGGGTCGCAAAGTGGGGCCAACTCTCGCTATCAAGGTGCCGAGATCGCCAAAAACTGTGCGAGATTCGCTACCCTGCAACCATCCTGGCTCGGCTCGGCACGTCACGTCATCATTCACGGCTCAGGGGGGGAATGACAAGCAGGCGATGCGGAGTGACTTCGTTTTCTGCTTGACAGCTTTGGTTCCTTGTAACGAGTTGCAGCAATGGCGGGCCATGGCGATCTACAGGAGATGCTGCGCATGCTGACGGCGCGAAAAGCATCCATGATGCAAGCAATGGGTTACATCAAGGCGTTACAAGCAAAGAATCTGAAAAGGCGAGACACCGGCCGCCGTGAACGCTGGTGATTAGATGGTGAACTAACATTGGGAGACAACAGCATCGAGCAGATTGCCGAGGCGCCTTCATCCACTATTGAAGAAGCCCTCGGTGACGTGAAGCTTGCCAAGAGCTTTCACACGGCGTGCAAGTCGCACGGCAAGAAGAGCAACAAGCGGGCAGCCGAGGAGCCCGCGGCAGCCGACAGGAAGAAGCCCAAGCTTGAAATGCACAAACGGGACTTGGACTACAACTCCATGACGCCTGAAGAGCTCGAAGGGTCGTTGGCGCTCCCTCTGTGCGAGGAGGAGGAGCTCATCAAAGAGACTGCGCTGGTTACTAACCGAGCGCCCCTGGTGCTTGCGTTTGCGGTGGAACTGCTGAGATTCACGATGCCGGAGCAACCTCCAAGTAGCCGTCTAAGTCTAGCTCAGGCAGTGGTGAGTGCAAACTCGAGATCCAAGGCTATAAGCATTGGCATCGAAAAGGCACCCGTGGGTGGAGAGACACCAATACCAACCGGCCAGCCCAAGGTTTCGGTTCTTGGGCGAGAAATTCCTGTTTTGAAGAGAGGTGGCTATACATGGACTGATGAGAAGCAACAATCTGTGTCGTCTGCAGATGCGGCAGGCCCGTCATCGTCAACAGTGACATCAACGGCGTCTGATAGCATATGGGCGACGAGCAGCAAGCTAACTTCAAAGGGATCCGTTTTCGTAGCGCATGCGGCTCCAATAACGTCGCCATCCATGCGTTCTGGCCTCATGAAGATTTTGTTCAACAAGTACCCTGATGTGGAGAAGACGGCAGATCACGTTGCGTGGGCGATACGGACAAGCTTTGGTGGGTCGTCCCTCGTACAGGAAGCCTCGTTTGATGATGGCGAGACGGGGTGCGGCAAGTTCATGCTCGAGCTCTTGCGCGAATCAAACATTATAAACACAACCGTTGTGCTCGTTCGATGGTACGGCGGAGTCATGCTGGGACCTGATCGTTGGCGACTGATGCGCGAGTGTCTCAACGATGCACTTTCAGCTCAGCGGCGGACATCGTCGTTTGCTGGAGAGGCACTCTGGGGCCTTGACGCAGAGGACAAGAAGCCAACCATATCTACAATCGGCATGGCCATTCACCGACCCGAGAATGCGAGGAATTACCTCTTACGAAGCTTTGCCTCGGCCGGCGCTGATAGCGGCGGGAGTAAGAAGACTGTTGCGGCGCTGAATGACGAGAAGCAAGAGAACTTGGGGAGACTGTTGGGCGCTCTTCGACTGCTCTTTGCGAGCTGGGCTGGTGTTTTGGGGCGAGCTGAGTTGGATCGAAGAGCGTGGAGCTGGTATGTGGCCGTTCGTCCCGACATAGATGCGGGTCCGTCTGGATGGGGGGAGAAGGGCGTGCTGAAGTTGTCCAAGATATTGGATTTGAGACGAAAGGAAGCTTTGGAAGCAAAATGATGAGCAACTTAAGGGTTTGGGTTAGCGGGCATGATGGTATTGATGACAGACTACTTGGTATTTAATCTGATTAATGTATTATATAAGTTATATACTATCAACCAAGTTTTGCTTGTTGCGATCTCGTGGAGATACTCCTGTGCTCAGATATTACGCAGTCGCTGTGGTGCTGGATAGCCAACCTGGGGTACTAGCTAGTATCTCCCCATACCTTATCTCATCTCGAACTGCTTGAGAGTGTTCTTGAGAGTGTTCTTGAGAGTGTTCTTGAGAGTGTTCTTGAGAGTGTTCTTGAGGGTCTTCTTGAGAGTGTTCTTGAGAGTCTTCTCCAGATCCTCCGACCAGTGCGCGAGATCCTTTCTCTTGTGTCGCTCAACCTTGGAGAGTAGATCAAGGATTTCATCTTCGGGATCAAGTCGCCTCTGCATTTGCAGAATACATTAGTAAGTGTATTGTTGGCGGATGGGTGATGTTTTACTCACCTGGTGATTGGCCGCTGGTAGAATCTCTTCAAAGCCATCCTCGCTCTCCATGTCATTCTCACACTCGTCTTCAGTCTCATTGATGGAATCTGCACGTAAACCTAGATCGATGTTCTCCTCATCCCTGAACATCTCACCGTTTGACGTATCTCGCGGCTGCGCCGGTTCAATTTGCGTATTTTGGATGGTCTGGTTTACATCCAGGAGGCTGTCTGTGATCTGGCATTCGTCTGGAAGCAGGCCATTGTTACGTTCGACTGAATGGCTGGCGTGTCTTGTATTATTGGTAGGATGGGCTTCGTATCTTTGTGGGCGAGTACTATTGCTTAGCTGTCTTTCTATGTTGCTTGACTGGGCTTCGAGGGAACGGATTGCTGATTATTCTAGGTTCTAGCAACTGTTACGATGAATGCGTAGGTAGATGAATAAACGTATGAAGTTATCATTGTAGAACTAGACTAACTAACGTTGTAGGATGTTGCTTGTTTAAGTATGTTCGCTAATAGGGTTTGTCTGTAAACTATATCTATGTCTGTTCTTTCCAACAGTAACAGCGTAGTACGTCTGTTGTTATTTACATAGATATACCAACGCCACAACGAATAAACTTCCGAACATCTTTCCACGTGTGTCATACCGTTCTTTCCAACATTATATGAGGTTTATAGCTCTTACAGATGCTTATGTAGCATCGAAATCGGATGTGAAGGGAAGCCGTTTATTTACGACTGAAGGCATTTACTTGAGTACCTAGCAAATATCCCAGTTCTTTCAAGTATCTACTCCTATATCTACTTTCTACTACAATATATATATTCCTCCAGTATTGATTACTATAGTTACATTATCTGCTACTATCAATGGATTGAATTTGTGTATGCCGATATTCAGGAGCGCCCTTCACTATCATGAAGCCCATGCATCCCACGATGATGTCACATGTAAATTGATGTAAGTAGAAGCACTCCTTCAGCATCTAGTCGACCTATCATGTTTCCCCCATACTATTAAATCAATAATACTGTTTTTCACTCACCTTTGAATGATTGCTGTCAAGATATTAAGCTACCATGAGTATTTATATAAGCATGCTAACGAATATCTTGTTAAATACCATCTTGGAGGCATCTTCCAAGCCACATCTTTCCCTTGTGCCTGTGGCGGGGCATCTACGCCAATCCCAACCCAGCTAGCCGCCCATCCCCTTTGTGAGCCCAAGTATCCGTAACAATGCAGTTGTTGTCAAATCAAAGTAAACACACAACAAACAAACCCGGAGCTCGTCAACATCCACCATCGAGCTGCCCCTGGCAGGTGCTTACTAACTAAACCAAAAAGGAATCATCACACACTTCACTCGAGGAACCAAAAGTCAAACTTCGCCGGCTCTTGTTTCATCTAAAGGCTCGAGTCTGACCGCGTTTGTGCTCCCCGCGCCAGCACCGCGAATTTGTTGACCCCTCGCCCCGGCGACCAAAAGACCGTGTTTTTTTCCCTTCCCACCAACGCCGCGTTTCTTGTGTGCACGGCAACGGAAGACGACGACGAAAAGGACAAGGACAAACAAAACCCAGCTTGTCGTCGGCTTGTCCTTTTTCTTCTCCCTACGCTGCTGAATCCAATCCACTCGTTACCTGATTCTGCAGCCCACCACCGCCATGGAGAATTATCAGAAGCTGGAGAAGGTCGGAGAGGGTACGTTGTTGCTGTGACTTGAGCACCCCCCAATGACATGCCACAATCATATGCATCAGTGTTGGTTTTCTGACATCATGTCTTCTGCCCCTTGTTCTTCTATTTTGCATGATATTAAGCCTATCCCATTCTCGTCATGCTAATTACATCGATACCCTCACAGGCACCTACGGTGTGGTCTACAAGGCGCGAGACCTTGCCAATGGCGGACGCATTGTTGCCCTGAAGAAGATCCGACTCGAGGCTGAAGACGAGGGCGTTCCAAGCACGGCCATCCGCGAAATTTCCCTCCTCAAGGAGATGCGAGACCCCCACATCCTTCGACTGCTCAACATTGTCCACTCCGACGGCCACAAGCTGTATCTGGTCTTCGAGTTCCTCGATCTAGATCTCAAGAGATATATGGAGGCTCTCCCTGTTAGCGATGGTGGCCGAGGCAAGGCTCTCCCCGAGGGCTCATCCCCTCGCCTGCAGCAACTTGGACTCGGCGATGCCGTCATCCGCAAGTTCATGATGCATCTGTGCAATGGCATCAGGTACTGCCACTCTCACCGTGTCCTGCACCGAGATCTCAAGCCCCAGAACCTGCTTATCGACCGGGATGGAAACTTGAAGCTTGCAGATTTCGGTCTGGCGCGTGCGTTTGGTGTGCCGCTGCGAACCTACACCCACGAGGTTGTTACTCTCTGGTATCGAGCTCCCGAGATTCTTCTGGGTGGAAGGCAGTACTCTACTGGAGTGGACATGTGGTCAATTGGATGCATCTTTGCTGAAATGTGTACTCGAAAGCCTTTGTTCCCAGGTGACTCGGAAATTGACGAAATCTTCCGTATTTTCCGGTAAGAAAGACGCCCCCTTTGGCAATGATTTGGCGGACTTGGTATTTGCGCATCTCGTTTTCATCTGACTAACTGGTATCTACCATGACCTAGTGCTCTCGGAACCCCTACCGAAGACCTATGGCCCGGCGTCACGTCCTACCCCGATTTCAAGGCGTCTTTCCCCAAGTGGCAGAGAGATTACTCGCAGGCGCTATGCCCGAACCTCGATGATAAGGGCTTGGATCTGCTTGAGATGATGCTTGTCTACGACCCTGCAGGACGGATTTCTGCTAAGCAAGCTTGCAACCACCCCTACTTTGAGGACTACGTGTCTACTCCTGGGCCAACGACGACGGCACCAGCAAACCCGACAGCAGCCCGCGGTGCCAGCTACTTCCACTAGATGGGCGGAGTGCCTCCGTACCTGTGATGCTTCTGTCTTGACGCAGCTGAGATGGTGACGTGGACGGCCGACACAGTCTTCCACTTCTGTTGGTTTTCAGGATACTTTCAGCATCATCAAAAGGCCACTATATTTTAAAGTGATCAGGGGGGATAAGAAAAGCAATATGTGATTGGCATTGTTATGACAACTCATCTCAAATAGGCAGAGTTTATCACTCAAAGAGTCGAGTCCTTTTTTGCCGCGTTATACATTTGCGAGCTCACCGACATCTGCTCGCCCTGCCTAGCATTCACAGTCAGATGCCGGAACGAGGACGGACAACGCAAAGGGAGTTGTAGACGGATGACGTGGTTAGTGTGCGCTTCTTGACATACTACTGGAGCTGTTGAGGCGAATAACGGCACCGCACGTGTCTACGGATCGGGAAAATACGAGCACGAAACTGGCTCCTTTTTAGCAAACTAATGTTTTTTAATGTTTTCATGTACAGCATATGCAAGGGACAATGCAGGGTTTTTTCTGGGAGGAACGGGTAACAATCAGCATGAGAATAATAGTAGATGATATGAATGATGGGAAATGAATTGAGAGAGAATTACTCGATAACAAGAACCTGGATGATTTGTGAAGTTTGTGTCGTTGATGATGTGGCCTTTGATGCCGGATTTGCCATGTGAAACACGAGTGTGTGATGCACTAGCCAATTGATGGACTCGAGACGATTCTGGGGGTTGGCTTTTAATGATGACAGAGTTGGCCTTGACAGGTGCCACATTTCACGACTTGATTGATTCTGATACAAGTGTGACGTGTCTTTTCGACTTGTTCCTAGACGTCGAGTATGTTTATCCTGTTTTTTTTGGAGCGGGTATGCTACGTTGATGTTGGTGGTTGTGCAAACCAGTGCTCCGAAATCGTCGCAGGATGATGACGAAATGCTTGAGATGGTTAACCACTCCAAATTAAGTACAAGGATGATTACTATGTCAGTTCACATACAGGAGCAATGTTTAAATGTTCACGGCTAATACTGTGATATAAACGGGTTTCACGTTATGAAATGGGAACAGAACGAGTGGTTTGGGGACATGGAACAAAGATACAGAATGCTTTTTACGTGAAGTTTGAGTGAACAGACTAGTAATGATGAATATTGTATTTAACATTCCTCTTTTTAGATAATTGCTTGATGTTATTGAATGAGGTTTGTTATACTTGGATGCCCGAATGTCGAGATTCTGATGTATGACGAGTTACACAAGCAAGTCAATTCAAAGTCACTACAATATCAGTACCTGGAATGCTCCAAGACACGTCAAATAATTAGCACAGTAGTGTCCAATTCAAGAGACTGTTTCTAATCTTTAACCAACATGGCCTGGTTACCGGTCCCATGTCCTTGCTCGAAGCCTCTGCTGACATAGACCAGCTTGCCCTGACAATATTTTGTCACTTCCGACACTAGACCTACATAACTCCATTCATGCACCTCCCCGGCTAGCAGAACATCCGAAAGCAAGGTAAGCCCGGCGTTTCAGAATCCCATCTCCGTGTAAGATGGATTTACATGTTCAACGTTGGGTCGCAGAAGGAAGTAAATGAGAAAATACGGTGCAGCGATTGGCCAGTTAGACGCAAAAACGCAGTAAGCGCCGACGCTAAGCAGAAACCCCTTGTATCTCCCCCGAAGGTGACATTCATGTTAAAATTGAAACTTACCAACACCGGCTGTGATAGCCGCCCGGTGGTGAAATTTCAAGGATCGATCCCGAGAGATGCAATGCAACGGCGGTTAATTTCGAGACGCGTTTGATGAAACACGGAAGAGGGAAGCGCCGTGGGTTTGTGGACCATGTAACTGCGCCGCCTTGGTACAGTGGGAAGGTACTTTTGGCCAATGAATTACTACCTTGGTGTAAGTGGGCTGGCCGCGGCTATTGGCCTTGTTGGCTGTGGATTTACTGAATGTTCCGGGCTATGGAAAGGATGGATTCCAATAATAATATGTCATGGAATAAGGTAGCTAAGATTAAAGGACGGCTTGTGTTGAGAGTTAGTAATTGCAGCCTTTCATCGGTTCTCTGTTGAAGATGGGGCTGTGTAGCTTGGAGATTGTATTGTACGGAAGCTTGGCGAACCACTGCCGAGGGACCAGAATGACATGTGCTTGAATCGCGACAAACTCCGAGTGTGTAGCAAGATAGAATTATAGAGCTTAAAAAAACTAAGGAGAAGAAAAAAAGACGCATCGCAGCCGAGTTAGAGTGCCTAACGTGGTCTAAAGAGCTGATGAGATGGGTGTTGATTGTGAGACATGCATAGGGGCTGAGAAGGCTATAAGCCGGCTTGTCCTATGAAACGTGGTATGTAGTATTCGGTGATGATGCGCTAGTCTATACGGATTTTACAAAGTAACACGAGCTATTACAGTGAATTCCTCCGGGTAAAAGGCGAGAGAAAGAGGCTACAGACATGTGAATGAGGTTGTGGTGGATGGACCGGGGATGCCCGAGTAAGAGGATGCAAGAATAGCGATAGCGATACTGCCTTGTGAAAGAAACGGTTGACCGAGGAGAAGACGAAAAGTGAGACATTGGGGCATTGATGGGCGACGAATAGGAAGCGCAAGCAAGCATGGACAAGAGAGAGAGAGAGAGAGAGAGGGCGTAGTTGGGAAGGACAAGAGAGATGGAGCAACTTGTGCTTGCATTGCATTAGGCTGCATGAGATGAAGATATTTCCGTGCCCAAACAACGGGATGATGATAAACTCGTGGCGATAGTACCCAATAGATGCCATGGATTCTTTTTTACCACTTTTACTACACGTATGAGTATATTTAATGAGTATTGTGCTGTTACCCCCCCTCTCTTGATGTGACTGTGGAGATGCACATGACCGAGCGCATTACAGATTTGGTTGGAGTAGAGGCTGCGAAATCCAATGCGTTTTACCCCAACATGCCCAGAGCCCTCTTATTAGCATGTGCCATGGCCATACATACCCAACTGTGGGTGTGTGGCTACATCATACTACATGCTACATGGCTCGCCTTGCTTTGCTTGTGATGTGTATCTCTAAAAAAGTCCTCATCCTGTGACCCGGGAGCCACATCGTCATCGAAGCAAGTCGACGACTCGTGCAAAGAGAGGGATTCGCATCACTTGATGCTGGAGTTTAGTTTGTGATGGGGGTTTCATTTCGATGGTAAGGTATGCGATGGGTTGCATTTTTGTCTCGTTTTGCAAGTTGATACCGTAGGATGGGAGGATTTGTATGAGTACTTTGGTGAGAAGAGTGAAGGTTAAATCTGCTTATTGGCAACTTGTGCATGCATATCCATGTCGGTAGTCGTGGGTTTGGCTTTGCATCTACGAGTATACAGTATTCCATCTTTGGATCTTACTTGTGCAGTGGCGTATCACTCACTCACGTATGGAGTACCTTGAGGAAAACAACCCACCAGCATTACGGCTGCCAACAAGGCTTACCTGATTCCATTTTCCCTGACTTGCCTGTCTTTGACTCAAGAACAAAAAAGCCCCAAGAAGGCGAATAAACTCGTCCGCAAAAGCTGGGCTGTGCACCCCGTCAAAAACTGCCTACCCTATCCTTATCCCAGACAAGCAAGTTTAGCAAGGTATTCGATTCCATAGCCAAGAAGGCGAAAATTGCGTGGTCCCCAGCAATGTCTCGGTTCTCCAGCCACACTCAACAACCTGAAATGAACCTGGTCAGCCACAGCTTGACATGGGGGAGGAACACGGGACACGGAAAGATGGCGCAAATCCCCCCTCGAGGTACGTACCTACCTAGTACCTCATGATGGGTACAGGTAGAGTAGCATCGCGTTGGGCTCAATCAAGAGGGAACGAAGGTGCGCCATCTTTGTTTCAGGCCGCACGAGCCAATCAAGGCATGTTTCGCTGAGGGAAGCAAAAAGTGAGATCTGGGCCGAGAGAGGGTTTGATTGATTGATTGTCTACGGGGGGGAGTACGGGAGTACAAGATCGCCATGTACCTCAAGTATGGGTACCGGCCAAGGTACCTTAATCAATGCCTGTTGTACAAGCATCACAGCAATAATGGATTGTCTCAATTTGTCCAAAGAAAGGAAATTGTTGCCCAACCCAGCATCTACTTTGCTTTTCTTTGCTTATTAGATGCATGAGGAAAAAAAACGGGATAAAAAAGACATCATAAGTCCCTCTTTTTTCTTCATCCCGAACACGATACCCGTACATAACAGTGGCGGTGAAAGAATAATGGAAGCAAAAGATGGAAACGTTCGCATCATGCACAGGCGTTGACAACTAAGCCTGCGTTATTATTACATGTACCTACCATCTAATCCATGCCCTGGGCTGCTGCCACTGCTATATCGGGCGGGCGTGCATTTCGGCAACAAGGTCCGTACTACGGAGCCCAGTCGATGTCGTGTCTCGTACATGACTTTTTGGCGTGTATTACCAACCAATTCATTCCCAAATTATACTCGTACGGTACCTCTACTGCTTTGTACAGGTTGGAAAAAGGAGTCGGAGATGGTGGCCACCCGCTCAGTCACATGTGTGGAGGCGACCACTCAAGGCCCGTCGTTTGCCCTGGGAAAGGGAGAGCCAATCAATGCATCAGTCGATTCCAAGTTGCCTCTCGTATAATCCGCCGTGTGTGTACGAGATATGACTGGGCTGGCAGCACCTCAGCTCTGCTTACCCGTAGCACTTTAGCAGATTGATAGCAATTAGGCTGTTGGCTGTACAGTAACCCCATCCAATTGATTGATACTACTCCGTACAGCATGGCATCAATCAATCGCAGCCAAACAATTGCATCTTCAGCGGTCAGGGATCATGGCCGCTCACGGGCCCGACGACGGCCCTCTTCCCTTGCCAAACCCCACGCCTTCTCTCGCCACGCTTTGATGTGTTGTCTTTCGCTGACCCGCTCGGATATGTACCAAGCAAATCCTCGTTACATGGGGTGAATATGGGGCATGAATGGCATGGGACATGGGATAACTCGCACGTACGTACCTACTGGCTCCATGCATGCGAACGAAAGAGAAGCAAGTGAAAAAAAAAAGGTACATATTTGTACGCCCAAAAAGGGCCAATTTCCTGCGTTTGCTCTGTGTATCCCCCCCTTCACCTACTTTTCAAAAGTGGGTATAAGATGAGATGTCCAAGTCTCCTGTAGCTGCATGTATGTACCTACTCATCATTACAGTACAGTAGACCTGGACGAACTCGTGGCATTGCATGAGGTGAGGGAGAAAGAAGAAGGAGGATAGAAGACCAAGTAGCCCACGATAAGGCTTCGGGCCGGTGGTGATTGGTGCACGCAATCGCTGATTTTTGCAGTTGAAGTTGCTTTGGGCCTCGAGTAGAATTGGCCGATGGCGGTTCAGGCACCACGAAGCAAAAAGACGAGCCACATGCCCCGGCCATGATTGGCGAGCTGTTGCTTTTCGTGCCCGTCAAGGCCGGTACTTGGGAGACAAGTACTCCCACTGCTACACAAAGTACAGTCACTTGGGGGTTTGTTAATTGCCTTGCCTTAGTCGAGGTTGGCGGACCTGCATTGATATTGCCTGGTTTATTTATCGAGCTATGCGCGGGCCCAATTGATGTGATTTGATTGATTTGATGCTGAACAGATGATCATGTTGAGAACAAGAATTGCGGAGAAGCTACGCCCATAGCAGTGAGGCTGCCCCCCAGCGGACAAAAAGTTTACTAAGATAGTGTCTTTCGGTAGTTTTGGTGTGCTTGCTCCTGAATCGCATGAAACGGGCATCAGCTCGGTAGGATCAAACGGTGGCGCTGGGCTAGGTACTAGGTAGAGACAAGCAGCATCTCGGGCAGACGTGATTGACGGGCTTTTAGCCGAGAGAGTCGACCGGTTGGAAGTTTGATAAGGGGAGAATTGATGGCCAGGAATCCAGTATCAATGGGACAGGATAAGAGACAGGGACAGCAACAGCTGAGCAGAAAAGCGAGTTCGGCTGACCACCTACCCTGAACTCAGCTGCTGGAGCGAAAGCAAAATCAAATGGATGTGAATATTGAGCCGGCAATGCAAGCTGAGTTGCAGCAGCAAAGTACCCTCGACCAGGGCGGACAGAAAAAGCAACGTGACAGACAAAGTACTTGTACTATCGCCCACAGGTACTACTGTAGACCTAGACCCGGTCCCCCGGCTGGGCTGCCCGTGTCTGCACGCGGATCGGATCTAAACAGGGAGCTGATCAACCCCCCTCCAAGCCTCCCCGGACTGATTGAATCGCTGGAACACGAAACGTTGAAGTGCTAACAGAGACTATTGCAGAGACTACGGAAAGATCGTTGCTGGAGCTGGACGCGCTAGACAAGTAAGGGAGGGAGATTTGATATACGCTATCAAGCAAGTGCATTACAGTAGCGAGTTTTTGCTTTTTGATTACGGCCAAGGTTCGATGGACACGTCCGTCCCTGAAGGGCGAGTATTTGATGCATCATATCGGGCATAATCATCTCGTTGCTGCTGGTCATTAAAGTGGCATGCCATGCAAAACAGAACGAAGAAGAAAAAAAGGTACGGGTGGCGGCGAGGGAAAAGCTAGACGCCACGGCGGACGGCTAGGGGTCGGACACGCCATTCTATGGACAAAGTTTGTGACCTGCGTCTTACTCGCGGGATAGTATCTACTACTACTACTGCATGTATATCCATCAATTCGATGGAGTAACCAACAGAGATGGAGAGGAAATAGTTGATAGTTTCAACGTGGAGGCGTTCCCCAGACAAAATCGAACGCTAGGTGAAAGATGGACGATAAGCGGAGAACAGGAACGCCTCGCTGGGCTGGAAGAGAGGGGAAGAGACATCACGGGGCAGAATTGACAGTGGGATGTTGTTCGATATTGAATTTTTGATATCTCAGTCTATCTGTCAGTCACATCAATCACATCATCATATGATGTTTTTACGCCTGCGAAAAAGAAAAGAGAGTTTTCGGGCCGCGGTGCCTCCATGCAATGTAAATTTGCTTTTTTTTTTCACGCTCTTTTCTTTTTTATACTTTTTGCCCCTGCATTGGAAGCGGCTTGCGGAACGAAAAAAAAAGTTGGAGGGTGGGATGGTGCTGTCTTACGCAGTGCGAGATGAGGAAAAAAAAAAGGAAAAACCCAAGAAAATGCCACAAAAATGTCTAGATTCTTTTCACTGGTGTGCCCGCGGCTGCGGCGTGGCTTTCCCGCAATCATATCCATTCCTCTTCTTCCCCTTGTACTCGTAATTTTACAATGGTGGCAGCAGCCTGTTTTTCACCCACCTGATGTCTCACATGTGCATTCTATTCGATTTTACTTTGATAACATTTCTGGGATTGGATTCCCCATATGACACTTCACAAAGTAACTTGCCTAATACTAACTGAGAGGGAACATTAAGCTGAAGGGGGCCTTGGCGGGCATCAATTGGTCGGCGCGGCGGCCAGCGCATCAACAGCCGACAGCAAATCATCTGGCCGAGGACAAGGGAAGGGCGAGATAAGGCTTAAAAAACAGCAAAGAGCAAGTCATGGTCAAACAGTAAGACACGCCAAACAGGGCATGGGCACGGATTCGGGCATTGATCTCTTTTCTTTTGCCAGCACAGTGAGTGATGCCCTGTCCTGCCGTCCAATGACTCTGCCCTTTTCACGGTGCTTGTGACTTTTCGCTTCGATCCATTTGCTTTGCTCCCCGCCAAAAGGCGCCGGGCCGCGGTTCGTTCCCCGTTTCGTCTGAAGCGACACTTGCTCGCAGATAGCATCGCATCGCATCGTATCGTATCGTACTGCATCGCCTCAGCGCCGTCGGCTGCCGCTGGCAACTCGGCCGGTGATTGGCTAGACGCCTTAGACAAGAGGTTTGTGCGAGACGCGGGACGCAATTGGTCCAAGGGAGGACGGGCAGTGTTTCGACGGCAAGGAAAAAAGGCGGAGAATAATAAAGAGGTTTCGAATTCGAGCTGGTTTCAAGATGGCAGCGCCGCGGGCCAATGAAGGACGGCAGAGGCCACCCGCGACGAGTTACGCGGTGCTGGCTGAGATGAGGCCAGGGGGGCATCGACAAGCTCTGGCGGCCAGTCAAAGAGCGGCGGCTGCTTGGATAGGCGCCGATGCTGGTCGTTTCGTTCGGATGCTTGCCGGGACTGTTTTACAGTTACGGAGAATGGAGAATGAAGAGGCTGGGCGAGAGATGGCCAAGAGAGATTGAGATTGATTCATAGTATTGTAGTTTCATAGTGAGAGTAGCAGTATTGTAGTTCAGCGGCAACAGGCGTGCTTCTATTTTTGATATGGAGTTTGTTTCATAGATGGAAATGTCCCGTCATGGCGGTTTGGATGATTTATTAATAAATGCATCGCATCGCGACTTCTCGATCTCGTTCTTTCCTCATCCTCATCCTCATTCTAATTTAATCTCCTTTCTTTTTATTTTCATTTTCCTTTCTGTTGCATTTTCTTTGTCTTTGCATCCCACCATCTTTTTCTTGCCACCAGCCCTCCCTTCTTTTCATCTTTTCGTGCCTTACCAAACGACTGGAACGCTGCAGCGCAGTGATTACGACCTTCATTGACGGCACCAAGGGATACAGATACCAACTGCCAATCAATCCTTTCATACAACGTCACAGCATACCACTGCGTGGTAGAAACCTGATAATTCGCTCCTTCAGATCGACCGCTGGCCGGAACCCCTTCTGAACTGTCATTCGACGCCTCGGACCCTGCATCTGGCCTGGCTGCATAATCTACTTCCGGTAGCGCTTCTTGGAGCCTGAGCTTGTTGCATTTCCCGACTCCCTCATTCACAAGGACTATTCGCTATTGGATTCCAATCCCAATCCGATCCTACAAAGGGGGCAAATCAGACCAACCACTATTGAGAGATATAGTGAAAGGAAAAAATAAAAGGCTGCATCATATATATCTGCCTTGTCTGCCCTACAGAGCATTTTGATACTTGGCATCGCATCACTCGATCGCGTCTCCAGCATTTTACCGACCAGGTTTTTGACTTGCAGCCTCGCTCTCACCGCGTTCGCTTCCTTGTAAAAAACTAAAGGGAATCACCGAACACCCGAGAGAGACCCATTAGGCAAAATTCAGGATCAAAGAAAACAGAAACAAGAAAAACCTCGTCTTTTTTTCCTCTTCCCAACCCTTGACGCCACGTCTGAATCGGGGCTACCTGCTTTTTTACAAGTACTGTCAAAGTTGCAAGCCGGCTAGACACGTCGCCAAAAAATCCAACCGCCTTCGTTTCAGGCCCAACAAATCAATTCGCCCCTCTTTCCGCTGGATCGGACGGCCGCCACGTTGGCATATCGTGGAGGGACCACGAGTTTTTTCTCATCCACATCGGACCATCGAACGCCAATAAGTGGTAGCACGACGTATACTGTATACCTACGTGCCTTTCGGAACCCACGAACCGGACGGGTCGGGAAACAAAGCAAACATTTCTCGCTCTTCTGTTTAATGAGTCTTTTCATTTTGCCTTAAACATATTTTTTTTGCCAACCCTCTTTACGCACAGCTTTGTCTTTGTCTTGTCTTGGCCATCCCTTAGACACGGCATCGTTTGCATCAAATTGGCGACTCTGAAGATTCCATCTTATAATATTACAGATTGATTGGTTTGACTCACCAAGTCAGCCCTCTATCTGTCCATTTCTCTCTCTCTCACCACATCTTCAGCAATCAATCAGCCTATCTTTTACTTGCGTATTCCTTCGGAATCTTTCCATATTCCATATCCATCACAACACAACGCCAACACAGCCATCACCAGCCAATCCTTCGCCACCGAAGCTGCCGCTCCCCCGAACCGAAACGGACGGCCTTTGTCGAACTGACTGACTGACACCTTCAACTCTAAACGAGCCCTGCTGAGAATCCCTGTCGGCCTGGCCGTCCGCCCCGCCCAGCGTCTGCCAGCAAGCCTCCGAGCGCCGGTACCTTGTCTTTGCTCTGCTCTTCTCTGCTCTGCGTGTACTATCCGAGTACTCCCGTACAGGTACCGTACTGTACCGCCACCCTCACCGCGCGTAAACGTACTCGTACTTGTACCCGCTCCCGGTACGTACTAGCACCTTAGCACCCCCAGCCACCCACAGCTGCGACGCTCCGGTACCTGTGGTGCTTGTACAGGCTGTCTTGTCTCTGACCGCCCCAAGGCCCGCCACGTCGACGGACAGTACATTAGCATCGGTCGCCGTGCCACGCCGCCGTTGGCTGTCTGCCGGTACCTCCCCCCAGGTACCCCTCCTTGCGGCCTGGTACCCTCCCATACCATCCCAAGACCTCCATCGCCCACCCCTGCAGCCCGCAGGCATCCCCGCCGGCACACCAACAAGGCCCAACCCTCCCTGTGGCGCATCGCTAGCGCCTGGACCGCCAGCTGGTGCTTGTACCGCTGTACTTTGCTTGCACGTATACAGCCTCGTGTACACCCCAAACGTCAGAAGCAGAGGTCACTGGCTCGACTAAAAAAGGGCCACATGCACACGTCCTTTCGTGTCTGACTGACTGCGATACCTCGTTTTAATACATTTGCTATCCCTCATCCTCATCCTCATCCTCATCCTCGTCCTCGTTCCTCTTTTCTTCTTCTTCCTCTTTCCTCTCCATCGTCTCCTTGCAACCCTCCAGATCCCGTCCTCCTTTTGTCTTTTGGGCTCCATCCTCGGCTCAAGTCTCTTCTCCCTCCAACTTGCTCTATCATCTCTCTCCCGACTCTCTCAGTCACCCCCTTCTTCTGTGGTTGCCGCCTTTGATCTTTTATATATCATCACTCGTCTCTGCTTTTTGGTCTTTTCCATCCATCAAACAGCAGTATCCTTCTTAATTACAACGACTCACCGCCGAATCCCGACAGCCCACTCTTGCATTGGGCCATCACTTACACACACACACCATCATGGCGTCAAGATCATTCCTCTCCATGGACGACCTCAACAAGGCTGCCCTGGAGCAGTTCGTCTACCAGCCCGTCAGCCGGGATATGATCTCGTACCTGGCCAATGCTGCTCACAACGTCATTGCCTGCGACTCGACCCTGATGCCGCCGCCGCCCAGGGAATCATCATCAAAGGGCCAGGACCGGCCTCTCACTCCTCCACGCACCCCCGAGCCCCGAGCCGTCTGCAGCACCGACGATGCGCTGCCCACGCTGGACGAGTTCATCACCCAGCTGGTCGTCTCCTCCAATGTCCAGGTGCCCACCCTCATGTCGACTCTGGTCTACCTCAACCGCCTCAAGTCCAAGCTGCAGCCCATGGCCCGCGGCCTGCGATGCACCACCCACCGCATCTTCCTGGCGGCCCTGATCCTGTCGGCCAAGTACCTCAACGACAGCTCGCCCAAGAACAAGCACTGGGCCAACTACACCCACATGAACACCGACTACTACAGCTTTGGCTTCACCCGCACCGAGGTCAACCTGATGGAGAAGCAGCTGCTCTTCCTGCTCGAGTGGGAGCTGAGAATCACCGAGCAAGACCTGTACCGCGAGCTGGACTCCTTCCTCGAGCCCCTGCGCATCAAAATCGCCGAGAGACACGCCCGCAAGATGCGTCACCGCGAGGAGAAGAAGCGACAGCAGGAATTGTATGCCGCCGCGGCCCGCTACCCCAGCCCGGTCTCGTCCCGGAGCTCCCGATCTCGCCACGCCAGCCCCGACCACTACCGCGCCAACAGCAACGGCTCAGTCACCCCTCCGGGCCTGGTGTACAGCTCTGCCAGCTCGTATGCCTCGTCCATTGCCTCGAGCAGACAGCAGTCCCCGTCGCCGTACCTGTATGGCACTAGCCAGGGTAGCCTGTACGACTCGCCCGTCCAGATCGTCTTGGACAGGGAGGAGCCCAAGATGCAGGCCAGCGCGCGGATGCTCTCCTACGACATCAGCTCGGTGGACTCTTACGAGCCTCTCAACGAGGTCACGACCAAGAAGCGACACAGGCGCGCATTGTGGGAGCGCCTCATCGGCACCGCCGCCGTCGCCGTCCGATAAATCTCCCATTTTCGCATCGATTTGCACAGTCAAATCCTGGGCGTTTTTTCTATTTTTCTATTTCCTTTGTTCCATCAACACTAAATCACTTTTGTGTTACAAAAAGCATGGCGTCGCGGATTGTCTTTTGTTTGCTTTATTGCCCACACCCCATCAACCATACATTTACTACTACACAAGACTTGTCACTCTCAGATAGAGCTGCATGGCCAGCGCATCGACAGCGGGACATGTTTCTTGACAATCGCCTAATCACCACCACTTTTTTCACATTTCAATCACCATCAATTTGTTATACAAAGATATCATGTGCATACGCCAAGCGAAATCTTAGGCCATGGGAAACGGGTCCGTGTTTTTTGTCATGTTTCTATTTGCGGGTTCTGGTTTGGTCTGCCAACGAGGCGAAGTCGAGAAGGGCAGAGGGGGGAAACTAGGGGCCTGCTTACAATGGGTTGGGATAAACCCTGCTTTTGGCTAAGGGAATTTGGGGGGTCAAGGGAATTCCTTGGAGTTTTTTCATGGTGGGATTTGCTTTTTTACTGCCCGATATTTCTTCGGAGGAGAGAGACTCTTTTGGATAACTTTTTTTATTATTTGCCTAATTTCTTTTGTGATTTTTCTTTAAGAGGATCTCAAGAATTACTGCAATCTACAATTAGATAATCACCTCTTTAGATTTTTAGAGGATGTCTTCATCAATATCAGAAAGCACCAAAGCAGCTTATTTTATTGATCACTGCCCGTCTGTCCGTCAGCACTTGTGTTTTTATCCCGCCTTTGTCTTGCGCCCGTGGGCTTCGGCATTTGGAGATGGCTGTGAGTGCAGCAGCCAGATCGGTGTTATGAAGGTTGTCTGTCAGTAAACGGAGTAATTACAGGTGTGGATGGTCCATGCGTGCTTTGCGGCCGATGATGTGTTGAGCACGGCCGATCTTGTCAGCCTTTGCATTTTTATTATTTTTATTATTTTACATGGTTTGATCTTTCTTTTGATTGATGGTTTGTGTGCAGGGAGTACAAAGATGACGCATTCACGGGGAAACATTGAAGAACAAGTCGGAGAGAATGATGGGGAGGCGAAAATGCGTACGTAGGTCGGAGTGTGGCTTTGTTCTTTTTTGTGATGGCGATGCCCAGAAACGCCGTGTTCGTATGCGTGTTTGCGGGAGTCGTGGTGAGTTAGGTATCTAATGTAATACACACTACCTTTTTGGGTATCGTGTACGAGGTACAGTGAAGTGAAGAGTGGCCTTGAATTTACATTGCATGATGATGTTGTTTGTGGCACGGAGAATTACGGGTTCGGAAGTAAAGATGTATACATGCAACTAGAAGATAGCCTTTTGCTTTGTTTGGGATTTGGGGTGTTATTCGGGTTCGGCTTTCATTCGTCTTCTTGCTGCGGTGAGGCACATTGTTTTTTTTAGCTTGTTATTGCCGAAGAGCGAGAGCGACGGGATTTCGGGAAGACGATTCCTTCGTTTTCGTTAGCAAGCTATGTACGGCATGTTGGTTTTTTTCTTTTTGAAGGAATCGGGACATATGACGGCGTGTGACATTTTCTTCCCAAGTTGTTTGTTTGATTGCCTGTTTGCAGAAGTTGTAACACCACCCCTCTACGGAGACATGCTTCATCTCTCAATTTCCTGTTGTGGTGCTACTGCATGATGCCCGATTTCCTTTGTCAAAGTTGAAAGTTGCACGAGCCTTGGAGTAAGATTTGATGTAATTCCCGGAGGAATTTGCTTTTCCTTTGTTTATTTGCGTCATGTGGATAGGAATATTGAATATCAGATTGGGGGATATTGAAATTACATGTGGGCTGCAAGAACAAACAAAGCAAATACACACCACTGTAACCAACAACCGCTGCTGTTGGGTAATGGACGGAGCATCAAACAATAATAGAATCGAATTCCAAATTCTGCCCCATGTATGCTGAGCAATGGCCATGGCCCTGGCTTGGGTCGCCTTGTTTTCACCTCCGATCTCACATGAGCTGACAAGCCCTACTAACACTATGGCAGAACAGCACCAACTAACTACTAACACAAACAACCAGACTGCTGACTTTACTAACAAAATCCTGCTGCGCCTCCCCCAGCCCAACTTATACACCCGTTTCCGGCTTTCTTTTCTTTGTTGGGGGGCACGGACACGCGATGAAATTCCCATTGCCGCCCAAGAAATTGGCCCCGTCATCCAGGCCAAGTGCATTTAAACTTATCTTAACGCTGGGATTTTACAGCCCCCAGAAGGAATAAAGGAATTTAGATCGTAGATGTGAAAGAAAGTAGCGGTACTTGCAGTCAAAGTACCTGCAAACTTGGAGCAGAAAAGGATCCATGGATCGCTTTGAGCCCTGAGCCTCGATTTTTCGGGTCTGTCTAAGCCGCACGCGGCGACGGTTTCGGGCCCGAGTTGAGCGTCCCGGCCGCCGAGGCGACAGAATCGCTGGGCCTTGTAGATCCCCCGACTATGTTTATATTTATTTATATCCATTTGTTAATAGGAATAGGGAAGTTGAATAGATTACGTCAAGCTGTTTAATGGCTGTGAGTGCACGCGGTAGGATTTAGACTTGAGCCAACATGAAACAATAGGCTACCATTATAGGATTACAACTAGACTATAACTAAACATAACATATTCGTATGAATGCTCAACTACCAACACATGGTCCATCCAAAAGAGAGATCCCAACCCATGCCCTATGCCCTCCAAAAATAACCTTGAATGCCCAGACAAAGACGACAATAGCCCTGAATGCTTAACCCCCCAACACCATAGAATCACACAACCTGCTTATTGCGGAATCCAAGCCAAGGAATCTTCGTCCGCAGGCTCAGACTGCTCAACACCACACTGATGCTCGAAAGAGCCATGGCCAGCGAGGCCCACACGGGGTCCAGCTTGACGTGCGAGCCGCTCGACGTCTTGATGGCGTACAGGCACCCGGCTGCAATAGGAATCGCACACACATTGTACACAGCCGCCCACCCAAAGTTGATCTTGATGCGGCGGAAGACGACACGGCTGAGATCCAGGAGCGTCAGCACCGAGTGCAGGTTCGACGTGGCAAGCACAAAGTCGGCGCTCGAAATAGCCACGTCGCTGCCGGAGCCAATGGCGATGCCCACGTCCGCCGTCGTAAGCGCCGGCGAGTCGTTGATGCCGTCTCCCACCATGGCCACCATCGGACGCTGACCGTTGCTGCCCATCGAGCCTTGGAGATAACTGATCTTGGCCGCCTTTTCAGAGGGCAACACCTCAGCGAGCACGTTGGTCGTGGGAATGCCCACCCTCTGAGCCACGGCCTGCGCCGTGGTCACATTGTCTCCTGAGAGCATCCATACCTCCACTCCACGCTTCTGTAGTGCCTCAAGGACCGGCAGCGTCTCTTCGCGGATGGGGTCCGAGATGGAGAGCACAGCAGTGACTGCCCACTTGCCGCCATCATGAAGCCGCGTTGCGATGAGCGCAACAGATTTGGCTTCCTGCTTCCACGTCTCCAGCAAGCCCCTGACGTTGGAAGATATTCGGGCAGACAAGTCTTTCATCAGGCTCTCATTGCCCACGGCAATGTCAAAAGCCTGATTCTTGCAGCTGGCCTTGATGCCCTTGCCCGGCACCTCTTCAATCTGCTCTAGCTCAACCGGCTTGGCATCCGTCTTGCAGAATCCAACAATGGCCTTTGCAATGGGGTGGCTGCTGTTTTCTTCCGTAGCTTTCATGGCAGAGAGAAGAGTCCCTTCGCTGAGTCCATCGACGGCTCCATCAGGGAAGAGAGCAGAATCAGTGATTTGAGGTTCTCCCCCGACCGTGAGCGTCCCCGTCTTGTCAAAGACGACGCAGCCCACTTTGCTGGCTTTCTCAAATGCCTCGCCGCCGCCCTTGACCAAGATTCCGTACTTGGCTGCGAGACCTCCGCCGACGAAAATCGCCGTTGGAGCAGCCAAACCCAATCCACACGGGCAAGCCACAACAAACACGGCAATGGCAAACTGGAAGGCAAACGCGGTTGAACCACCTGATGAATCCAGCTCGTCGCTTGACACATTATGGGTAAACGAGAGCGCCATCCAGACAGCCCATGTGATGATGGCTATCAGAGTCACCACCGGGACAAAGTACGAGGTCAAAAGGTCGGCTACTTGTTCCATTGGTGCCCGCTTGGCTTGACCTTCTCTGACGACTTCGACAATTTGATCAAGCATAGACTTGCCAGAAGTTCCCGTGACCTTGACCACCACCGCAGCTCCCTTGTTGACTGTTCCCGCAAACACCTCGTCACCTTCGCCCTTCTTGATGGGCCTTGATTCGCCTGTCAGACTTGATTCATCAAAAATCGTCTCGCCAGATAGAATCACGCCGTCAACTGGCGGTGATGAGCCGTGAGGCACTCGAATAACGTCTCCGTGCTCTAGCTGATCCATGTCTATCGTAGTAGTAATTTGGCCTTGCAGCTTATCTTGCTCTACAAGTAGAGCAGTAGTCGGCCTCAGCTTTGCCAGGGCTTCCACGGCATTTCCGGCCTTGGACTTGCTGTACGCCTCAATCAGCCGACCGGCAAGAAGAAAGAGGGTCAAAAAGACCACAGAGTCGAAATAAAACCGGTCCTCTGGGATATCAGCATCGCCATCAGCTCCTGCGGCAATCATCTGGCCGATGGAAGACCAATACGCAATGCTTGTTCCGAGAGACATGAGCATGTTCATGCTGCCAAATTTGTAGAATCGCTGCAAGAAAGGCGTACGGCTGCTACTACGCCACAGAGTCCTCAGCTCCTTTATGGCTCTCACATGAAAGACGTCGGCTGCAAAAAAGTATACTGGAGTGGCGAGGAGACAGAGTATGATCTCAACACGGCTAAGACCAGATACCCACGGCTTCATCAGGAAATGCTTGGTAGAGTTGGATTCTGGCACAAGACTCATATACACTATACCCAGAACGAATGTGGGAATGGCCAGAACAAGGGTCAACATCTCTCTGTAGAACAGCTGTCGAGTGTGCTTTGCCCTAATAGCCCTCGACCGCTCTTCGAGCGTCGGCGGGTGGTATATTTTGGCTCGGAGAGATGGATCTGTGGCCTCGATGCTCTTCAAGATGTGGCGGACGGTGAATTTAGGAGAATTTGGAATGTACCGGATCTTCAGGATGGGGTGTTCCGCGGACGGAAGTGCTAGGATCTGTACACCATGGGTGCCAAAGCTCTTGAGGGTCTGGCTGATTCTCTGAGGGCAGCGCGGGCAAAATATGCCATCGATTCTGATTTCCACATGTCTTTCGTCTGACAAGGGCTTCTTCTCATTGAGATTAACCACCTGATCAATTGCAGCATCGTAGCCGATGTCCTCAATTGCTTCGACAAGCTCCTTTTCTTTATCCACACCGACAAAATCGATCGTGGCGCTGTTTCCAACCAGGTTGACGGCAACCTTTGACACCCAGGAGAGCTTCTGTAGCTCGTCTGTTATGGCGGTAACACAAGCCGCGCAAGTCATGCCGCCAACAGACACTGTCGCTCGCCATAAGGGGGGCGGGCTCTCATCTCCAGTGACAACAGCATCAAGCGGGACTGTATCGATGGTCGGATCCTTGCGCAGGCTCGAAGACGAAAAAGACGACTTTAGCTTCTGGTCGGCATCTTCTTCATCGTGTGGCCTGTGTGCTTTACACGCCTCACAGTTCTCCAGATGCGCAGTCTTAGTGGCCTCTACTGCCGGCGCCGGCTGCTTCTGCGCCCATAGACTGGACCAGCTGTCGAAGAAGCCGCTGCTTTCAGGCATGTCATCGCTTTGGGGGTTGTTGTTTAGCTCTTCGGCACCGGAGGCAGTGGTATCGACTCCACAAATCTCGAAGCCGACATTTTCAAGCGTCTTGCCGATAGCACGGACAAAGTCGGGCGAATGGTCATCGTGCTCAACTGTCACGATGGATGTCACCAGATTTGGTGATACCCAAACAATCTTGTCACCAAACGTCTCTTGCAGAAGCGACTTGATGAGGGTCACACATGATGGGCAGTGGAGGTTCCCCAGCAGAAAGGCTGTCGTAGCTGTATTAGACAAAGCCATCATGTACGACCTGCCGTGTCGTTGTCCGTTGCACCAATCGGCGATTAAGTAGGTATGGGCACCCTAAAAGGATGCGTTGGCGGGGGGTTTACGGCAGTAGTGATGAAAGCGTCTGGCGGAATATATGATAAAGGTGTTCTAGGTGGTGTTGCACAAAGTAGTCGTGAAGCACTTCAACCAGATATTTTTTTGTTCGTAAAAAGCTGAAATTAACCGAGTATAATAGGGATGAAATCAGTTGCAGTGAAGAAGAAGAAAAGGATGCTCTTCTTGGTTGCTGCTGTCGGTGTCGTTTATATAAGGAAACCTTGAAACTCTCCTGGCTGACTTTTGACGCTAAAATCCGCACAAATATCGCAGTCTGCAGGGATCCCTATTGGGAGGTGTCCGTCATCAACCAACAACGCCCTTTGTATCTCGCAAAAGCCACGCAGTCCCCGTAAGCATAATAATGAGGTGGTGAGCTCTCGTTTGTCAGTCTTGCTGTCGACGTATTCACTGTACCACAGCTTTTATTGTGCTAGAAGCTGCTGGAAAGACAGGACGCGTTGCAAGGGACAGCTGTTGGCTTTCTACGCGTTGCACGTGACCGAGCTGAGAGGAACTTTGAAGTCAGTTTGATCAAGTTAGCTTGGATGCTCTGTAGAAGACAGCACGACGACGCATCTGTGGCGTAATCAAGGCACATTTCCCTCACGCCATCAACGTTGTATGGCTTGGCTTCCAGCTGATGCCTGGCATTGTGGCATCGCGACATTTGTGCTGAATTGCTGACAAACAATGAAGCGACATTCCGACGTCATCCTGAGTCTGGAGTATGGTCACGTGATGATTCATACAAGGCACTTGACGCTGAATGAGTCGCCTCTTTTATCCTATGTACATCATGTCTAGGGTACTAAAGACAATACCAATAGGAGACAAAGTCGAAAATATTCAAGCTAGGTAGTAATACCCAAGTAATTTAGTTGTTTGCCTTGTTGTGCGTGTATCAGATCTTACAAGATCAAGGCGAGTGAGACAGCATATGGCGGGATGACTTAGTAGCAGGCAGTGCGCCATCTGATCGTACTGCTATTGTGTACTCGTATGAAAGGCACTTTCGTTTTGATTCAGAATAAAGCCATCAACAATCTATTATAGGTAAGCAGCCTCAATAAATATTGAGACTAGACTTTGACACCATATATCAATATCTCTTCCATTGCAGCATAACCGGGTCGTCGCAACCGCATCATCTCATTCTTAATCCCTTATACGGAGTACCAAGTACTAAACTCAATATACGGCACTGTGTTCCCCCTTCACAGCCTTAGTAACATTCTGGATTTTCTTGTGGGATTGCCGCTATTGGCCCTACTGTCTGAATTAGGATAGTCTTTCTTTTTTACACGGATGGCTGCATGTGTATCTTTTCAACGTACATTTCTCTACTCATCCAACCAAATATTGTACAGCTATTAGATAAAACGATACTATCGACGTTCATCCCCGCATTAGTGAAATCTCAACAACCACCAGAAATAACCGCCCAAATTTACTCATCATACATGTAGTCATCAATATCTCGAGAAAGCGCTGTCGGAAGTCGGTCCTCCCCCCCAAAGCCTGGCCGACAGTCCGGGCCAATCACGCCGCTGCAGACAAAATAAAGTGGGTTCTCCCGTCCCTTCGGGGAGGGTTCGGCGAGTGGCATCATCGGCGCTAAGCCCAAGGCGGCCTAAGAGAATTGCGTGATTCGGTCCCGGTATCAACAATTTGCATCTCGAAGCCAGTCCAGGCGGTAAAATTCGCTGCTTTGCACGCAGAAAGAGAGAAAAAAGTCATTCGTTTGGTGCAGAATGGACCCTGACAAATCCGTGGCTGGCTCTCCCGTCCGGGGCGATCCACGATTGCCATGGGCTTATTTTATTTGCTGCTCGAGTCTCTCCTCTCTATTCTCCTCCTCCTCTTCCTCGGTTTCCCCAGCTCTTATTCTTTTCAAGTCTGTTGCCATCACTCAGACTTGGAGATTCGCTGGACCTTTGGAACACTTGACATTCCTCTGAAAAATGGCGTCCAAGGTTGAAGAATCCTCCACCTTGCCCTTTGGCAAGCAGGTGCCTCTGTCGGCCATCTCTGGCCCGACGTATGTCACTGCCCAGCTCCTTGTCCAGCAGATTGCCTACAAGCTCTCCGACAAGATCTTCTCCTACTCCCCTCCCACCTTTGACCTTGACGTTGCTGCCAAGCAGTGGGCTGTCGAGGAGAGCAAGAATATCCACGGATACGCCCCTGATGTCCTGCCTCTTCAGACCAGAACCGGTGCCGGTGCTCTGGCTCTAGGCTACATCTTCTCGCCAGATTTCGACGTCAGCAAGCGCCATATCCCTCAGACGCTGCTGGCCCCGTCAGGCTCTCTTCAGAACCTCCGTGGAGCCCTGGACCAGCTCTCGCTTCTTTACAACCTCTCCAGCCCCTTTGTGGCTCATGTTGCCGCCGCCGACTACAGCGACGCCAACGGCCTCGTCTCTGACTATGATGTTGCTCTGAGACTGGCCGAAGACCTTGGCCTGGGCTTGGTTGCCAGCTCCTCCGCGTATGAATCTCAGCACATGTCACTCTTCTCAACGCTGCTGGCTACTGTCGTCCCTACCCTCCACATCTACGACGGCATTCGTCTTCCTAGAGAGACTCTGAGAATTGTCGATGCTTTGAGCGAGGCCGGCGTCGCCGACTTGTACAACAAGCTTGTTGAGGAGGCTGGCAAGTTGAACCAACACCTCGACACCGCAGGCAAGGTTTTGGAACTCCTGAGACTCTTCAACGATGAGCTCGGCACTGTCTACCAGCCATTTGAATACTCCGGACACGAGACCCCAGATGTCGTCCTTGTTGCCCTCGGAAGTGTTGAGGCGCAAGTCGCCAAGGAGACTCTCAACAAGATTGCCGCCGATGGAGCCAGAGTCGGCGTCATCAACGTTCGTGTCTACCGACCTTTTATCGAGGAGGCTTTCCTCAAGGCCATCCCCGCCTCTGCTCGCACCATTGCCGTGCTGGGCCAGGTGAACAATGAGATCGCCGTGGCGGACGAGGCCACCCAGTCGGCTCTGTACGGCGACGTCCTCACGGCCGTCACCTTCGCCGGCAAGTTTGATCAGCAGCCCGAGGTTCTGGACATCAAGTATACTCCTGCTCATTTCTTGACCCCTCAGGGCCTGGTCGGCACTCTGCACAAGATCTTTGGAAACGACGGCGAGGTCAAGCCTGTGCCCTCTCTCTTCGTCAAGTCCCAGCAGTTCACCTTCTGGGATGTTGACAACTCTGTCTCTGTCAAGTCGCCCGCTGCCATCGGCACACTCCTTGCTCAGGAATCTACCACAAACGTCCACCTGTTTGAGACTTATGACAACTTCACCCAGGGAGGCATTGTCCGAACTGATCTTCGCGCTTCCAAGTCTGCTTTGGAGGCACCTTACCCCGTCACTGAAGCCGACGTTGTGGTCGTTGGTGATGAAAAGGTCCTAAAGGATGTCGATGTGCTGGCCAACATCGTTCGCGGCGGCAAACTCCTCATTAAGCTGCCCAACTTCAACGCTGCTGATGTTGAAAAGCGACTTTCAGCCTCTCTGCGCAAGGGAATTCAAGAAAAGGAAGTCGGTGTTATCGTTTTGGACCCTGCTGTCTCCCCTGCTTTCGAGAAGGATGCCTCCATCGCCAAGCTACTCCTCGAGCTCTCCTTCTTACAAACTGCTTTGCCAGGAATCTCTTCCGAGGGACTTGCAGAGGTTGTCGGAGCCCAGGCTATCCTGCAAGAGACCAGCAACGCTCTTGTCCAGGTTCTTTCCGAACTCGAGGTCCCGGCTGCCTGGTCAGAAGTTGAGCCTGATTTCGTTCACCCCGTTCTGCCCACCGGTCTGCAACCAACTGGCTTTGTCCCCTTCCAAAAGGAGGAGGCCGAAGAGGCTCTGCAGCTCCACGACTGGCAGATCGCCGCCAAGGGCATCGTCTTCAAGGAGGCCTATGGCACTCAGACGACCCTGCGCCCCGACCTCTCTGTCAAGACCTCCACCGTCCGTGTCAAGGAGAACCGCCGTCTGACGCCCTCCGACTACGACCGCAACATCTTCCACATTGAGTTCGATCTTGGCGACTCTGGCCTCACCTACAAGATCGGCGAGGCCCTGGGTATCCACGCCGAGAACGACGAGGCACAGGTCAACGCCTTCATCGAGTTCTACGGCCTCAACCCCGCAGAGCTCGTCCAAATGCCCTCTCGCGAGGACGCCACCGCCCTCGAGGTCCGCACCGTCTTCCAGGCTCTCATGCAAAATGTCGACATCCTCGGCAAGCCTCCCAAGCGCTTCTACGAGGCCCTGTCCGAGTTCGCCACCGACGACCTTGAGAAGAAGAAGCTGGCTGCCCTGGGCGGAAACGATGGCGCTGCCGAGTTCAAGCGCCGCTCCGAGGCTTCTACGAGGCCCTGTCCGAGTTCGCCACCGACGACCTTGAGAAGAAGAAGCTGGCTGCCCTGGGCGGAAACGATGGCGCTGCCGAGTTCAAGCGCC